>CM069458.1:29460022-30060022 GCA_035610835.1 Ophiura sarsii
ACTCGAGAGGTAAGGACTCGGACTCGGGTAGGGTGGACTCGACTACAACACTGGTAGGATCACTACAGTTTAGCAAGGTTAAGCAGAAGTATTAGTTTAACAAGGTTAGGCAGACTTACAAGTTTAGCAAGGTAAGGTAGAATTCAGCAAGGCTTAACATACTTACGTTTAACAAGGTATAATTACTAGTTTAACAGGTTTAGGCAAAATTACTAGTTTAGCAAGGTTAGGTAGAATTACTATACTTTAGCAGGGTATGGTAGGATTACTAGAGTTTAGCAAGGTTACGCAGAATTACTAGAGTTTAGCAAGGTTAGGCAGAATTGAAGAATTAGGAATTAATAGATTAGCAAGGTTAGGTAGAATTACTATACTTTAGCAAGGTTAGGCAGAATTACTTCAACTTGGTAAGGCAAAGGAGAACTACAATTCAGCAAGGCTAAACACATTGGCCCGTATTTTCGTACGTAGTTGAACACAGTTTTAAGCTAAACACGCGTCTAACTTTGACTCTAGACTCATCGTTTAACTAGACGAAAATGTGTATAACTTAAATACGCGTCTAACTCACTAAAAGTGTCTAACTTTAAACATGGGTATGGGGGTAGTATAAAGCGCGTTTAACTAAACTCATACATCAACTGTATGCCTTGAATGATCACTCAACCGTGCCTGCTGCAAGCTGACGTTCAGATCGTGTAGTACTAAAAATGCACGTGCTTTTGAGGTATTCGGTCGATTTATATTGTAATCCATTAGGGCCACAACAAAAATAAATACCTGTATACTGTAACGCACGACCACTCTGGGGACGAGATTCGCGGAGTTTAAAACCGTGTTTTGTTGAACACGTTGTTTAAACGATTAACTCGCGTTTAAAGGCCCTGTCACACCATAGCGTATGGCCTGAACGTGGCCTGAACGTATGCCGACGTATTCAAAAAATAGCTCGAAAATTGTCAGAGTCCAAGAACGTCCAAGAACGTCCAACTTCCCAACGAATTGCGTAGGAAAAGTCGACATCGGTGATGGAATGGACGTATCCATAGCGTATCCATAGCGTATTAAACGTACACATAGCGTATGACTATAGGGGGCTGGCATTTTCTTCGGAAGGGGGGGGGGGGGGGGGGGGTCCCAAATATACTGGGGGGGGGTCATAGTTTTTTTGACATGAAAACAGGGGGGGTCATAAAATTATTTCATTGAAAATGGGGGGGGTCACAAATTTGACTTGATATTCTCATTTCTGAAATGTGTGTTGGGGGGTCACAAAATAATGGACTGTATTGGTAGGGGGGGGGGGTCATAAAAATATGCAGCTCTTGGATAGGGGGGGTCATGAAAAAATTGTCTGGGTCTATCCACATTTTTGGGACCCCCCCCTTCCGAAGAAAATGCCAGCCCCCTAATGTATTGATAGCGTATCACTAACTTAAAACAAACTTATGACAGCGTATCACAGCGTATGCGATCGGCGAGCGTATACCAACGTATGCTTAACGTATTCGAAGCGTATGTCTGCCGTGTTCGACGTATCCTCAGCAGGCGCGTACTGCGGCATGTGAGCCAGGGGGGGGGGGGGGGGGGGGGGGCAAGTATATGTCGTCCCGACAGTGGCGTAAATTTTCGTAAAAGGTTGCCCCAAATGTTTTCCCAGTCAGTCACCTCGTGAATTTCACGTAAGTGGGGGGGGGGGGGGGGGGGGGGGGGGTTAGGGTCAAAACAATTCGCACGGTCAAACAATTTCGCACAGTCACAAAATTTCGTACGGTCACAAAATTTCGCAGTCCAAAAAGAACAACAGTCAACAATTAATGCCCAATCCTCAGTGTTTTCGGTCTAGGCCCTATATATTTTTTTTCTTATGCGAATTTAGCGTCCCGGTATCGCTAATTTAGCGTCCCGGTATTTAGAGCCAGGGGGCAAGTTGCCCCCCCCCCCCTGCCCTCCCGGTCGGTACGCCACTGATCCTCAGCGTATTCTCGGCGTACAACGAACACGTGACTTATGTCGCTGCAGAAATTGAGTTTCGTACACGGCGGGACAAGTGTTGCCAGTTCAAGTAAAGGCAGCCTAGATGATAACTATTAAAATATCTAGAAGGGTAAATCTATAAGGCCAACCTATAACTTACGACGAGTAACGTACCTCTAACGTATGTCAGCGTATGTCAACGTGTGTCTAACGTATGTAAGCGTTTGTAAACGTATGTCTAACGTACAACGAACTTATCGGGAACTTATGCAGAACGTAAGTTAAGCACACGTTGAGTACGTTGAGAAATTTTGAACATGCTCAATAATTTTTTGCGGGCGCGACGTGTTCCAAATGTTCACAACGTATCACAGCGTGCTCTTAACGTAAACGACGTATCCCCAACTTACCCCTAACTTGTATCAGCGTACACCAACGTACGCCAACGTATTTTTCGATATTTCGCACACGTTGTCATACGTTCAGGCGATACGCCATGGTGTGACAGGGCTACCGTACAGCTAGCGTATGTACCGTACAGCTAGCGAGCATTCGGCGTTTTGGGAACTTATGGAGGGTTTGAGTATATAAATGGGTCCCTTGAGTATCTCATCCTCACTTCTTCATGGTCTTTCGTGCTGAAAACATCAACCCATCATCATACGCTACGCTACGTTAATTATACGTTAAGCATACGTTAGTCATACGCTCGCATACGCTGTCATACGCTGTCATAAGTATGTTATAAGTTAGTGATACGCTATCAATACGTTAGTCATACGCTATGTATACGTTCAATACGCTATGGATACGCTATGGATACGTGACAGGGCCTTACACGATCGCCCGGCATAAGGTGAATACGTGAGAATACGTCGAAACTCGTTGGAAATACGTCAGGCATACGTTAGACATACGGCACATATACGTTATCAACTCGTTATCAACTCGTTATCACTACGTTGGCTGTACGTTTCCCCGTCAGCCTACGTTCATCAACGTATACTATAACTTACGAGTAACGTACCACTAACGTATGTCAGCGTATGTCAACGTATTTTTAACGTACCACAAACTTACCGGGAACTTATGCAGAACGTATTAAGCACACGTTGAGTACGTCGAGACATTTTGAGCATGCTCAATATTCTTTCGCGGGCTCGACGTGTTCCAAATTGTCACAGCGTATCACAGCGTATCACAGCGTGCTCTTAATAACGTAAACGACGTATCCCCAACGTACCCCTAACTTATATCAGCGTACACCAAAGTATTTTTCGATATTTCGCATACGTTGGCATACGTTGAAGCGATACGTTATGGTGTGACAGGGCCTTAAGTTAGACACGCGTGTAGTTAGACACGGTTTTAAGATAAAACCGTGTTTAGTACGAGAATACGGGCCATTAGGTATAATTGCTCATTTAGCAAAGTTAGGTTGAATTATTAGTTTCGCAAGGTTAAGACGACTTACTTTAGGTTAACTTTGTCAAGGTGAGGTAGGATTACTAGAGTTTAGTAAGGTTAGGCAGAATTACTACAGTTTAGCAAGGTTATGCAGAATTACTACAGTCTAGCAGTGTTAGACAGATAACTACTACAGTTAAGCAAGGTTAGGCAGAATAACTATAGTTTAGTAAGGTTAGGCAGAATTGACGAATTTAGGATGACTAGTTTATCAAGATTAGGCAGAATTACTATGGCCTACTTTAGCAAGGCTAGGGAGAACTACTACAATTCAGCGAGGGTAAACATAAATACGACACTTTAACAAAGTTAGGTATAATTATTCGCTTAGCAAGATTAGGTATAATTACTCGGTAGGCAGAAATCCTAGTTTAGCAAGATTCGGTAGAATTACTATTTAGCATGGTTAAGTAGACTTACTATGTCTACTTAAAGGTAGTTGTTCTGATTGCTGGCCCGATTTTCAACTTGATGTTTTCTATTTTAATAATAATAATAATAATAATAATAATAATAATCAGTATTTTATATAGCGCCTTATCCAAATTGCTCATTTGCTCAAAGCGCTGTAATTTTTGCTGCTGGTGAATCATCAGAATCAGGTCGCATCAACTAGGGTGCAGCCAATTTCTAGCGCAAACCTATCCGCACTTAGATTGTAACATCCACCATTTTTCAATGCAGCTCCCCAAATACCATTGGGTCATGGAAATTTTTGATAACCGAAACAACTGATCACTGATTTTGAAAGCAGGAGGAAACCGGAGAGCCCGGAGAAAACCTGCGAGAGCGTGCATGGATCGTGATAACCAAATACACATAAAGCCCGCGGTCGTGTACAGAATTGACCCGGGTTTTATTGGTTTAAGGCGAGGGAACAACTGCTGCGCCAACACGCTCCCCCTTTTACATGAAAGGTCATCCTTAAAATTGCCACATTCCAAAGTTTGAGTTGCATAACTTACATGGTTCTAATTTAAGAAGCACAAGGTCACAAGAATTTTGCCTGGCTAGTGGTTAACCACCCGTGGCAGTAATTCACCACATTTTAGCCTACAATTTCTAAATGGAACATTTCTGGCTCCTAAGATTTTACAGACATAATGAGAAAAAGATGGGGATTCTTCTGATATCAAAATATCATGAAGCGAAAAAAAAAATCATAGCCAAAAAATAGTGATCGGAACATACACCTTTAAGCAAGGTAAGATAGTATTACTGTAGTAGCAAGATTAGGCAGAATTGAAGCATTTAGGATGACTAGTTTATCAAGGTTAGGCAGAACTACTACAATTCAGCAAGGGTAAACATAAATACGACACTTTATAACAAAGTTAGGCAGAATTCATAGTTTAGCAAGGTTAGGCAGATTTACTAGACAACAACATTTACGATCAGTTAATCTCATCAAGACCGCCCTCTTCTTCCGGTGGTCGTCAGGATAAAAAGCCTGTGATGAGAGCTGACGTCAAATAGTCTGATGAAGTGCTCAGTGTAGCATGAAACTGTCAAAACTCACAAGTGAGTATAATAATTCGTTTTATTATTATACCTCAACTAATTTTGGATTTGTCAAGATGAAACACAATTTCTTATTAGACTTACTAGAGTTTAGCAAGGTTAGGCAGAATTGACGAATTTAGGATGACTAGTTTATCAAGGTTAGGTAGAATTACTATGGCCTACTTAAGAAGGGGGTGTGGACCCTCAGCTTAGCCTCCGTAAAACTGCTGTAACTCCTTCATTATTCATTTAATCTATATAAAAGTATACATTTTCTTGAAGGAAAGGGTTCAATGAATCCAACCATGAATATGAAATTGACCATTTTGGAAAAAATTATAAAAAACATGTTTTTTGACCCATTTTAGGCTTATGCAAGATACCTCAAAATGTATTTTGTCATAATCCTAATAAAATTCCCTAGGAGGCGTTTTTTTATTATTATTATCTTATTTATTTTTTGAATTATAGACAAAAAAAGTGCCACAAAACGTGATTTTTTACCTCCAAAATCGTAAAAATCACATTTTTTGGCACTTTTCTAGAATTTAGAAAAGTTTTAAGTAATATTTCCAACAGAAATTATAGATAAATAGAACAGCTATTGGTAACGTTTATTACACGTATCAAAATCGAGACCCGTGAATCGAGCCCTGGAAAGATATTGAAGGATGGTGTTATAAGTCACGCGCGCTTTAAATGGAGTCTGGCACGATTGAGAAGAAGATATTTTGAGCGCTTGCTTTCAAGCGCTATTAAAAGAAGTAATTCACAATGAAAAGATGGAATGAGGCACGTTTCCATACCACGCTTATACGCCCTATCTGCGCATACACTTCTAATTTTATCATTTATGCGCATACACGGACGATGGTGGACACGGTTGGCGTGGGGTGTGGTATGGGGGTGGTACATAGTAGATATGAGGTAACTGGGATATGCCGCTAAATAGGATCTCACTTTTTACCCTCTGGTGGTAAATGGATGACCCCTTTTCAAAGCTATTTTTAGTACATTTATGGGTCTAAAATCCTTAAGTTGCTGTTTTTCACCAAAACTTTAGCAAAATCTGTCAAATATATAAGAAGATTATGGGTTTCCGGTAAACGTATGGATCCATTTCCCCCGATAATTGGTAAATGTTTGGGTTAATTTTCATTTTGCTGGCGGCACATCCCTCCCATAAAATATCTGAGTACCCCCACCCCCCCCCCCCCCCCCCCGTCAATTTAGAATTCCTTTTGGCATTGATTTTGATTATAAGATGTCTAATAAGTCATCTCTTAATCATTATTTCATCCACAACCGTCCACTCCAGTGAAAACATAGGATATTCGTGAACATGCCTATATCCACCGTCGTCTGCGCATACACACAGATGATAATAGAAACGATCTGCCCATACTGTATTTCATATTTAACACTTTATATCGCAAATAACATTGAAACTTTCAAAATATCACATGTATTGTTAGAACTTTGTAGTACTAAAGGCGACGAAAACAAACTCTTCGATTGTTTTTTTAATATTCAAACCAAATTAACCTCAAATTCGAATAAAAATCTGCTCTGCCGGGAACGTAGAACAGGATATTTCCCCTGGGCTTTATCGGTGTGATCAATAGGCGTTTTTGTGGTGTGTTAGTTTTACGCACTATGATGCCAGACTGGAAAATGTGGCCGCCATCATCTGTGCATACCCGTAGCTCATGAATAGAGCCACAGTTCTATATAAATCAAACAAGAAATGACGATCTATACACTACAAGTACGACCTACCATTCACTTGTATAATAATTGTCAATACAAATCAGATTGTTCTATGTATAATTTATTTCTACTGCTTTGTTTTTATATTTCATAGTTTGGGCAAGTCTTTTGACATTGCCATATTTACTAACTTAGTGCGTAAAATGAATACAGTATCGTTATCTTATAAAGTGTTTATACAGTTGTGTATCACCATGGTATATCCAGAACAATACTGATCGATCAATGTTTAACCACACTAATTTTTAAAATCACCACCAAATTGGCGCCTCGGTTCTTACTTCCTACAAATGTACCATAACACTTCTTCAATGATATCACAAACGTACGAGCCTATTGGTAGGAGCAGTTATTCTCATTTCTCTTTTCACTTTAAGGCCCTGTCACAGTTGCAGGGGCGGAAATTTCTTGTTAGGTGTAGGGGGGATGATAAGTTTTGCCCCTAAAAAATTAAATTTAGCTGGTACCATCCATGCGGTGCGCAGCACCGCACTCCGAGCTATGCTCGGACAGGGGGGAGTCTGAGGGGGGATGTGCCCCCCTCTGAAGTAGAACAATTTTCAATTTTCAAACTCATTTGGTGCGATCTGGTGTATACTTTTGACGAATATTGTATTGAAAAGCCATCGCTTCATTTTCAATAAATATTTTGTTTTTATCAATGAACAAAAGTTGAGAATTTTTTGTACTGATATATTCTTGATTTTAGTATAGATGGTTTAAAAGCTCCAACAGGGGGGAGTCTGAGGGGGGATGTGCCCCCCTCAGAAGTAGAAAAAAAATCAATTTTCAAACTCATTTGGTGCGATCTGGTGTATACTTTTGACCAATATTGTATTGAAAAGCCATCGCTTCATTTTCAATAAATATTTTGTTTTTTATCAATGAACAAAAGTTGAGCATTTTTTGTACTGATATATTCTTGATTTTAGTATAAATGGTTTAAAAGCTCCAACTGGGGGGAGTCTGAGGGGGGATGTGCCCCCCTCAGAAGTAGAAAAAAAATCAATTTTCAAACTCATTTGGTGCGATCTGGTGTATACTTTTGACCAATATTGTATTGAAAAGCCATCGCTTCATTTTCAATAAATATTTTGTTTTTTATCAATGCACGAAAGAAGTTGAGCATTTTTATACTGATATATTCTTGATTTTAGTATCTATATGGTTTAAAAGCTCCAACAGGGGGAGTCTGAGGGTGGGGGATATGCCCCCCTGAGAAGTAGAATTTTTTTCAATTTTCAAACTCATTTCGTGCGATCTGGTATACTTTTGACCAATATTTTATTGAAAAGCAATCACTTAATTTCTGATCAATATTGGCTTTTTAAATAGGCAGATAGGCCTATACCAGAAAGAAGTTAATTAGTTACCTCCAAAAGATGGATTCTTAACGTACATACGCGTATGTATCCTAACCAACGTACAATAAACTCCAAACGTTCTTATGTCCCTCCCTCCCTCTCTTTTTCCTTTTTTTCTTCTCCTTTTTCCCCTTTTTTTCTTTCTTTTTTTCCTTTCCCCCCCCCCCCCCCCCTTTTTTCCTTTTTTTTTTGGTAGATGTGAAAAATCAGGGGGGGATGATTACATTGACCATCCCCCCCAGGTCAAAAAGTGGGGGGGATAAATCCCCCCCATCCCCCCCGGGATTTCCGCCCATGCACAGTTGCTATAGAGCTAACGTATGCCCTATGTGGCATACGCTGTGGCCATTCGTTACAGGGGTTCGCTAGGGTTCGCAGAGGTATACGCAGGTGTTTATGAAAATGTTTGAGCATGTTCGAAATTTTGAGCGGGTGACAACGTAGTGTGCGCGAACGTTTCACACGTCGGGTGTAGGTTGCTTATTCGTCACGTACACCCAATTTCCAAAACGTCGGGCACACGTTAGGTCTATACGCAACAGTGTGACAGGGCCTTTGAATTGCTTGTGGAAACAAGGCTGGGCTCAAAAGATATATCTTCTAGTAATGAATACCAAACTATTGTTGTTAGAGCGCCTCCTATTCGGGCTCCTCGGGCCTTGCTTCCCCTGGATACACCACTGACTCCTTAAAGTTTTTACATAAAATGTAATATCAAAAAAATTACAAACGTACACATAGTTTATAGGCTATATCAATGGCATTACAAACGTACGAGACTATTGGTTATTCTACTTTCCCTTTTCACTTTAAATTGCTTGTGGAAACAATGCTGGGCTCAAAATATAACTCTTCTGGTAATGAATATCAATTTTGTTTGTTTGTTAAGGCGCCTCCTAAACGAGACTATTGGTAGAGGAACAATTATTCTCATTTATCTTTTCACTCTATGTTGCTTGTGGAATCGATACAGTGCTTTATGGTAACTATTCTAGTACTAATATTGAACAACCTTTAAGTTTTATTTTAAAAAACCCAAAGAATACGGCTTAAATGTGCATTTAACAGCAATGATAATGAATGAATTTACCTATAATCGGTGACGATCGCGACATCGTATTATTTTAACTTACAGAACATGAAACTGTGCTAAAGTGTCCGTAATACGCTTCCACTACTGCGCATGTGGATTTGTCTAAAGATATAATTAATTATTCATTAAGACTATGAAGAAAAAGGTATACAAGTATGTTTCAGATGGTTACAACATGTCTTAGAAGGAAATTCACATATTTTTACAACTTTTCGGAGTGCAATATATAAACGACTCTTTCATAATTAAAGGTGCTTGTGAATTATTATATAATTATATGTCACGCTCTTCTTAGTAATCGAGCACTTTTGATACGGTCAGTGCATCATTTGGATAATTATTATTATTAATGAAATAAAAATATTAACTAAATTAATCGGATAGTATTAGGGAAACCGAACTGAGAAACTGTTCCCCTTTGCGTGCACGCATTGTATTGTCGTATCGTTCTGTTTAATTTTTGAACCACACATTTTCTGGTGTTCAGTTTTGCGCAATAAATTCTAACAAATGTGTGATAATGTCTGTTTAAACATTCGTGCGAATTCATCAAGGTTATTTAAAATACTTAGCAGTTTTATTTATCCGCAAAACTTATATCAGATTTGTACAAAAGACAAATGACTTCAAGTACCTAACTGTATTATATATCACAGTCATTGTAACCAAAAAATAATGGCATTTTCCAAATTACCATACTGTATAATATACACATTTTTGGGTTAAAATTGTCAGCAGTAGCCGTGGTTTAAACGCAATCTCTTACACAGCGTGCAACGCGTCAGCTCGTTATTCCAAATAATATACGTTATTACGAACGGCCAATAATCCTAATTAGGATGTAAAGTAGTAAGTATTATGATTAGGGTTAGTGTAAGGACTCGCAAAGAAAGATTGCTATTTTCTATTTGGAATAACGGCTATTATGCTGAAATCGGAATAATTATGACAACCTACGGAATAACAAACCTTAGGTTCGGAGTGACAAGTGGTAAATTAGCTTTTACTCAAGTCCTTTTATTTCTCTTTTTATTTTTATTTCCGAACGCTTCAGACATATAAAGCACTACGCACTTGTCGCATTCCTCCGGTGATCAGCATAGGATTGTGAGTTTGACAAATCCTCGTTGTAAACCGAATTTGGAAAGATAATTTCTGTTCTAATTTGTTCAAAACATAGGGCCAACTATATCCAGACTATTTTGGAAGTTCATCACTACAAAATGAGGTGCGTGATTAAATTGCGTGACAACCGCACGCATTTGGCAATATGGTACATCAAATGGTAAAATTACCACGAAACACTGAATAAACGCCTAGTCCAATGATAATCCAATGATTAATTATGTGTATTAACCCCAACATGTTTAGTTAAGTTATTGTATAGTAAAAGTAGTGCATGTAATTTGTCATTAGCTCATCACATATCAAATTGCCTACATAATGGAATACCAATCTATCGAATTGACGCACACCTGATGCTTTTGAAATTGCAAAGTCAAGCGTATGGAAAGAGATATGTTTTAAACCGTGTTCGTTCAGAATTTCACACCGACAGCATGGTTACATACAATTTTGATGCATTGGGATATACACGCATACTAGTACTTACTTATAAGACGCCGCAATTTAAGGAAAATAATAGTTGGCACACTTGACGCAAATTATTACAATTATCCCTGTGCTCGCAATTGAGATCAGGCTTGGGACGTTAGCACTGTTTAAATGGAAGGCAGAAGTCTCCCCTGGGAGTGTCCCCCGTGGAGTCTCCCCTGTCTTATATCCTTCCCCACCTCCCATCAATCGATGTTGGGAGAACTGCCAAGGCTTCTGATAACATGACTCGGATCAACATTGCCTCGGGGGAAAGGGGGTCGCTTTTCCCGTTAATATGGGCAAAGTGTGCCAACCAGTTTTTCTTTGATTGCGGGTTAGACGCACATGTGTTTCCTTTAAATCTGGGTCTAATGCATAGTTAATCTCAATTTTGTTTTGTGAACATACAACTTTCAGCTTTTGCCATTTTCTTAAGCTTTTACATCGACAGTACGGTTATTAATGGTTTGTCTTTTTTCTATGTAACCAAAAATTGCTGTTGCTAAAGTATATAGAAATGGATTGATAGCGGAATTAATGGGCAGTACCAATGTTACAATCCAGGTATAGACATGAGGTGTGACTGTAAGACTCCCACTCTGTACAATGATAGAGAGTAAGATAATTGGCGACCAACAAAGCATATCTGTAAACACAATCACCCCCATTTTGAGAGCCATACGGAATTCTTCCTCTTGACTTTGATTTCGTCCGGCTTGTTTTGCTGTCTGTCGCACTGTTATGAATATCCCGACGTAGCAAAACGTTATAACCAATATGCATATGAAATTGATAACGGTAAATACCGCTATACCAAAATACATGCCTGGTTTAGTGCCAACAACACTTTCATAAGTGCTATTCAACACAATTGGGTCACCATTTTCATCATCAAGTTCAAGATCATTGTACTGCCAATATTTAGTCTCATAAATATTGCTTCTAGAGAGTGGAAGGCCAGTGCACACTTCAGATACATCGTATAAATCAGGATCAATTCCTGATAAAATTGCTGAAAAGAAACTCAATATTACTGTGAATACCCAGATTGCAGCTATGACTACCTTAACTGACGTTGTGCCTAATCTATTAGTGCTAAATGTATATCTGATACCCATCAATCGGTCTATGCTTAAGAGCGTGACGAAGAATACCGAGCCCATGCTTGATAGGATGGATAGCGTACTGGATACCTTACAGACAATGCTTGATCGCCATGCTTCAGAAGGAAAATAACCGAGAAGCGAATAATATATATCGGCAGATGCTATTACTAACATATAAATACCCATGAATAGATCTGAGATTGACAGATTTGAAATGATTAATAACTGAACTTTGTTAGTTTCGTTACGTTGCTTGTATCGGTAGACCAGTACGCCAACGTTAGAGATAATTGCGAAAATGCCTAATATCCACATTGTAATTCTTTGAATTGGATTTGAAAGCAATCGGCCACATGTCAGAAATTGTGAACGTGGGGTTGTTGCATTGCATGTTGCTGAATCTATGAAGCAACAAGTTGCAGCATTTTCAACCAATATTTCTGTTGTTTTTTGAAAATCTTTAAAAGACTTATAGTTTACTTCGTACAGTGTATTTCGTCTTAAATCTACAATATCAAGCAAAGGCATTAAATTATTCAAAAAATACAACCCAGCATCAAATCTTTTAAAATTATTTTCAGATACATCGAGACATTTCAAATTTAATATGTTTTGAAATAGACCAGACGGGAAATTCGATAACATATTTTTAGAAAGGGAAATGTACGCCAGTTTTTGGTACTGTACTGACGTAGGTAACTGAAACAAAAATAGGTTATTGTGGGTTAAGTCGAGGTATTCGAGGTTACGTAGTGGCTTTAATACTGGTGAATATATCGTCTTAATATTATTGTTGGACATAAATAACTGCCTCAGGTTGATAAGCGATTCAAACTGCCCATGGTGGAGCTTCTTAATATTATTGTTGGACATAAATAACTGCACCAAGTTGGTAAGCGCTTCAAACTGTTGGGGATGTAGCTCCATGATATCATTGTCGGACACATCTAACCGCTGCAGGAAGGAAAGCGATTCAAACTGTCGCGGATGTAGTTCAATGATGTTATTGTTAGACAAATCTACCCACAACAGTTCGGTAAGCGTTTCAAACTGACGCGAATGTAGCTCCACTATATTATTGTTTGACAAATATAACTCCCACAGGTTGGTAAGACCTTGGAATGACTGCGGGTATAGTTCCACGATATTATTGTCAGACATATATAACCACTCCAGGTTGGTTAGCGTTTCAAACTGACGCGAATGTAGCTCCACTATATTATTGTTTGACAAATATAACCACCACAGGTTGGTAAGATCTTGGAATGACTGCGGGTATAGTTCCACGATATTATTGTCAGACATATATAACCACTCAAGGTTGGTTAGCGTTTCAAACTGACGCGAATGTAGCTCCACGATATTATTGCTAGACATATCTAACGAATCAAGGCTGGTAAGACCTTGGAATGACTGCGGGTGTAACTCCACGATATCATTGTTTGACATATCTAACGAATCAAGGCTGGTAAGACCTTGGAATGACTTCGGGTGTAACTCCACGATATCATTGCTTGACATATCTAACGAATCAAGGCTGGTAAGGCCTTGGAATAACTGCGGGTGTAGCTCCACGATATTATTGTTTGACATATCTAACGAATCAAGGTTATTAAGACCTTGGAATGATTGTGGGTGTAGCTCCACGATATCATTGTTGGACATATCTAACGAATCAAAGTTGGTAAGACCTTGGAATAACTGCGGGTGTAGCTCCACGATATTATTGTTTGACATATCTAACGAATCAAGGTTGGTAAGACCTTGGAATAACTGCGGGTGTAGCTCCACGATATCATTGTTGGACATATCTAACGAATCAAGGTTGGTAAGACCTTGGAATGACAGCGGGTGTAACTCCACGATATCATTGTTGGACATAAAAAGCACAGATAGGTTGGTGAGTTCTTCAAACTGCCGTTGGTGTAGCTCCACTATATTGTTGTTGGACAAATCTAACCAAAACAGTCTGTTCAAATACAGTGCGCGAAAGCTTGTGTTGGCATTTCCCAGGTCAGAGTCGAAAAATGCGTTTGGTTCCATTCCATGTAGGCCAGTGTAACTCCAAGATAATGACAGTAGGCTTGAGTAGTCGTCGGGTGAGTTCAAGAAATTTGGTGGATACAACACCTGCAGTACCGATGATGCTTCATTAGGACAGGTTATTGTTATTTCGTTATTTCCTAATGTACACATGCATTCAGATGGGCATTGGAATCGGGTTGAAATAGTAACTACCCGCTTATAATATTTCCATGTCTCACATCCAACCGTGCAGTTTATTGGTTGATCATATGTACCGTGAACAACAGAAAAGCCGCATATTAGCATAGCAGTAAATACAGATACCCCGAATAAGTGCTCCATCATCATAATTCTTGACGCTCGTGTGGACGCCATCGTGTTTAATTACAATCCTCCTGTTTCGTCGCGCTGCTTGGTTGAGGAATAGTTTTTGTGACAGCACGTTGATAGCCCGGGTTGGTAGATCCGTACGCGTATACAATGTAGAAGTTTCTTCTCTATTAACTTCTCTGGTATCTATTCTCTCTATTAACAATAAGCACTGTCTACGCTGTTGTTAATCAGAATATCCTTTAATCATACGCGATATATGAGTGACCGGGTATACTTCTGATGTTTGTCGATTAATGATTAAGACGGACGTAATACATGTAGCTGTAATGTCACATACGGCCACGGTCGTTTTGGAAAGATGATGATAATAACTAGTGTCACATCACGAAGCTAATAGGCCTATATTATACCATCATTTTAGAGGAGTACGGAAATGCTGGTGATTTATCATTTATAATATTGCGTTGTTAATAATAGTAATAAGTTCCCATTGTCGTACACGATAAGCATGATAAGTAACGGGGTATTGTCGTATTAGATGGACGTATGAAGCAGAATCCAATGCTGGTGATGTAAGTCACGCCTCTTTTCGCATACATCATTATAATTCGCTTTCTACACTTCCATCTACATTTCTAAACCACGCCAGCGTTGATGTGCTTTTAGAATTTTACTTGACAATTATTTATTTGAAAAGAATTGCGCATGACCGTAACTAAATTTGGTTATGAGACCGTTCATATTCATTGTTCAACCACAACAATCAATAAGAAAGAAAAGAACACTGCATTGTGACAGAGTGGTACTCGACTGCAGTTGAATTATTATCAAGTTTACCGTTATACCACTTATAATTTGATTATCGTGATCATTGCACGTTTATTGGGCGTATAGCTACGCAAGAGTAGTGAGTGAATTCTGATAGATGTCTATTTTTCACATAGAGGTTTAGACGGCCACCTTTTTTGATGCTAACCCAGAGTGCCTGTCCAGACGACAAATTTAACCTCGAGTATAGCGATACTACTGCGCTAGCTTCGAGGTTAACTCAATGTCATGCGACTCTTCATTTTGGGGTAAGACCTGGGACACAGGTCATAAATCTCACTCGCGGTTAACATTACGGATGGATTCACACGGCGCACACACTCTCAGTTAGCTCTCGGTTAGTGCTTCGGGGTTAGTTGACCGTGTAAGATCTTTTAGGGTTAACATTCCAGCTTTATACTCGGGGCTAGTTAACCATGACCGATTAAAAAAGTGTGGTCAATATTTAAACCGGCTATTATTTGTTGAAAGGCAACATAAGAGATTAACCTCTAGAGTTTAACCGCTAACCTTCGTCGTCGGAACGCTCCTTATAGGAGCTTTCCGACGAGGGGCGCTAACCTTAAGATTAGCGTCAATTTCGCTCACCTTTAGGTTCAAAACTCTCGGTTAACGGCCGTGTGAATCGTGTGGGAAGACCTGTGACCCAGGTCTTCCCGCAAAATGAAGATGTATATCCGGG
Source organism: Ophiura sarsii (assembly GCA_035610835.1). NCBI lineage: Eukaryota > Metazoa > Echinodermata > Ophiuroidea > Amphilepidida > Ophiuridae > Ophiura > Ophiura sarsii. The sequence goes on from CM069458.1 coordinate 29,475,767, forward strand.
TCATGCACATGTAAACAGAAGTAGCGATAATGGTGATAAGCAAAGACGAGAAGAAAAATGTAAAATCCGTATTAAAATCTGTTTGTCATTTGACAGAAAAAATATAGACACTGAAGAAAGGTCCACAATATCATTGGACCTTTCGACCGTATTTTACCGTAAGGAACAAACTCAAATTACAGATTCCGTTGAAACCAACGGGTCTCGATCGAAACCTTGCCATGTTTATTTACCTTATACAGAGCTCATCCAAATAAAGCGCACCATGAATTAGCAAAGGGTCAACGCATACTTCCGGCAACCGGAGAATCGCCTGACCTTGAGTTAACCTCGAAGCTATACTCGAGGCTAAGTTTGTCGTCTGGACAGGCACGCTGGGTTAGAAGTAGAATTCCGTTAAGCTCGAGAATAAACTCGAGTCTGAACAGGCCTTATGTAACATAGCTTGTAGTTATATTTTAAAACCGTTACCACTTTTATTTTATTACATGTTCAGTGAGAATGGCTGGGTTGGGACATCGGACTCGTTTCAGAGTTTAGACAGCCTCACCCCGTCAATCTGGAATCTTTCGGGTATTTGCTCGTGTAGAGAAGTCCAAGACACCCTCTTGCGTGTTTTTAAGTGTAAAAAAAGACCACTTATTCGCGAAATTGCGAATATGTTGCCTTTAAAAATAAAAGCCGGTTTAAATGTTTACTACACTTTTTAAAAACATCACGTAACATGTTAAAGCAGTCAGTAAAGAATAAGACCAGCACTGGCTGCTATCCATCGGATATGTTCGTAGCAACGTTTTATGGATGACTACAATTTTAAAGAGAATCCATGTAGCCTACATTCAATACAAAATAAGATTGTATAAAAATTCTGTGCCACTGTCGCCACTCATGACTTTCAAAATGAAAAGGTAGGCTGCCCTTTGTGCGTTTCACGAGAAACCTTGTCTTTGAGAGCATGAGTGCTCGGCCGAGTCTGCTCCCACCATTTCTTTGTCTTTTATTTAATTCCGTTCCGATAAAAGAATTTAAAGGAATACCGTACTTTATGTATACACCTTATACATGTATGCTCGTTTAAATGCTGTGTGCAGCAACAACAATATGATTCCTTTTAATGATAGTTTTCCACCTAAAATCACTAAGTCATGACCAATCAAGTTGTATTGTAAAGTGGAATAAAAGTTGATATGCTGAAGATTTGAGGTGAACCCATTGAAATTATATAATAATAGATTAAATTGCGCAAACTCTCGCATTTACTTGTTTGTATCTATACGTTGAAGCAAGAAGACAAGACAATACCAACAAAGCTCTCAAAACTATGACGATATGTGATTTCAACATTATCTATGTCTATATAAATAATACTATATATACTGTTACCTTTAGCAACTGGTTTTTCTTCATTCCTGCTACTTTGACACATTGAGGAATACTACCAGCACAATAACTTGAATTCGAAATAGTATCTATAAGGAGCAGGTTTCTGAATTCTTATGGCTAAAATATCTATCTATCATAAAGATATAGATATATTAAAGTATATTAGGAGGTCATTCGGTCAACTCCTCATCGGGGGTCTCGGGCTCCTACCATATGCAGATGAGTGTATGGGCTGTCAACCCCAAATTGTTTTTTTCAACGTGGAAAATTGACCAAAATATCCCCCGATCGCCCATCCCCGGGATTTGAACCACGGACCTCCAGCACCAAAGCCCATCTCCATTCTACTACACCACGGCTGTCAAGGCTACTCGGCTCAGTATATTTCGCCTCGTATATAGCCTGGGTCAATTTTTTCATCGAAAAACTTACACGCCGGGTGGTACCAATTTTCACAGTCGTGGTATTTTGTGGTATATTGTAGGGTTAGGGTTAATGTGATGTATATAAACGTATACAATATTGGAAAGGAAACGAGTCGGAGAATTCATTTGTGTATCAAATTTCACTAAAAATTCTGATTTTTTAATTTCTGACCAAAAAATAACTTTTTTGGCTCATCATTTGCTGCAAACGTAGGAAATTCAGTTTTCGGTAAAATTATATTGAAGGAATTCTTTGTTTTGACCTAAAATTGTTTAGCTTTTAAAATGTTGACCAAAAAGTGCTAAAAATGTGATTTTTACTTTCTTTAAATTTAGAAAGTTATTTTTGTTGCCTTATATTTGGTCAATAATTCCAAAAGTAGGTCCGATATCAAAATAAAACAAAATCCTTCCTAGGGAATTTTATTAAGATTACAACAAACGTAGAATAACATATTTTAATAAAATATATTTATCGTTATCTTAACAAAACCTTAATTAGGTCAAAAAATGGTTTAAAAAAAAGAACAGATTTTCCCCAATATGGTCACTTGAAGAGCAATTTCATGTTTATGGTTAGATTTATTGAAGCCTTTCCTTCAAGAAAATGTATACATTTATATTGATTACCGTATATAAATAATGACGAAGTTACGGTCAGAGGCTATTCTTGACACTTTACAGCCTCCATAACATTACAACTAGATTGTTCACGGGTTCAAGGTTCAAATAGGTCATGAAGCACGTCCTATTTTATGATGTATTCGATATTGATAATAACATAAAAGTAAAGGGCTCATCCAAATTTATACCGTACGATGAAAAATGCACGCTACCCATGTTGTTATTATTTTCGTTTTATCTTGTCTTCCAATATATTTTCATGTTTTGGTAGCGTGCAGTGGCGGCACTACGGGGCATGATGTTTGGGGCAAATTCTCCTCCCCCGTCACGACCGTTGCCCCTCCCCCTCCCACTTGCTCATAGTCAGCTCAGGCCCCACCCCATTCTGTCCCAATCAATTGAAAATGTTGACTCTTAATGTCAAAATTACTTAAAATTAGCTTCATATTGGTCAGAAATGTCTAATTCAGAACAAATTAAGCACAATTATTTTCCTTGACACGATTTTTTCTTGCCCCTCCAAATTGTTTCCACCCACCCCCACACGAAAAATGGCTTCAATAAACACATTTGTATATAGTTATAGTAGTATACGTTTGCATGAGCTATAATCTTTAAAGTATGTTCATTCATCAATTGCATCACTTTACAATATAATTCACATAATCATGATTACTATACTTCTTACTGTTCGTAGGCCTACATTTTAGCAATATTATCAATTACACAATGTTTCTTTCTTTAATTCTTGATGCAGTAATGCTATCAAGTTTGAATAACTACCATTTTGAATTTACTGACAAATAATTTTCCTATAATTATAAGCATATTGTAAGCTTATTGATTTTTGCGTTTTCTACTTGATATCCTTCATGATATTCAAATAGACAGTCTGTAACTGACGAAATCCTTTTCTTATCTGTTCTAACACAAATTATTGAATTTATCTCGATCCATAATAGTCTGATAGTTTTGCCATAAACGAAGAAGTGTTTTATATAATCTTCAACATCACATTTGGTACATTTAGAGCTTCGTGCTCTACCCATTTCTGCCAAAAATATGTTTGGTGGGTAAATATTACTATCTTCCAATTTATAGTTATGAGCCTCGCTTCATTTGTGAACGTTGATACATTTTTCCAAATTTTGTTCCATTTGAATGAGTGATCAATACATTTTCTTTTTCCAGAACACTTCACAAATTGGTCTAACTGATCATTTTGAGACTCGAATGTTTCTGATTGATCTATATGTGCAGTTTTCTAATTAATAACACTTTGCCTGGTAAGTTAGTCAATTTCCAGTCCCACTATAATTGTTATATGTATTTAAACATTTTAATTATATCTAATGTTTTTGAATAGCAAGATACTCTAAGTCTAATACCACCAGGTTTTCTAATTATTGTTTACAAATCACTCATCGACAGTTGTCCCATCTTTTCCACCTTATATAAACTTGATATTGTAAAAATTCGATTCTTAATTTAACATTTAATTTAAGTGTTGTCATCATATTTGATACAGTCAACATCTCCTGCCTTGGATTCTTTATGCATCTTCATAAAGCTCGTTTTACACGTTAATCAGTTGCCCGTCATGCGTGTTCAAAATCAACGTTTCTGAAAAGGCGTCGGGTTCAAATTTTACAACGGCTTCAATCGCTTAAAGTTCTAGTTATTTGGTTATTTATAGAAATTGTGTTATGAACGAGAACGGTTTTATGGAGAATTAATATGTTTAGCCTCTCTAGTGTATCCGTCGTATCATATCACATGGGCGATAGAATTATAGGGTTAGGGATAGGTTAGGGTTATGGTTAGGGTTTGGGTTAGTGTTAGGTTCGGGTTAGTGTATGGTTATGGTTAGGGTTAGGGTTATGGTTATAGTTAGGGTACGCGTTAGGGTTTAGAGTTAGGGTTAGGGTATGCTGGTTCCCTGCACTCTGGATCCCCTCGCGAACTCATCCATAGGTGCAGGTATAGGCTTTTCCATTACTTGCGAGAATCGACTCTTCGCCACATTATGTTTTCGCTCTGTTATCACAAGTTATCACAAGTTGTAGTTGACGTGACGCATTTAATACCGAATGCATGGCACGGTGACAACGGCGCAATGGGGGTGCTCGCTAAACTATGCGTGTGAAGTCCGACGCTGTCGTGGACGCAGCTACAGTGTATTCAGCGAATTTGTTATCGTTCGAAGCGTGACGCTGGCATTGACCGAATTTATTCGTTGATTATTTTACGTCATTTCATGCATAAGCGTGACTTTTATGCCAGCAAATCAATGTGATGACATAATTTGCGCGTACCTGTGAGTTGTGTGGGTTATGGTAATCCATCCATCCATCCATCCATCCATCCATCCATCCATCCATCCATCCATCCATCCATCCATCCATCCATCCATCCATCCATCCATCCATCCATCCATCCATCCATCCATCCATCCATCCATCCATCCATCCATCCATCCATCCATCCATCCATCCATCCATCCATCCATCCATCCATCCATCCATCCATCCATCCATCCATCCATCCATCCATCCATCCATCCATCCATCCATCCATCCATCCATCCATCCATCCATCCATCCATCCATCCATCCATCCATCCATCCATCCATCCATCCATCCATCCATCCATCCATCCATCCATCCATCCATCCATCCATCCATCCATCCATCCATCCATCCATCCATCCATCCATCCATCCATCCATCCATCCATCCATCCATCCATCCATCCATCCATCCATCCATCCATGCGACTTATCTTTGTTGTTAGGGGGGGTATGCCTAACAGATACATCTAAATGCCTATCTAGCCTGTTTGGTAAAAGAAAATGAATTTTACTCAAAATGACATAAACAAAGTGGTATACTTTCTTTTATTGAACCCTTTAGAAGGGAAAACTTACTAATTCAAAACGAATTTCGATGATCCGTACTGTCTCTTTCCCATTGGATTGTGTTACCTGTTTTTCGCTGATAAACCTTTTTTTCCTGACCGAAACACAAAGTTTTCTGGCCGTTTAACTATTAACCTGGTTTATCAAAAAGCTTGCTTTTCGAATCGATAAACCTGGTTTTTTTTAATACGAAAAACCTGGTTTTCAATACGATAAACTCGGTTTTTCAAGTAAATACGATAAGCAAGGGTTTTCGATTGAAAAATCTGTTTTTTTCCCGAAAAAACTTCGATAATGTCAAATTCGATAAACAAGGTTTTTGATAGACCAGGTTCATCAACCGATGAACCTGGTTTTTAAATCGATGAACCCGATTTATCAAATTTGATAAGCAAGGTTTTTGATTAGTCGGCCGATAAACCTGGTTTATCAAAAACATTGCTTATCAAAGTTATTAACCAATAAACCTAGTTTTTCAATTCGATAAACATGATTCATCAAATTTGATAAGTAAGCTGGTTGATAAAGCAGGTTTTCCGATCAGAAAAGCAGGTTAATCGACGAAAAACTAGGTTTTTCTTTTTCATTGTGCAAAATACATGCCATGAAAGTATATCCACATAAACATGACTAATCTAGCAGGCCCTCGTTATCGTTAATGTAATATGCTGCTGTTGTTCTCCATTAACTTTTCTGCTTATTTGGATGTCTAGTTGTTTAATAAAAAATATTAATTATGTAGAAAATGTAATTCATTATCATTTATTTTTGAATATTTGTTTATTAACTAAATGATTAATCAGTTCATTAAATAATACTTAAAGTTCCCTCATACATGTATTTATTAATATCAATTGTTAAATGATTAATTAATTAGGCCTAATATTAATATATTAGTATCACTTAACTAAATGATTTAGTAATTGATTAAGTGATAAAATATAATATTTCATAGTAATAGTAAATCCATAAATTAGTTAATTGATTAATTATTTGATCAATTTAAATATTTAGTCAATTATTTAGTTAATAATAATTCTAATACAAAGAGTAAAAGCAAGATATACCAACAGGCAATGATGAGGGAGAATAACGCGATATAACAGATAAATGACAAATAAACCCAATGGCACACGGAAATGCACTGGGAAAAGCAATAACAATTGCTGTGCAATAAAACAAGAAGATAATGCACTAGACAAGTCCACCACTGTAATTATAGCACAATGCCAGTAATAGATGTTGACTACTAGACATTCAAAGTTACCACTATCAAAAACTAATCAAGTTCAATATAACAATAGACAGCACATTATGCATACGAGGGTCAGCCAGTAAGTTGTGAAAGTGATCATGGTATGGGATGTATAAGTGATTCTATTGAGGGATAGTGTAATCAATACAAATTATGAACCTTTGTCTTTCAGACAATAAAGTTTTGGATTTCCAAACGTGAACTATGACGTCATAGCATTGTCTCAAAGTAAGTACACTTGGGACACTGCTAAATCAGTTATTTGGCGGGAAATCTGAATTGTTTGTATGAAACATGTGGTAAGAAGATTGCAAAACATGACATCAGAAGCAGGTAAATCCCAATTTTGTTCGCGTAAGTATGATAAAAAAGACAATAACTTTAATCCCGGTGTAATTTTATATAGGATCGTAAACCCGGATAAGTCGACTTATATGGGGTTTAGGTCACTTATCTGGGGTTTATGATCGTAAACCTCGAATAAGACCCGCCTTATCTGGAGTTTAGGTCACTTGACTGGGGTTTACGTCCCTAAACCCCAGATAAGGATCGTAAACCCATGATAAGGCGCCTTATCTGGGGGTCGGTTACGTCCGTAAACCCCATATAAGGATCGTAAACCCAGGATAAGGCGCCTTATCTGGGATTTAGGTCACTTATCTGGGGTTTACGTCCCTCAACCCCAGATAAGGATCGTAAACCCTAGATAAGGCGCCTTATCTGGAGTTTACGTCCCTAAACCTCAGATAAGGATCGTAAACCCCGGGTAAGTCGACTTATCTGGGGTTAAGGTCACTTATCTGGGGTAAAGGATCGTAAACCTCGGATATGTCGACTTATCTGGACCCCAGGTGTGTGACCTAGACCCCAGATAAGTCGACTTATCCGGGGTAAACGTTCCTAAACTCCAGATAAGTGACCTAAACCCCAGATAAGGCGACTTATCCGGGGTTTACGGTCCTAAACCCAAGTCAAGTGACCTCAACCCCAGATAAGTCGACTTGTCCGGGGTTTACGATCCTAAACCCCAGATAAGTGACCTAAACCCCAGATAAGGCGACTTATCCAGGGTTTACGATCCTAAACCCCAGATAAATGACCTAAACCCAAGATAAGTCGACTTATCCGGGGTTTACGATCCTAAACCATAGATAAGTGACTTAAACCCCAGAAAGGTCGACTTATACGGGATTTACGATCCTAAAGCCCAGGTAAGGCGGATTCTTATCAGAGGTTTAGGGACGGAAACCCCAGATAAGTGAACTAAATCCCAGATAAGGCGCCTTATCCGGGGTTAACGATCCTTATCTAGGCTTTAGGGACGTAAACCCTAGATAAGTGACCTTAACCCCAGATAAGGCGACTTGTCCGGGGGTTTAATGTCCTAAACCCCAGTCAAGTGACCTAAACCCCAGATAAGTCGACCTGTCCGGGGTTTACGATCCTAAACCCCACATAAGTGACCTAAACGCCAGATAAGTCGACTTATCCAAGGTTTACTATCCTAAACCCCAGATAAGTGACCTTAACCCCAGATAAATCGACTTATCCGGGGTTTACTATCCTAAACCCCAGATATGTGACCTAAACCCCAGATAAGGTAGGCCTTATCTGGGGTTTACGACCCTAAACCATAGATAACGCGACTTATCCTGGTTTTGCGATCCTTAACTGGGGTTTAGGGACGTAAACCCCGGATAAGTCGCCTTATCTGGGGTTTAGGTTACTTATCTGGGGTTTAGGATCGTAAACCCCGGATACGTTGTTAACCCCAGATAAGGATCGTTAACACCGGATAAGGCGCCTTATCTGGGGTTTACGCCCCTAAACCCCAGTTAAGGATCGTAAAACCAGAATAAGTCGCGCTATCTAAGGTTTAGGTCACTTATCTGGGGTTTAGGAACATAAACCCCGGATAAGTCGACTTATGTGGGGTTTAGGTCACATATCTGGGGTTTAGGATAGTAAACCTCGGATAAGTCGCCTTATCTGGGGTTTAAAGCACTTATCTGGGGTTTGGGATCGTAAACCTCGGATAAGTCGACTTATCTGGGGTTTAGGTCACTTATCTGGGGTTTAGGTTTGGGTTTACGATCCTAAACCCCAGATTTGGCGACTTATCTGGGGTTTACGATGCTTAACCCCAGTTAGTGACCAAAACCCCAGAAAAGGTGACTGATCCGGGGTTTACGATCCTTATCTGGAGTTTAGGGACGTAAACTCCAGATAAGTTACCTAAACCCCAGATAAGGCGCCTTATCCGGGTTAACGATCCTTATCTGGGGTTAACAACTTATCCGGGGTTTACGATCCTAAACCCCAGATAAGTGACCTAAACCCCAGATAAGTCGACTTATCCGAGGTTTACGATCCCAAACCCCAGATAAGTGCTTTAAACCCCAGATAAGACGACTTATCTGAGGTTTACGGTCCGAAACCCCAGATAATTGACCTAAACCCGGGGTTTACGATTCTTAACCCCAGCCCAGATAAGTGACCTAAACCCCGGATAAGTCGACATATCCGGGGTTTACGATCCTTAACCCCAGATAAGTCGACTTATGGTTTACGATCTTTTATCTGAGGTTTAGGGACGTAAACCCCAGATAAGTGAACTAAACTCCAGATAAGGCGCCTTATCTAGGGTTTACGATCCTTATCTGGGGTTGAGGGACGTAAACCCCAGATAAGTGACCTAAATCCCAGATAAGGCGCATTATCCTGGGTTTATGATCCTTATCTGGGGTTTACGGACGTAACCGACCCCCAGATAAAGCGCCTTATTCGGGGTTTACGATCCTTATCTGGGGTTTAGGGACGTTAACCCCCAGTCAAGTGACCTAAACCCCAGATAAGGCGGGCCTTATCCGGGGTTTACGGTCCTAAACCCAAGTCAAGTGACCTAAACCCCAGATAAGTCGACTTGTCCGGGGTTTACGATCCTAAACCCCAGATAAGTGACCTAAACCCCAGATAAGGCGACTTATCCGGGGTTTACGATCCTAAACCCCAGATAAGTGACCTAAACCCAATATAAGTCGACGTATCCGGGGTTTACGATCCTAAACCATAGATTAGGTGACCTTAACCCCAGATAAGTCAACTTATCCGAGGTTTACGATCCTAAACCCCAGATAAGTGGCCTAAACCCCAGATAAGGCGCCTTATCAGGGGTTTAAGATCCTTATCTGAGGTTTAGGGACGGAAACCCCAGATAAGTGAACTAAATCCAAGATAAGGCGCCTTATCCGGGGTTAACGATCCTTATCTAGGCTTTAGGGACGTAAACCCTAGATAAATGACCTTAACCCCAGATAAGGCGACTTGTCCGGGGGTTTAATGTCCTAAACCCCAGTCAAGTGACCTAAACCCCAGATAAGTCGACCTGTCCGGGGTTTACGATCCTAAACCCCACATAAGTGACCTAAACCCCAGATAAGTCGACTAATCCAAGGTTTACTATCCTTAACCCCAGATAAGTGACCTAAATCCCAGATAAGGCGGGCCTTATCCGGGGTTTACGATCATAAACCATAGATAAGTGACCTAAACCCCATAGAAGTCAACTTGTCGGGGTTTTACGATCCTAAACCCCAGATAAGTGACCTAAACCCCAAGATAAGGCGACTTTTCCGGGGTTTACGATCCTTATCTGGGGTTTAGGGACGTAAAACCCAGATAAGTGACCTTATCTGTGGTTTAGGTCACTTATCTGGGGTTTAGGATCGTAAACCCCGGATAAGTTGACTTATGTGGGGTTTAGGTCACATATCTGTGGTTTACGATCCTAAACCCCAGATAAGTGACCTAAACCCCAGATTTGGCGACTTATCAGGGGTTTACGGTATTAAACCCTAGTCAAGTGACCTAAACCCCAGATAAGTCGACTTTTCCGGGGTTAACGATCCTAAACCCCAGATAAGTGACCTAAACCCCACATAAGTCGACTTGTCCGGGGTTTACGATCCTAGACCCCAGATAAGTGACCAAAACCCCAGATAAGGCGACTTATCCGGGGTTTACGATCCTTATCTGTGGTTTAGGGACGTAAACTCCAGATAAGTGACCTAAACCCCAGATAAGGCGCCTTATCCGGGGTTAACCATCCTTTTCTGGGGTTAACAACTAATCCGGGGTTTACGATCCTAAACCCCAGATAATTGACCTAAACCCCAGATAAGTCGACTTATCTGGGGTTTACGATTCTAAACCCCAGATAAGTAACCTTGTCTGGGGTTAAGGTCACTTATCTGGGGTTTAGGATCGTAAACCCTGGATAAGGTCCGCCTTATCTGGGGTTTAGGTCACTTATCTGGGGTTTAGGCGGAAATGACACACTTATGCTTCCATACGCGTACATAGACGATGGTGGACGCGGTTGTTGGTCGTCAACTTAGATTCGTATCGGGTTTGATTTTAATTGGATGATTCCAAAAAACCACCATATCATTTAACAATTTCATCGTATCCCATTCACTTCAGTGAAATTATGTGCGCATACACAGATAATGCATTATGAAGCCTATGTCGTGTGCGCATACACAGATATTGGACACGATAATATGCATGCCCAAATCTGTATTTCATATTGGGTTCACACCTCGTCGTAGATAAAATGTCATATGTTCACTATTTGAACTAGTTTTTATTTTTTACTTAAGGCGAAGAAACAAACAAACCTGTTCTACGGTCGTGCCTTTTCTTTGTTTGTTACCTAAAATCTTAGTTTAATAAAACAATTGTTTAAACAAATCTCAATTTCTAAAAAAAGGGTCGGTCGGTAACGTAGAACAGGGTGATTTGTCCTTAACCTTTTTATCGATGACGTCTGGTGTTCACTGGAAATTTGTTGTCAGTTTTAAGCACCCCGATTGCAGACTGGAAAATGTGGCCGGCATCGACAATAAACAATTCATAAACAGCGCCACAGTTCTCAATAAAGCAATCTATATCGAGTAAACATTTAGGTACGACCTGCCATCCACTGGTATTATCAATGCAAAATGCAACTCAGATTCGAATTCTAAATGTTCTAAATATAATTTATTTCTACTGTCTTGTTTTACATCTCTTGGTATTGTCACATTTCTGACGTTACCATGGTTACGATCTTAGCTTAGTGCGTACAATTAATACAATATCGTTAATATTTTTCATATAGTGGCATATCACCGAGATGCTTCTAGAATGTGCGCCGTGGCAAGTTTTAACGTAACAAGCCAATATTTTTTAAACACGCCTATTTTCTAAAGCGCCACCTAAATTGGCGCCTTGGGCCTTGCTTCTCCTGGATACGCCCCTGGTTCCTTAAAATTCCTAAATAAAATGTTATATCAATAAAATTACAAACGTACGCAAAACTTAAATGGAATCCCAAACGTACGACTATAGCAATTGGTAGGGCAGCAATAGTCTAAATTTCACCCCATTATTGTTTGTAGAAACGATACATTGCTCAAAAGCTAACTCTTCTTTTAGTAAATCTTACTCTTACAACTTATCAATGTAAACAGCTTAATATTCATGATGATACATGAATTTACTTTACCATACGATCGTGTTGATTTTTTCGTATTATTTTAGTGCACTATTATAACTTGCAAAACATGAATGGTTGTGTTTTTAATCATAGCGTCCAACGTTGTGAATGTGTACTTATGTGAAATCGTAAAATCTTAAAACGCTAATAGTATTTCCTAAAATATAATTATTAAAACCTCGAAAAAGAAGAAACAGTACACGAGTATATTACACATTTTTGATTACTTTTCGGAGTGCAATATATACATAACTCTTTGCGATTTAATGCAACAAGCATTTTGTGAATTATTATATCATTATAAATATACTCACTATAAAAAAATCGGATAGTAAAAGACAAACCAAACTGAGAGCTGTTGTTTCCCGTAGTGCGCACGTCCACACGCATGTTGCGGTACAGTTCTTTTTCTTTCTTTCTTGACACAATGCTTTTGTATTTCGTAAAACTGAACCACAAATTATGTTCTAGTGTTAAGGTTTGCGCAATATATTGTTAAATCTGTGATGGTGGGTTTTTTTTAAAACATAATTATCTTAATTTCTCCTTCTCTCTTCTTGAATTGATTTACACAACATCAATTATTTATGAATTCATATTGTGTTGATTATTTGAGGTTAATTAGAATATGTTGATGTCGGCTGTCGATTTCATTGGATTGCGAGCGTATTTGACAAAGACTAGTGGTAAACCGAATTTGTAAAGCTTATTTCTATTCTAATTTGTTCAAAACATTCGATTACATGATTCTTGGCAGTCATCGCCACAAGATGAGATGCGTGATTAAAGTGCGGGACAACACCATGCATTTCATAAAGATGCAATATTAAACGGTAAGATCAACCACGTGTGAATAAACATTAATCTAATCAAATCATTTGTATGGTCCATTAAAGCCTGACATGCACTTTTTTATGCGTTATTAATATTAAATAGTAGTACATGTAAGTATTTGCGTATCAGCTCATCGCATATCAAATTAAATATACAATGGGATACAAATTTACCGAGAAGACGCACGCTTGAACCTATCAAAATTACAAAGTCAAATGTGTTTCAAATTATTATGAAAATTGGTACATATTTCAACCTATTTTCGTAGCGCGGCTATCGGCGTGTTCGTTAAAATACCAAATCGATTGAAAAGTGGTGCATTTACGACTTTATTGTTTCCTTACACGTACCACAGCGACAGCACGTTTATTATTGGTTTGTCTTTTTTGTATGTAACTATTAATTGCAGTTACTAAAGAATATAGAAATGGATTGATAGCGGAATTAATGGGCAGCACAAACGTTACAATCCAGGTATAGACACGGGGCGTGACTGTAAGACTCCCACTCTGTACGAGGATTGAGAGTAAAATAATTGGCGACCAACAAATCATATCCGTTAGCACAATGAACCCCATTTTAATAGCCATTCGGAATTCTTCCTTTTGACTTTGATTTCGTCCGGCTTGTTTTGCTGTTTGTCGCACTGTTACGAATATCCCGATGTAGCAAAACGTTATTGCCAACATACATATGAAATTGATAACGGTAAATACCGCTATACCAACATACATGCCTGGTTTAGTGCCAACAACACTTTCATAATTACTATTCAATACAATTGGTGCCGCATTTTCATCAAGAAATTTAAGACCATGGTACTGCCAATATGTAGTCTCAAAAACATTGCTTCTAGAAAGTGGGAGACCCGTGCACACTTCGCATACATCGTATAAGTCAGGATTTATTACTGACAAACTTGTTGTCAATAAACTCAATATTGCTGTGAATACCCATATTATAGCTATTACTACCTTCGCTGACGTTGTGCCTAATCGTTTAGTGCTAAATGTATATCTGATACCCATCAATCTGTCTACACTTAAAAGGGTGATGAAGAATACTGATCCCATACTTGATAGGATGGATAGTGTACTAATTACCTTACAGACAATGCTTGATCTCCATGCTTCCGAAGGAAAATAACCGAGACGCGAATAATATATATCGGCAGACGCTATTACTAACATATAAATACCCATGAATAGATCTGAGATTGACAGATTTGAAATTATTAATATCTGAACTTTGTTATTGTCGTTTAAAGGTTGTCTGCAACGGTAGACTAGAACGCCAGCATTAGAGATTATTGCGAAAATGCCTAATATCCACATTGTAATTCTTTGAAATTGATTTGAAAGCAATCTGCCACATGTCAGAAATTGTGAACGTGGTATTGTTGCACTGCATGTTGCTGCTTCTATGAAGCAACAAGTTGCAGCATTGTCAACCAATATTTCTGTTGTGTTTGGAAAATCTTTAAAAGACTTATAGTTTACTTCGTACAGTCTATTACGCCTTAAATCTACAAAATCAAGAAAAGACATTGAATTATTCACAAAATACAACCCAGCAAAAAATCTGTTAAAGTTGTTTTCAGATATATCGAGATATTTCAAATTGAATATGTTTTGAAATAGACCAGACGGGAAATTCGATAACATATTTTTAGAAAGGGAAATGTACTCTAGTTTTTGGTACTGTACTGACGTAGGTAGCTGAAACAAAACTAGGTTATTGTGTGTTAAGTCTAGGTATTCGAGGTTACGTAGTGGCTTTAATACTGGTGAATATATCATCTTAATATTATTGTTGGGCATAAGTAACTGTATCAGGTTGATAAGCGATTCAAACTGTCGATGGTGGAGCTTCTTAATGTTATTGTTAGACAAATTTAACCACCGCAAGTTGGTAAGCGCTTCTAACTGTTGGGGATGTAGCTCCATGATATCATTGCGGGACACATCTAACAACTGCAGGTTGGAAAGCGATGCAAACTGTCGCGGATGTAGTACAACGATATTATTGTTAGAAATATGTAACCATACAAGGTTGGTAAGACCTTGGAATAACTGCGGGTGTAGCTCCACGATATTATTGTTAGAAATATCTAACGATACAAGGTTGGTGAGCCCTTGGAATGACTGCGGGTGTAGCTCCATGATATTGTTGTTGAACATGTTTAACCAATAAAGGTTGGTAAGACCTTGGAATGACTGCGGGTGTAGCTCCGCGATCCTATTGGCGAGCAGAACTAACCTCTGCAGGTTGGTTAGTAATTCAAACTGTTGCGGATGTAGTTCCACGATATTATTGTTAGATAAATATAACGAAGCAAGGTTGGTAAGACCTTGGAATGACTGCGGGTGAAGCTCTACGATATTATTGTTAGATAAATATAACGAAGCAAGGTTGGTAAGACCTTGGAATGACTGCGGGTGTAGCTCCACGATATCATTGTTATATAAATATAACGAAAAGAGGTTGGTAAGACCTTGGAATGACTGCGGGTGTAGCTCCACGATATCATTGTTAGAAATACCTAACGAAAAAAGGTTGGTAAGACCTTGGAATGACTGCGGGTGTAGTTCCACGATATTATTGTTAGAAATACCTAACGAAACAAGTTTGGTGAGCCCTTGGAATGACTGCGGGTGTAGCTCCACGATATTATTATTAGACAAACGTAACGTTTTAAGGTTGGTGAGACCTTGGAATGACTGCGGGTGTAGCTCCGTGATCTTGTTGGCGAACAGAACTAACCACTCCAGGTTGGTTAGCGATTCAAACTGTTGCGGATGTAGGTCCACGATATTATTGCTGGACATATCTAACCAATCAAGGTTGGTAAGACCTTGGAATGACTGCGGGTGTAGCTCCACGATGTTATTGTTAGACAAATCTAAATTCTGCAGATTGGTTAGCGATTCAAACTGTTGCGGATGTAGTTCCACGATATTATTGTTAGATAAATATAACAAATAAAGGTTGGTAAGACCTTGAAATGACTGCGGGGGTAGCTCCACGATATTATTGTTAGACAAACGTAACAAATAAAGGTTGGTAAGACCTTGGAATAACTGCGGGTGTAGCTCCACGATGTTATTGTTAGACAAATCTAAATTCAGCATGTTGGTTAGCGATTCAAACTGTTGCGGATGTAGTTCCACGATATTATTGTTAGATAAATATAACGAATCAAGGTTGGTAAGACCGTGGAATGACTGCGGGGTAGCTCCACGATATTATTGTTAGACAAACGTAACGAATCAAGGTTGGTAAGACCTTGGAATGACTGCGGGTGTAGCTCCACGATGTTATTGTTAGACAAATCTAAATTCTGCAGGTTGGTTAGCGATTCAAACTGTTGCGGATGTAGTTCCACGATATTATTGTTAGATAAATATAACGAATCAAGGTTGGTAAGACCTTGGAATGACTGCGGGGGTAGCTCCACGATATTATTGTCAGACATATCTAACAAATGAAGGTTGGTAAGACCTTGGAATGACTGCGGGTGTAGCTCCGTGATCATATTTGCGAACAGAAGTAACCTCGTCAGGTTGGTAAGCGATTCAAACAGTTGCGGATGTAGTTCCACGATATTATTGTCAGACATATCTAACAAATGAAGGTTGGTAAGACCTTGGAATGACTGTGGGTGTAGCTCCGTGATCTTATTGGCGAACAGATATAATCCATCCAGGTTGGTTAGGGATTCAAACTGATGCGGGTGTAACTCCACGAAATTATTGTTGGACATATCAAGCACATATAGGTTGGTAAGTTCTTCAAACTGCCGTTGGTGTAGCTCCACTATATTGTTGTTGGACAAATCTAACCAAAACAGTCTGTTCCAATACAGTGAACGAAAACTTGTATTGGCACTTCCTTGCTCAGAATCGAAAAATGAGTTTGGTTCCATTCCATGTAGGCCAGTGTCGCTCCAAGATAATGACAGTAGGCTTGAGTAGTCGTCGAGTGAGTTCAAAAAGTCTGGTGGATATAACACCTGCAGTACCGATGATGCTTCATTAGGACAGGTTATTGTTATCTCGTTATTTCCTAATGCACACATGCATTCAGATGGGCATTGGAATCGGGTTGAAATAATAACTATCCGCCTATATAAATCAGGATAGTATTTCCATGTCTCGCATCCGACCGTGCAGTTGATAGAATGATCATATGTACCGTGAACAACAGAAAATCCGGATATTAGCAGGGTAGTAACGAATACCCAGCATAGGCGCTCCATCATAATTCTTGACACTCGCGTATGCCACCGTGTTATAATCTTCGGTTGCGTCGTGCTACTTGGTTGGTTGGTGACGGCACTTCGGTAGATGCGTACTCTCGTAGCAGTTCCTTTTCAATTCTCCCAATTTTAAATAAAAAGTGTTTATTTTGCAACGCTGTTGTTTAATCAGAATTTTCTTTTATCATATGAGATATATGAGTGATTGGATATAAATATGCGATTGTGATCATTGAGATGGACGTAGCTGCAATGTCAAACACAGTTGTTTTGAAGACGACGAGGGATCGTCAGTACCTGTCGTCTATTACTATGGCGGTACCCGATTTATCAATAAACTGCGCCTATTTTACTGCGTCCTTTAATAAATCTATTTTTCTCTCTGATCATGTGCAATATACATGAATATTGATCCAGTATTAGTCCGCTAACCTTACTAGGTATAGGCCTACTTGCTTAACATCGAGTGTTGTCCCTGATTTACGATGGATCTCCACACTTTTCGGTCTTTACCAGGTATACTGCTGTTAGAGCTGACAGTTAAACAATCACGAATTCGCCGATTAAGACGCAGCAATATCGTTACGCTAGTTGGTAGCAAAACCGTATCAGTCGAACTGGTTAAAACCACACAAGTTGCTTGGATATCACCTGACGCTTTCAAACTCGTGAGCCAAGCTAGTTAAAACACGTGGCCTAAATTAGCTATTGATGTTGATATCGTGTTCAAGCCATACGTAAGATTTTGCCGCGCCTTATTGTCATTAATGTATTCCTTAACTGCGCATTGGCTCTATTCATAATTCAAAAATAGACGTTTTATCTTCCTTATCGCTTATCATTTATTTTTGTGACTTTCCCTTCTCGCTCAGCCCGATCTATTTTCCATACAATAGAAGGCGTGCTGCATATAATGAAAATAATAGATACGAGAAGCGAATACGATACAATTTCGATACAATTGTTCACAACCACTTGCGTCCCATTTTTGTCTATTGCTTGATGTACAATTTTATATAAGAAGAATGAAAATGTATTGATATATAAAATATTGCATGGCATCAGTTGTGAGATTTTTTAACATTTGAAAACCTTTTTTATTATAGCACGTTTTGCGAGTATTAGTTATATCGGTGGAGTAAATACAGGGCGTCCCGGAATTATATACACCGGGAAATTTACATTTATCTGGCTATTACTACCATTGCTATTGGTCAGAGAGCTTGTTATTTTGATCAACACATATTTCGCTTTCTTAGTTTGTGAAGTAATATTTGTATCACATAACGGAATTGTTCAGCTTCAATTGCTTTAACCCTAATTCCCCTGAATGCTCCAAAATACTACATCTACTACATATCTCCAAGCGCATGTGCATACGGTTTTCGATGACGTTATCAACCGAGCCTATATAGTGAGTGGCGCAGTATACTGCGCGAACGAGTAGGTGAGAGCCGTGGATTGCCAATGGGGGTCGGGGTTTTTTGGTTTGGAGGGTAGCCGGTTCGATCCCCAGTCGGGGGAGCGGCGATATTTGTTGATTTCTCTTCCAAAATCGGTTACAAATCTGGTTTAGGAGTTAGGTTTAATACAATCTTTTCTTCAGCTGTAGTTTTACCAGCGTTGAAATTAAAACATATTTTTACCAAACACAACATATATAATTCTTGGACATCATGTATCAACAAAAATGTGTACACCATGCATTAATTCCACATCAGAGTATACTAATAGTAAACGAGGAAGACACTGTCAGAGATAATGAAAAGATCATCCGCACCACCATCCGATTCGTCCGACAGCTGATGAGGAAGATACACAAGCTCGCCCCACCCTAATTTCTGTGCTTCCACCGCCACTGTTGATTCGTGTACGCGGTGACTTAACAAGGATTTGGAAGTAAGGGGCAGCAAATTCTCGGTCTACAAAACTGCCTGAACTGCATTATACTTTTAACCCCTGATTGGTCAGAAAGATTGATACACTATATTTTGCACCAATCAGTGATATTGACGTAATAATTGTATCCGTAATGAGATTAGGAACTAATTTAGAAGCAGTATTCTAATTGGCTATAATCAAATGAATATATTTTGTTATAAACCAATCAGAAACACTGTAAGATAGGCAGGCAGTGCTCATGGGGCTAACCATTGAGACTACTCTCGTGTAGTTGAGACCTTCAATATGCTCTCGAGAGTCTCACACATATTTCTAATTCAATGTGTTTATAATACGACGTTCATGTACGTGCAGGATGTCCCGGGTTTTTAAGTTGACAATTATTTAAAGGAAATAACAAAGAGACCACAAGAACTTCCAATATAACTAGGAAAATATTAAGTAGGTACTCATCATGCCATTATGTCATCGTCATCCTCATTGCTTTAATGGTCGTGGCAGTGGCGTAACCAGTGGCGGGGGGGGGGGGGGGGGGGGGGGGGCAGGGGGAGCTGGAGCTTGGAACCCTTCCCCCCCGCTTGCCCCACCAAATAAAATCAATCGGTGTGGGTGTGGAATGGAGCCCCCCATTAGGATCCCCCCATTTCAAGTCACTGCCCCTTCTTGCTCCCCCCACCCCCCCAATGAACAATTCTAGTTACTCCACTGGGTCGTGGATATATCGTCGCTGTTCTGACATACCGGCACATCACAACAGAAATAAGTAAAGAGATGTGCCGGTATGTCAGAACAGCGACGATATGATACAACCATGGTCATGACAGTTGCAGGTATAGTGGCTAGTGGCCAAACCAACAAACGAAAACATGTCACTTAATTGAGTCTACAGGCTACGATAATGTTTTGCGAAGTCAAAAGGTCTTCTTTGCAGGCTGTACGCCAACGCGAGCTAGATATAAAGTATAAGCTAATATTAAAAAGTAATCCAGTTGATCGTCCAGATTTCTTCAAAAACTGGAAGAGAGGAGAGGTCTCTTATATTCAATATTTATTTTCATAGAATGAATAAGTTGAACAGCCTTAAAATGTGATTTGAAAATAAGAAGTACCGTATCATGTTTGCATAATCATGAGAGTATTTTGCGTTCTTAAAGAGGAAGTTTGAGCGGACATTCAACATGTTCAACTGGCGTTGTTTTTCTCGGTCATACATCCATGTATGCTTCAAATCGGGGAAATAAAGGCTGATGCCTTTAAGTTCTTCTTAGGTAATAATAGATAATCAATTTCACCTTTGCGATAGAGTTATCATAATGCCTAGCTATCTAACGCACCAAAATCACTTATTCAACATCGCCCTCTATCAAGCAAGGTTTAACAATTATAATTAAAGGTATACCGTATGCGGTAATAATATATGTGGATCTGTGTTTTTTTTAATGTTTTTTCGTTTACTTCCAAATGTTAAAACGCATCAAAATGCCAATGATTATTATTTTTATCTTCGGGAAAAGTCGGAAACAACACTAACACGTCCCGAAAATGTCACGATGTTTTTAAAATTCAGGAACACCACCCTCAGATTGAACTTTCTTATCCCTGCCAGCGTGCATTATCGTGCATGAAGTATAATAAATTGAATTTACGCCATATAAACTGAACAAAATGCTGCAAAAAAGTCTATTAAAAATGATTTCGTATTGCTAGACTTTATTCATTTTTTTTTCTTCTTCAAAACTACAAAAATGACCGCACTTCTTTATATACCATATCAAATAATTACCCTTTTTGAGACGTACACGTGAATTATTTAGCAACTGCAACATACATACTGTACTTATAAAAACTAGGTAAAAGCATTCAGTTTTGCACGTCGCTTGTTCAGGTAGGTGTTAGTCGATCCTGGCGGATTTATCATACCACCAGCGACAATCGAATGATACATTCATGACATTATTGAACGCAGTATCAAAACAAAGACTTACATTAAACACATGCTTTGTTGTGATTGACATACAATTCCACACCCCAAGCCCTACACAACATGTTACCCATCTATACACTGTCGATCAGGGAGTTCATGAATATTGTCCCCTTAAACGAACTTGCCTCCTCAATACAATATGCCTTCCTACACTCTAATTTTGAAAGACCACTCAAAAAGAGAGAAATTATACTCTAACAAAGAGCCAACTGAGTGACCAATCGTTTTGAGTGAAGTTCACCCGTCCAAAAGAGTGAATTTGTTAGCTCTTTTCGGAGAGTGAACTTCACTCTAAACGAGTGGTCATTCCATCTCAAAAACAACCACTCCTTTTGAGCTGTTTTGAGACACGATATTGTCCGCCATCTTGTGCGATTTGCAGGGTTCCTGATTGGACAATAGTTCACTCCAAAAGAGCGATAACGGGTTATAGCCATTCGGCACGCGAGCCATAGTGTTCACTATTTAAAAGAGCGGTGTTTTCGTGCGACACTGTAGCGAGCGGACATCACTCTACTGTGAGAGTGAATAGCTGGAACGTTTTTTCGCTCTTTCAGAGCTAAAAACCCACTCGATTAGAGTTAAATCATATTCACTCGAAATTTAAAGTGATTTTTCACTCTTTCACATTTAGAGTGTATCATGATCCTTGAAACTAATGTAAGATTTTATGCAGGGAAGATGGGGCAACTGGTCCGGTTAAGCATATTTAATTATATAAAAGATTAAAGCTCGTGTAAATATTTATGGAATTGCTATTAAAATATCACCCATGTAACTGTTAACATATAACACATACACCTGGAAAAAAGTATCGCACCGCTGCTTTTTTATTGAAAAGTGCAAATGTGGCCTCGAATTTTGCCACCATGCTATGATATTAAGAATCATTTTAGTTAGTGACGTAATCGATGTAATGTTTTTCAAGGCCAAGGGGAAATGCATGTTTTTGTCCAAAAACATGCATGAAATAAGTTTGGGTATAACGCGATATTGAGAGGCCACATGATTAATCTCTAAAGTTGTAATCCTTGGTAACACATTCAAGTCTTCCAAGGTCAAAGGTCATCTGGGGTCTGGGGGCGAAATTGTCGACTGCACAATTTTGGTATGAACCTAGTTATATGGTTACATGATTGTGATATTCAGATGTCCTATACATCTATATATACCCCTTTCTTTAATGATTTTATTTACTTCATATAATCATCATTTAGTACTTATAATAAACCATCTTGATATTTAGCCAGCTTTTCACAATGATGACCCAACGGTTAATATACACAAAAAGCAGTGAATAAAATACATAAATCATGATATTTCGTCATTGCAAATATCTTTACAGACACCATTCAAAATATAATAAAGACGTAATTCATAATACCGAGGTTTTAAACCATTCTAAAGCAATATCATGTAATATTGCAATCATTCAATAGCAGAAATAGTGGTATTAGACCCAAAATGCCCCAAAATATCTAAGAACTAGAAAGAATGTCAATTATTTTATATTCTATTCACATTTCAATACCGAGTCATGTTTTATTGACACTAACAACTAATTTTCAAAATGAATTTTACAACTTTGATTAAGTTTTTGCAGGTGGACCAGTTGCCCCATACCCTTTGGACCACTTGCCTCAACAAATGACTCAGCACTTTGTCGAGATGAAACATTATTCAGGCATGCCTGTGACGTAATAAATTGTACGCCAAAACGTTTTAACAAATACTGCATTTTTATTTTTAGCCATTACACAGTTTTCTGTAAAATAAATATAAGAACAAAAATCAATTTTTCACAATTTTTCGCAACCAACCGTGCAGTTTATAGGTTGATCATATGAACCGTGTACAACAGAAAACCGGATATTAGCAGGGTAGTTACGAATACCCAACGCTCCATCATAATCCTTGACACTGGCGTATACCACCGTGTTACAGTGAACTTACACTCGCCGGTTTCGTCGCACTGCTTGGTTGGTGAAAAGTTGGTGACGGCGCGTCGGTAGACATGGTAGATGTGTACGCGTAGCAGTTCCTTTTTAATTAACTTATTTAGTATCTATTCTCCTAATTTTAAATAAAAAGTGTTTATTATAATTTTATAACGTTGCTGTTAATCAGAATTTCCTTTTATCATATGGATATACGAGGGGCAGTCAGTAAGTTATGAAAGTGATCATGGTATGGGATGCATGAGTGATTCTATTGAGGGATAGTGTGATCAATACAAAGAATGAACCTTTGTCTTTCAAACAATACAGTTTTGGATTTTTAAGTGTGAACTATGACGTCATAGCATTGTCTCAAAGTAAGTACACTTGGGACACTGCTAAATCAGTTATTTGGCGGGAAATTTGAATTGTTTGTATGAAACAAGTGGTAAGAAGATTGCATAACATGACACCAGAAGCAGGTAAATCCCAAGTTTTTTCGCGTAAGTATGATAAAAAAGACGATATCTTTAATACCTGTGTAATTTGATATATGTAGTATGATAGGAAAAAGTAAGGAGAGGCAATCGAGAAAAAAAATGTATACAAATATCAGTATTTCAAATAGCTAATTTTCATTGAAAAATGCCCAGTCAGTGAATCACTAATTTTGCGGAAAATCAAACAATTTAGGACAAATCCAAGCAATTAACCAGTTTGGGAGATTCCATATGTAAGTTAACTAATTATCTGAGATCATTCGCATAATACCTGCCGAAAATATGCGCATGCGCAGACGACAGATCATTTTGAACTGGGCCAAAAATGGCTAAAATCATGAAATTTACCAGATAAAAGCTTACTGTGCCTTCAAATTCTAATCAGAAATAATGAAAAATGTGTAAAAATATTGTGATAGTCAAAATGAAGATATACATGAATGTATCAATCAAAGATGGCTGCCACAACCTCTCTTATTACTGTTATCTTTAGAGCTACTAGATATGTATTGTGTTAGTAATCGTCACATAATTTCAATGGTTTGAGGAAATTTTACGAACAGCTCCTTTTGAAATCCCCACTATTATTGCTCTACATCCCACAACAATTTATTAAATTATAATCCCTCCATTGTCCGTTATCCTTTGTTGTTTTCTAAGGTATATTATTGCGGATTTTTGCTAAATAAAAGCGTATTTGAGATGGTCCCTTCTTGTTCGTATTAAGGAATTCAGATCTAAAATAAAATGTTAAACAGAGATAAGTGTGTGTTCTAACTATATGCCAAGTGTTATCTGTTTTTATGCTTGCATTGCCGAGATATACGCAAATGTATCAATTAACCCATATTCAACATATTACATATCCAGCCAAATAATTGACAGATTTCAGTCAGTGTCTGAAACCTATTGTGTTTATTTAATGACGTTACATAACCAAAGGTATCTAACAATCCAAAAGTGTATTGTTTGAAAGACAAAGGTTCATACTTTGTATTGATCACATTATCCCACAATAGAATCACTCATGCATCCCATACCATGATCACTTTCATTATTTATTGACTGCCCCTCGTATGAGTGACCGGATATACTTCCGATTTTTGTCGATTGAGATGGACGTAGATGCAGTGTTCAAACACGGGTGTTTTGAAGACGATGAGGGACCGTCGGTACTTACGGAGACATTTATCGTCTATTACTATGTCGGTACCCGTCTTATCATTCAACCGCGTCTATCTTACTGCGTCCTTTAAAGAATCTAGTTTTCTCTCTGATCATGTGCAATATAAATGGATAATAAGCCAGTATTAGCCCGCTAACCTTACTAGGTATACTTGCTTAACATCGGGTGTTGTCCCTGATCTACGATGGCGCTCCACACTTTTCGGTCTTTACTCGGTATACTGTTAGAGCTTACTGTTAAACAATCACAAAATTAAGACGCAGCAATGTCATCACAGTAGTTGGTATCTTAACCATATCAGTCGAACTGGTTATAATGACACAAGATGATTGGATATTACCTAACAATGTTAACCTCGTGAGCTGAACTACAATCAAGAAAATTTGGTGTTGGAACACAGAGTCCATTTCTCCGCTAATATCACACATTAAGGGACAATTTGCAAGCGCTGATTTTGCAACAAACTTGTATATAGAGCTTAAGCTATCTACTAACTCACTCATATCCCTCCCCTGCCCCCACCAATCAATGTTGAGGGTCCCAACGACCATGGAGATGAAACGGTTCCGAACAACATTGAATGGGGGAACTGGGGGTTGATTTCAACGAAGTCCTCAAAGTGTTCCAACCGTTATTTCCTGAATTGTCTGAGGCTACCGAGATTAACTAAATATAACATCCGTCTATAGGCAATAACTCGTGTTCTATATGTTGCATTATCTTCAGATTTGGGGAGTTTTGAGATATACATGTATGTACTTATTATATATTATAAAAATCAAATTAAAAATACATTTACATTGTTAGGGTCTGGTCATTTTATGCGTAATAATGACCCATTTATACGGACTGCATACGTGTTGGTCTTACATTAAAGGTGTATGTTCCGATCACTTTTTTAGGGCTATGATTCTTTTTTCACATCAAGATATTTTTCTCATTATGTCTGTCAAACCTTAGGGGCCAGAAAAGTTCCATTTAGAAATTATAGGCGAAAATGTGGTGAATTACTGCCAAAGATGGTTAACCACCAACCAGTTTGTGTAGGACTCAATGGGCAAATGTTTGGTGACCTTGTGCTTCTAAAAATAGAACCATTGGAGTTATGCAACTCAAACTTTGGAAAATCGGGCCAGCAATCGGATCATCTACCTTTAACCCTCACAACATGAAATTGGTCAAGCGCTGTAACTTTTGAACTATTAACCCTAACCCCCTGAATACTAAAAAATTCCAATTCTTAAGTCCCTCTCCAAGCGCCTGTGCCGCCGGCTTTCGATGACGTAGTCAACCGAGCCTATATAGTGAGCGCAGTATACTGCGCGAACGAGTAGCTGAGGGCCGTGGCTTAGTTGGTGGGACATGCGGCCTGAAAACGGAGGGTCCCCGGATCGAATCCCGGCAGCATCCCTTGAGATTTAGTTGATGTTTTTTCCTCGAAAATTATGATCCCGGTCAAAAAAAAGTATACATTTTTATAAAAGAATAGAGTCGGAAAATCTATTTTTGGTATCAAATTTCACCAAAAATACTGTTTTTTACATTTTGGACCAAAATAATATAAAAAATTGGCTCAACATTTGCTGCATTCGTAGCAAATTCAGTTTTTGGTAAAAAAACCGTTGAAATTGCACCAAATTCATCTTAATGAAGTTTCCTAGGAAGATTTTTGTTTTGTTTTGTTTTAAATATCTGATTTATTTTTTGAAATATTGACCAAAAAGTGCCAAAAATGTGATTTTCATGATTTTGGTGATAACAAATTACATTTTTTTGCTACGCGAGCAATGTCGTGCGCTATGTGCGAGCCGCTTGGAGCGTTATGCGCGAGGCGTGTCAAGCGCTGTGCGCGAGGCGTATGTAGTGCTAATCATGATCTTTATACGAACAATGAATGTAATGACTCAAACTATTCATATTTTGCCCGTATTGATATGTAATAAACCACAATGTTAGTTACCATCTCATTATTTCTTGGTCAAAAGGTCGAGTGCTATGCTCGAAGTGTTTGCAAGCGCAATCTGTAACCAAGGGCTACGCACGGGATTGGGTCGAGCGCCACGCACGAACCGTGTTTATCGGGATATTCGCTGCTTTTTAAAAAAAAAGAAGTCAGGCTTCCTTGAATAATAGGAGCAAATATTCAGGTTTAGGTATTTGATATGACCAATCCCTAATTCAGAACAGTAGACACCTCTTGATGATGGTACATTGGGAGATTCATGCTATCTCTATTTACTGAAAATTTGATCAAAAAACACTTACAAATAAAAAAAAGTTATGGCTAAAAATGTAAAATCAGATGATTTTTGTTGGACTTCATACAGACAATCAAGGAAATTTGGTGTTATCACACATTAAGGGACAATTTTCAAGCGATTATTTTGCAACACACTTGTATGTAGAGCTTAAGCTGTCTACTAACTCATATCCCTCCTCCGCCCCCACCAATCAATGTTTATGGTCCCAACGACCGTGGAGATGAAACGGTTCCGAACAGGGGGACTGGGGGGGGGGGGGGGGGGGGTGATTTCAACGAAGTCCTCAAAGTGTTCCAACAGTTCTTTCCTGAATTGTAGTTAAAACACGTGACATAAGTGGCTATTGATATTTAAATCGTGTTCAAGCCACTGTTAGTGAGATTTTGCCACGCCTTGTTGTCATCATTTCATTCCTACTGTAACTGTAACTGCGTATTGGCTTAATCAATTGTTCTTAATTCAAAAACAGACGCATTATCTTCCTTATCGCTCATCATTTATTTTGTTTTTCTTTTCACGCTCAGCCCAACCTATTTTCCACACAACAGAAGGCGTGCTGTATAATATAATGAACATATATAGGAACGAGAAGCAAATACCAGTTTTATCGGTCTAAAAACCAGGTTTATTGGTCTAAAAACCAGGTTTATCGGTCAAATAACCAGGTTTATCGGTCTAATAACCAAGTTTATCGGTCTAAAACCTAGGTTTATCGGTCTAAAAATAGATTGATAAACCAGGTTTGTCTGATTTTTCAATTCGATACACCTGGTTTATCAAATTCAATAAGTAAAGAGTTTGATAAACCATGTGTTTCGAATCGATAAACCTGGTTTATCAAATTCGATAAGCAAGGTTTTAACCAGGTTTTTTTTTAATTGTGCAAAATACGTGCCATAGACGTATTTCGGCCACATGTTTCCAGATAATAGCACCGCTGGTTATAAAGACTAGCGACACGCCCGCTAGTAAATCGGGTCTACATACAACAATGAAACAGCAGTGTTGGAAAATATATCATGAAAATATAACATTCATGAGTTAAAATATAATGCATAAGCCTATGCTCTGACCTGAAATTGAATGTTTCCCGTCATTTACCCATATCCAAACATGAGTATAATCAGGGACAATATTGTCCCTGGTATAATACATGTCTATATTCTGATCTGAAATTGAATGCTTCCCGTTATTGCCCCAAGATATATCCCATGGTTTATACACTCAATTAATGCCTCAATTTTGCAGTGAGACATAATGAGGCATGAAATGTCGCGTTTAAACCACACTATATCATTACACCTTGTGGTCCTCCCTGTCTTACGCAATTAAGAATAATTTAAATCTTGTAAATAATCAGGACTACCACGTATACAGTGTCAAATTCCACATACGACACCATCTTACGCGATTTAGATTCACCATACCATGTTCTGTTCTTATCAGACCACATTATTTCATTACCTCATGACCCTTGCTTATTCCATATTTCTTCATTAACCCCCCCCCCCCTATCTCCCAAACCACATTACTTCACCCCCCCCCCCCCCCCCCCCCCCCGTCCCCACGGCTTATCTCAACCCCAAGGCTTAACCTTAGCCAGCACAGCGTATTTCTCCATTATTTGCCCGCCCGCGTGTATGCGCGTCTGTTTTCAAGCTGCACTACGACGCGTTATGTGTTAAGTACGCCGACTGCATGGTTGCAGTATGCATGAAGAAAAACAAATTCTGTACGGTTTTCAGCCATTTGTAGCTTATAGCACTCACATTATCATCAACTATTACCAGTACAACGTTCACGGCGTTAAGTTGCAAACTGAGAGAGCCTTTTATGGATACCCACATACATACACACCCCTACATATAACATTGCGCAAATTATAGTGAGACTAGCGGGACACCCGTTCTTCGAAAGGGCTTCCGCTAGTAAGTAGCGCCTGCCAGATAGACACCTACAAAATGAAATAACATATAAGTAGCTAAAGTATACGAATATTTATCACGAAATTGGTAAGAATACATTTATGAATTAAAATATAATGCATAGGCCTTTTTCCTGACCTGAAATTGAATGTTTCCCGTCATAACCCCATATCACATACAATGAGTCTATATAATTAGGCCTATAATATAGTATTCTGACCTGAAATTGAATGCTTCCCGTCATGTCATTACCCCAAGCCATATCCTATGGTTTATACTTGTAAGAAACCCCATTTTTTCATTCCACCTCGTGACCCTCCCTGTTACGCAATTTAGTATCACATTTCTTCATTAACTCCTGCCTCCCAAACCACATTACTTATTTACACCCCACCCCATCCCCGTAGCTCATCTCAACCCCAAGGCCTAAACCTTAACCATCTCCCGTAGCGCAGCGTATTTCCCAAATATTTGCCCGCCAGTGTGTGTAGGGGTGCGTGGGTGTAGTGAGTGTGCGCGTTTATTGTGCAAGTCGCACTCCGACGCGTTATGTGTTACGCTCCGACTGCATGGTTGCAGTACGCACAAATATAAACAAACATAGCCCGTAGAAACTACCTGAAAAGGCCCTGGATTTTCCGCTTTTGCTCATATCTCGGTCAATTCTGTACGAACACTCGCATTATCATCAACTATTATCAGAAAACCTTCACGGCGATTAGATGGAAAATGAGAGAGCCTTTATGGATACCCACATACATACATACAACATAACGCAAATTATAGTATGACAAGCGGGACGCCCGTTCTTCTAACTGGCTTCCGCTAGTAAGTAGCGCCTACCAGATAGATACCTACAAAATAAATAACACATAAGTAGCTATAATAAACGATTACATTTATCACGAAATTGGTAAAAATACATGAATTAAAATAATATAATGCATAGGCCTATTTCCTTACCTGAAATTGAATGTTCCCATCATCACCACATATCACATACATATTTGAGTAAATATAATGCAGACCTACCTATTATTCTGACCTGAAATTGAATTATTTCCATAATTACCGTAAGCTATATCCCATGGTTAATATTTGTTTAAGAAATAAGAAACCACACTATTTTATTCCACCTCGTACCCCTCCCCCCCCTGTTACGTAATTTAGTATCACATTTCTTCATTAACCCCCTCCCTTCCTACCCACATTACATCATCATACACAACCCCCCCCCCCCCCCCAACCCCACCCGTCACCGCCCGATCCGCACCGTGGCATATCTCAACCCAAGACTAAACCTTAACCATCTCCCGTGACGCAGCGTATTTCTCCAATATTTCTCCGCCCGCGTGTGTAGGGGTGCATGGGTGTAGTGTGTGTGCGCATTTATTTGTCATGTGTTTATGTGTTACGCTCGCCGACTGACTTAAATCCCAGATAAGTCGACTTATTCGTGGTTCACGATCCTTAACCCCAGATAAGTGGCCTTAACCCCAGATAAGGCGGGCCTTATCCGGGGTTTACGATCCTAAACCCCAGATAATTGACCTAAACCCCAGATAAGTCGACTTATCCGGGTTTACGATCCTAAACCACAGATAAGTGACCTTAACCCCAGATAAGTCAACTTATCCGGGGTCTACGATCCTTATCTGAGGTTTAGGGATGTAAACCTCAGATAAGTGAACTAAACTCCAGATAAGGCGCCTTATCTAGAATTTACGATCCTTATCTGGGGTTTAGGGACGTAAACCCCAGATAAGTGACCTAAATCCCAGATAAGGCGCCTTATCCGGGGTTTACGATCCTTATCTGGGGTTTAGGGACGTAAACCCCAGTCAAGTGACCTAAACCCCAGATAAGGCGGGCCTTATCCGGGGTTTACGATCCTAAACCCCAGATAATTGACCTAAACCCCAGATAAGTCGACTTATCCGGGTTTACGATCCTAAACCCCAGATAAGTGACCTTAACCCCAGATAGGTCGACTTATCCGGGGTTTACGATCCTTATCTGAGGTTTAGGAATGTAAACCTCAGATAAGTGAACTAAACTCCAGATAAGGCGCCTGATCTAGGGTTTACGATCCTTATCTGGGGTTCAGGGACGTAAACCCCAGATAAGTGACCTAAATCCCAGATAAGGCGCCTTATCCGGGGTTTACGATCCTTATCTGGGGTTTAGGGACGTAAACCCCAGTCAAGTGACCTAACCCCCAGATAAGGCGGGCCTTATCTGGGGTTTACGATCCTAAACCCCAGATAAGTGACCTTAACCCCAAGTCGACTTATCCGGGGTTTACGATCCTAAACCCCAGGTAAATGACCTAGACCCCAGATAAGTCGACTTATCCGGGGTTTACGATCCTAAACCCCAATTAAGTCGTCTTATCCAAGGTTTACGATCCTAAAACCCAGATAAGTGACCTTAACCCCAGTTTAGGGACGTAAACCTCAGATAAGTGAACTAAACTCCAGATAAGGCGCCTTATCTAGGGTTTGCGATCCATATCTGGGGTTTAGGGACGTAAACCCAAGATAAGTGACCTAAATCCTAGATAGGGCGCCTTATCCTAGGTTTACGATCCGTATCTGGGGTTTACGGACGTAACCGACCCCCAGATAAGGCGCCTTATCCGGGGTTTACGATCCTTATCTGGGGTTTAGGGACGTAAACCCCAGTCAAGTGACCTAAACCCCAGATAAGGCGGGCCTTATCCGGGGTTTACGATCCTAAACCCCAGGTAAGTGACCTAGACCCCAGATAAGTCGACTCATCCGGGGTTTACGATTCTAAACCCCAGATAAGTGACCTAAACCCCAGATAAGTCGACTTGTCCGGGGTTTACGGTCCTAAACCCCAGATAAATGACCTAAACCCCAGATAAGTCGACTTATTCGGGGTTTACGATCCTAAACCATAGATAAGTGACCTAAACCCCAGATAAGTCGACTTATCCGGGGTTTACGATCCTAAACCCCAGATAAGTGACCTAAACCCCAGATAAAACGACTTATCCGGGGTTTACGATCCTAAACCCTAGATAAGTGACCTAAACCCCAGATAAGGCGCTTTATCAGGGATTTAAGATCCTTATCTGAGGTTTAGGGACGGAAACCCCAGATAAGTGAACTAATTCCCAGATAAGGCGCCTTATCGGGGGTTAACGATCCTTATCTAGGGTTTAGAGACGTAAACCCTAGATAAGTGACCTAAACCCCAGATAAGTCGACCTGTCCGGGGTTTACGATCCTAAACCCCACATAAGTGACCTAAACCCCAGATAAGTCGACTTATCCGGGGTTTACTATCCTAAACCCCAGATATGTGACCTAAACCCCAGATAAGGCGGGCCTTATCCGGGGTTTACGATCCTAAACCATAGCTAAGTGACCTAAACCCCAGATAAGTCAACTTGTCCGGGGTTTACGATCCTAAGCCCCGGATAAGTGACCTAAACCCCAGATAAGGCGACTAATCCGGGGTTTACGATCGTAAACCCGGATAAGTCGACTTATCTGGGGTTTAGGTCACTTATGGATTTAGTAGCGTAAACCCCGGATAAGTCGCCTTATCTGGGGTTTAGGTTACTTATCTGGGGTTTAGGATCGTAAACCCCGGATACGTTGTTAACCCCAGATAAGGATAGTTAACCCCGGATAAGGCGCCTTATCTAGGGTTTACGTCCCTAAACCCCAGATAAGGATCGTAAACCCCGGATAAGTCGCCTTATCTGAGGTTTAGGTCACTTATCTGGGGTTTAGGATCGTAAACACCGGATAAGTCGACTTATGTGGGGTTTAGGTCACATATCTGGGGTTTACGATCCTAAACCCCAGATAAGTGACCTAAACCCCAGATAAGGCGACTTATCCGGGTTTTACGGTCCTAAAACCCAGTCAAGTGACCTAAACCCCAGATAAGTCGACTTATCCGGGGTTTACGATCCTAAACCCCAGATAAGTGACCTAAACCCAAGATAAGTCGACTTATCCGGGGTTTACGATCCTAAACCATAGATAAGTGACCTAAACCCCAGATAAGTCGACTTATCCGGGGTTTACTATCCTCAACCCCAGATATGTGACCTAAACCCCGGATAAGGCGGGCCTTATCCGGGGTTTACGATCCTAAACCATAGATAAGTGACCTAAACCCCAAATAAGTCAACTTGTCTGGGGTTTACGATCCTAAGCCCCGGATAAGTGACCTAAACCCCAGATAAGGCAGCTAATCCGGGGTTTACGATCGTAAACCCCGGATAAGTCGACTTATCTCGGGTTTAGGTCACTTGTGGATTTAGTAGCGTAAACCCCGGATAAGTCGCCTTATCTGGGGTTTAGGTTACTTATCTTGGGTTTAGGATCGTAAACCCCGGATACGTTGTTAACCCCAGATAAGGATCGTTAACCCGGATAAGGCGCCTGATCTGGGGTTTAGGTCCCTTATCTGGGGTTTACGTCCCTAAACCCCAGATAAGGATCGTAAACCCCGGATAAGTCGCCTTATCTGAGGTTTAGGTCACTTATCTGGGGTTTAGGATCGTAAACCTCGGATAAGTCGACTTATGTGGGGTTTGGGTCACATATCTGGGGTTTACGATCCTAAACCCCAGATAAGTGACCTAAACCCCAGATATGGCGACTTATCCGGGGTTTACGATGCTTAACCCCAGATAAGTGACCTAAACCCCAGTTAAGTCGACTTATCTGGGGTTTACGGTCCTAAACCCTAGTCAAGTGACCTAAACCCCAGATAAGTCGACTTTTCGGGGGTTTACGATCCTAAACCCCAGATAAGTGACTTAAACCCCACATAAGTCGACTTATCCGGGGTTTACGATCCTAAACCCCAGATAAGTGACCAAAACCCCAGATAAGGCGACTTATCCGGGGTTTACGATCCTTATCTGGGGTCTAGGGACGTAACCTCCAGATAAGTGACCTAAACCCCAGATAAGGCGCCTTATCCGGGGTTAACGGTCCCAAACCCCAGATAAGTGACTTAAACCCCAGATAAGGCGACTACGGTCCGAAACCCCAGATAATGGACCTAAACCCTAGATAAGTCGACTTATCCGGGGTTTACGATTCTTAACCCCCAGATAAGTGACCTAAACCCCAGATAAGTCGACTTATCCGGGGTTTACGATTCTTAACCCCAGATAAGTGACCTAAACCCCAGATAAGTCGACTTATCCGGGGTTTACGATAAGCCCCGGATAAGTCGCCTTATCTGGGGTTAAGGTCACTTATCTGGGGTTTAGGATCGTAAACCCTGGATAAGGCCCGCCTTATCTGGGGTTTAGGTCACTTATCTGGGGTTTAGGCGGAAATGACACACTTATGCTTCCATACGCGTACATAGACGATGGTGGACGCGGTTGTTGGTCATCACCCCTAAAAATCATATCGGGTTCGATTTTACTTGGATGAATTCAAAAAACACATATCATTTAACAATTTCATCGTATCCCATTCACTTCAGTGAAATTATGAAGCCTATGTCGTGTGCGCATACACAGATAATGCATTATGAAGCCTATGTCGGTTGCGCATACGCAGATAATGCATTATGAAGCCTATGTCGTGTGCGCATACACAGATAATGCATTATGAAGCCTATGTCGTGTGCGCATACACAGATAATGCATTATGAAGCCTATGTCGTGTGTGCATACACAGATATTGGACACGATAATATGCATGCCCAAATCTGTATTTCATATTGGGTTCACACCTCGTCGTAGATAAAATGTCATATGTTCACTATTAGAACTAGTTTTTTATTTTTTACTTAAGGCGAAGAAACAAACAAACACACCTGTTCTACGGATTTTATTACCTAAAGGTTCGGTCGGTCGTGCCTTTTCTTTGTTTGTTACCTAAAATCTTAGTTTAATAAAACAATTGTTAAAACAAATCTCAATTTCTAAAAAAATGGGGTCGGTCGGTAACGTAGAACAGGGTGATTTGTCCTTAACCTTTTTATTGATGACGTCTGGTGTTCACTGGAAATTTGTTGTTAGTTTTTAAGCACCCCGATTACAGACTGCAAATGTGGCCGCCATCATCAATACACAATTCATAAACAGCGCCACAGTTCTCAATGAAGCAATCATTTAGGTACGACCTGCCATCCACTGGTATTATCAATGCAAAATGCAACTCAGATTCGAATTCTAAATGTTCTAAATATAATTTATTTCTACTGTCTTGTTTTACATCTCGTGGTATCGTCGCATTTTCTGACGTTACCATGGTTACTATCTTAGCTTATAGTGCGTACATTTAATACAATATCGTTACTATTTCTCATACAGTGGCATATCACCGAGATGCTTCTAGAATGTGCGCCGTGGAGCGAATATTTTTTAAACACACCTATTTTCTAAAGCGCCACCTAAATTGGCGCCTCGGGCCTTGCTTCTCCTGGATATGCCCCTGGTTCCTTAAAATTCCCAAATAAAATGTTAATATCAATAAAATTACAAACGTACGCAAAACTTCTATATAAATGGAATCCCAAACGTACGAGTATAACTATTGGTAGGGCAGCAATAGTCTAAATTTCACCCATTATTGTTTGTAGAAACGATACATTGCTCAAAAGCTAACTCTTCTTTTAATAAATCTTACTCTTACAACTTATCAATGTAAACAGCTTAATATTCATGATGATACATGAATTTACTTTACCATACGATCGTGTTGATTTTTTCGTATTATTTTAGTGCACTATTATAACTTGCAAAACATGAATGGTTGTGTTTTTAATCATAGCGTCCAACGTTGTGAATGTGTACTTATGTGAAATCGTAAAATCGTAAAACACTAATAGTATTTCCTAAAGTATAATTATTAAAACCTCGAAAAAGAAGAAACAGTACACGAGTATATTACACATTTTTGATTACTTTTCGGAGTGCAATATATACATAACTCTTTGCGATTTAATGCAACAAGCATTTTGTGAATTATTATATCATTATAAATATACTCACTATAAAATATCGGATAGTAAAAGACACAATAAACTGAGAGCTGTTGTTTCCCGTAGTGCGCACGTCCACACGCATGTTGCGGAACAGTTCTTTTTTCTTTCTTTCTTGACACAATGCTTTTGTATTTTTTAATACTGAACCACAAATTATGTTCCAGCGTTAAGGTTTGCGCAATATATTGTTAAATCTTTGATGGTGTTTTATAAAACATAATTATTGTTTGTCTTAATTTCTCTTTCTCTCTTCTCGAATTGATTTACCACAACATCAATGATTTTTTAATTCATATTGTGTTGATTATTTGAGGTTATTTAAAACATGTTGATACGCTAGATCGGCTGTCGATTTAATTGGATTGCGAGCGTATTTGACAAAGACTAGTGGTATACCGAATTTGTAAAGCTTATTGCTATTCTAATTTGTTCAAAACATTCGATTACTTGATTCTTGGCAGTCATCGCCACAAGATGAGATGCGTGATTAAAGTGCGGGACAACACCATGCATTACGTAAAGATGGAACATTAAACGGTAAGATCAACCGCATGTGAATAAACATTAATCTAATCATATCATTTGTATGGTCCATTAAAGCTCGACATGCACTATTTCTATGGGTTATTGTATAGTAGTACATGTAGGTATTTGCGTATCAGCTCATCGCATATCAAATTAAATATACAATGGGATACAAATTTACCGAGAAGACGCACGCTTGAACCTTTCGAAATTACAAATTCAAATATGTTTCAAATTAGAAACTATTATGAAAATTGGTATATATTTGAACCTATTTTCGTAGCGCGGCTATCGGCGTGTCATCATGTCTATCAAATAAGACGCACGTGTAATTTCTTGAACGACTGATTCCATTGGAAAATTAATTTTGTTTCGTTAAAATACCAAATCGATTGAAAAGTGGTGCATTTACGACTTTACTGTTTCCTTACACGTACCACATCGACAGCACGTTTATTATTGGTTTGTCTTTTTTGTATGTAACTATTAATTGCAGTTGCTAAGGAATATAGAAATGGATTGATAGCGGAATTAATGGGCAACACAAACGTTACAATCCAGGTATAGATATGGGGCGTGACTGTAAGACCCCCACTCTGTACGAGGATTGAGAGTAAGATAATGGGCGACCAACAAATCATATCCGTAAGCACAATAACCCCCATTTTGATGGCCATTCGGAATTCTTCCTTTTGACTTTGAACTCGTCCGGCTTGTTTTGCTGTTTGTCGCACTGTTACGAATATTCCGATGTAGCAAAATGTTATTGCCAACATACATATGAAATTGATAATGGTAAATAACGCTATACCAAAATACATGCCTGATTTAGTGCCAACAACACGTTCAAGAGTACTATTCAATACAATTGGCTCGTCATTTTCATCACGAAGTCCAAGATCATATTGCCAATAATTAGTCTCAAATATATTGCTTCTAGAGAGTGGGAGACCAGTACACACTTCAGATACATCGTACAAATCAGGATCAATTGCTGATAAAAGGGTTGTCAATAAACTCAATAAAACTGTGAATACCCATATTATAGCTATTACTACCTTCGATGACGTTGTGCCTAATCGTTTAGTGCTAAATGTATATCTGATACCCATCAATCTGTCTACACTTAAAAGAGTGATGAAGAATACTGATCCCATGCTTGATAGGATGGATAGCGTACTGATTACCTTACAGACAATGCTTGTTCTCCATGCTTCAGAAGGAAAATAACCGAGAAGCGAATAATATATATCGGCAGATGCTATTACTAACATATAGATACCCATGAATAGATCTGAGATTGACAGATTTGAAATGATTAATAACTGAACTTTGTTATTTTCGTTACGTTGAATGTAACGGTAGACCAGTACGCCAACGTTAGAGATTATTGCGAAAATGCCTAATATCCACATAGTAATTCTTTGAATTTGATTTGAAAGCAATCTGCCACATGTCAGAAATTGTGAACGTGGTATTGTTGCATTGCATGTTGCTGATTCTATGAAGCAACAAGTTGCAGCATTGTCAACCAATAATTCTGTTGTGTTTGGAAAATCTTTAAAAGACTTATAGTTTACTTCGTACAGTGTATTACGTCTTAAATCTACAATTTCAAGTAAAGGCATTGAATTATTCACAAAATACAACCCAGCATTAAATCTTTTAAAGTTATTTTCAGATAAATCGAGATATTTCAAATGGAATATGTTTTGAAATAGACCACGCGGGAAATTCGATAACATATTTTTAGAAAGGGAAATGTACACTAGTTGTTGGTACTGTACTGACGTAGGTAGCTGAAACAAAACTAGGTTATTGTGGGTTAAGTCGAGGTATTCGAGGTTACGTAGGGGTTTTAATACTGGTGAATATATCATCTTAATATTATTGTCGGGCATAAGTAGCCGCCTCAGGTTGATAAGGGATTCAAACTGCCCATGGTGGAGCTTCTCAATGTTATTGTTGGACAAAACTAACCACCACAAGTTGGTAAGCGCTTCAAACTGTTGGGGATGTAGCTCCATGATATCATTATCGGACACATCTAACCACGCCAGGAAGGAAAGCGATTCAAACGGACGCGGATGTAGTTCAACGATATTATTGTTGGACAAATCTAACCACCACAGTTCGGTAAGCGTTTCAAACAGACGCGAATGTAGCTCCACTATATCATTGTTTGACAAAAATAACTCGAACAGGTTGGTAAGACCTTGGAATAACTGCGGGTGTAACTCCACGATATTATTGTTGGACATATCTAACGAACCAAGATTGGTAAGACCTTGAAATAATTGCGGGTGTAGCTCCACGATATTATTGTTAGACATATCTAACGAACCAAGGTTGGTATGATCTTGGAACGACTGCGGGTGTAGTTCCACGATATTATTGTACGACAGATCTAACGAACCAAGGTTGGTAAGACCTTGGAATAATTGCGGATGTAGTTCCATGATATTATTGCTCGATATATCTAACGAACCAAGGTTGATAAGACCTTGGAATAATTGCGGGTGTAGTTCCACGATATTATTGCTCGATATATCTAACGAACCAAGGTTGATAAGACCTTGGAATAATTGCGGGTGTAGTTCCACGATATTATTGTTAGACATATCTAACGAACCAAGATTGGTAAGACCTTGGAATAACTGCGGGTGTAGCTCCACGATATCATTGTTGGACATAAAAAGCACAGATAGGTTGGTAAGTTCTTCAAACTGCCGTTGGTGTAGCTCCACTATATTGTTGTTGGACAAATCTAACCAAAACAGTCTGTTCCAATACAGTGCGCGAAAGCTTGTATTGGTACTTTCCAGCTCAGAATCTTCAAACTGTTGCGGATGTAGCTCCAAGATATTATTGCTGGACATATCTAACGAACCAAGGTTGGTAAGACCTTGGAATGACTGCGGGTGTAGCTCCACGATATAATTGCCGGACATATCTAACAAATCAAGGTTGGTAAGACCTTGGAATAACTGCGGGTGTAGCTCCACGATATCATTGTTGGACATAAAAAGCACAGATAGGTTGGTAAGTTCTTCAAACTGCCGTTGGTGTAGCTCCACTATATTGTTGTTGGACAAATCTAACCAAAACAGTCTGTTCCAATACAGTGCGCGAAAGCTTGTATTGGTACTTTCCAGCTCAGAATCGAAAAATGAGTTTGGTTCCATTCCATGTAGGCCAGTGTCACTCCAAGATAATGACAGTAGGCTTGAGTCGTCGTCGGGTGAATTCAAGAAATTTGGTGGATACAACACCTGCAGTACCGATGATGCTTCATTAGGACAGGATATTGTTATTTCGTTCTTTCCTAATATACACATGCATTCAGCATGTTCAGATGGGCATCGGAATTGTGTTGAAATGGTAACCCGCTTATAGTTCCATGTCTCGCATCCAACCGTGCAGTTTATAGAATGATCATATGTACCGTGAACAACAGAAAATCCGGATATTAGCAGGGTAGTAACGAATACCCAGCATAGGCGCTCCATCATAATTCTTGACACTCGCGTATGCCACCGTGTTATAATCTTCGTTCGTTGCGTCGTGCTACTTGGTTGGTTGGTGACGGCACTTCGGTAGATGCGTACTCGTAGCAGTTCCTTTTCAATTCTCCCAATTTAAAATAAAAAGTGTTTATTTTGCAACGCTGTTGTTTAATCAGAATTCACTTTTATCATACGAGATATATGAGTGATTGGATATATTTGCAATTGTGATCATTGAGATGGACGTAGCTGCAATGTCAAACACAGTTGTTTTGAAGACGACTAGGGATACGTAGAAGTTTGTCTTCTATTACTATGGCGGTACTCGATTTATCAATAAACTGCGCCTATTTTACTGCGTCCTTTAATGAATCTCGTTTTCTCTCTGATCATGTGCAATATACATGAATATTGAGCCAGTATTAGTCCGCTAACCTTACTAGGTATACTTGTGTTGTCCCTGATTTCCGATGGATCTCCACACTTTTCGGTCTTTACTCGGTATACTGTTAGAGCTTACTGTTAAACAATCACGAATTCGCCGATTAAGACGCAGCAAAATCGTTACGCTAGTTGGTATCAAAATCGTATCAGTCGAACTGGTTAAAACCACACAATTTGCTTGGATATCACCTGATGCCTTCAAACTCATGAGCCAAGCTAGTTAAAACACGTGGCCTAAATTAGCTATTGATGTTGATATCGTGTTCAAGCCATACGTAAGATTTTGCCGCGCTTTATTGTCATCAATGTATTCCTTACTCTAACTGCGTATTGGCTCTATTCATAATTCAAAAATAGACGTTTTATCTTCCTTATCGCTTATCATTTATTTTTGTGACTTTCCCTTCTCGCTCAGCCCGATCTATTTTCCATACAATAGAAGGCGTGCTGCATATAATGAAAATAATAGATACGAGAAGCGAATACGATACAATTTCGATACAATTGTTCACAACCACTTGCGTCCCATTTTTGTCTATTGCTTGATGCACAATTTTATATGAGAAGAATTGCTTTGAAAATGTATTGATATATAAAATGTTGCATGGCATCAGTTGTGTGAGATTTTTTGAGATTTTTTAACATTTGAAAACCTTTTTATTATAGCACGTTTTGCGAGTATTTATTATATCGGTAGAGTAAATACAGAGTGTCCCGGAATTATATACACCGGGAAAGTTACATTTATTTGGCTATGACTACCATTGCTATTGGTCAGAGAGCTTGTTATTTTGATCAACACATATTTCGCTTTCTAAATTTGTGAAGTAATATTTGTATCGCATAACGGAATTGTTCAGCTTCAATTGATTTAACCCTAATTCCCCTGAATGCTCCAAAATACTACATCCACTACCTATCTCCAAGCACATCTGCAGACGGTTTTCGATGGCGTTATCAACCGAGCCTATATTTGAGCGTCGCAACATTCTGCGCGAACGAGTATGTGAGAGCCGTGGATTGCCAATGGTGGTGGGTTTTTTGGGGTTCGGAGGGTCGCCGGTTCGGCGAAATATTTGTCGATTTCTCTTCCAAAATCTGTTAAAAATCCGGTTTAGGAGTTAGGTTTAATACAATCCTTTCTTCGGCTGTAGTTTTACCAGTGCTGAAATTTAAAATATATTTCCACCAAACACAATATATATCATTCTTGGACATCACGTATCAACAAAAATGTGCACACCATGCACTAATTCCCCATCAGAGTTTACTAATATTTAACGAGGAACACACGGTGAGAGACGATGAAAACATCATCCGCACCACCATCCGATTCGTCAGATGATGAGGAAGATACACAAGCTCGCCCCACCCTAATTTCCTGTGCTTTCACCGCCACTGTTGATTAGTGTACGCGGTGATTTAACCAGGATTTGGAAGTAAGGGGAAGCGAATTCTCGGTCTACAACACTGCCTGAACAGCATTATACTTTTAACCCCTGAGATTTTGATACACTATATATTGCACCAATCAGAGACATCGACGTAATAAATGTATCCGTAATGAGATTAGGAACTAATTTAGAAGCAGTATTCTAATTGGTTATAATCAAATGAATATATTTTGTTACAAACCAATCAGAAACACTGTAAGATAGACAGGCAGTGCTCATGGGGCTAACCATTGAGACTACTCTCGTGTAATTGAGACCTTCAATACGCTCTCTCACACATATTTCTAATTCAATGTGTCTATACGTCGTACATGTACGTGCAGGATGTCCCGGGTTTTAAGTTGACAATTATTTTAAAGGAAATAACAAAAAGCCCACAAGAACTTCCAATACAACTAGGAAAATATCAATTAGGTACTCATCATGCCATTATGTCATCGTCATCCCCCTTGTTTAATGGTCGTGGATATAGGATACAACCATGGTCATGACAGTTGCAGGTATAGTGACTAGTGGCCAAACCAACAAACGAAAACATGTAACTTAATTGAGTCTACAGGCTACGATAATGTTTTGCGGAGTCAAAAGGTCTTCTTTGCAGGCTGCTGTCAACTCGAGCTAGATATAAATTATAAGCTAATATTAAGAAGTAATCCAGTTGATCGTCCAGATTACTTCAAAAACTAAAAGAGGAGAGGTATCTTATATTCATTATTTATTTTCTTTCATAGAATCATAAGTTGAATAGCCTTAAAAATGTGATTTGGAAAGAAGAATTACCGAATCATTATTGCATAATCATGATAATATTTTGCGTTCAAAAAAAGGAAGCTCAAGCGAACGTTCAACTGGCGTTGTTTTTCTCGGTCGTACAGTGGCGTGATTCTTTTGCGGACATTGGGGTGGGGGGTAATTGGCTGAGGCGACCAATTGCGCTTTCGCGAACAGGTTGTCTAGGTGATTTTGTATTTTTGAAACTTTATTCATGCAATTTGGTGAATACTTTTAGTCCAAATTTAGATAAACTCCTTTGGCCCATTCGAACACCAATCGGACCGATTTTGGGCCACATTTTGACCAAAATTAACTAGGGGAATATGGGGCAACTTGTCCTATGGGGCAACTGGTCCGAAATGAAGGATTTTGTAATGGTATGGGCATACTGCTTTCTTTTGACAAGTACCACTTATATTGAAACTTGACATATATCCTTATCTTCTACATTCCAAAACATTTGCAACTTTAGGGTATTTATACATGTGATGTTCTCCAGATCTTTGAAGCCACCTCCTTGAGTGACTGATTGAACATTAATACATAGTATGGGCGATTTATGAAGATGGGTTTAGATCATGTTTAATGTAGACCTACTTTATATGATTGATATTTATGCAACAGTAAATATATGCATGCAGTACAGTCATCTTTATACGCTAAGTGCATATTGTATTTGATGGGTGCTATATTGTAGTGTTGGAAATATGACTAAAACCTTAGGTTGTGGTTGTAACGACCGTAAAATGGCGCATGTTGCTTACTTGGGATATGGTGGTTTGGATTTGCGATCAATATTATCATTTAAAGAATGCTTCAATTTAAATCATTATCACGGGTATTCATTTGGTAGAGTTATTAGTTTATGAATTTTCAAATAGCAAAGTATACCATTTCTTATTTTATCTAAATACACTCGTCTACTTGTAGGACCCGAACGCCGTAATAATTGCGAATTCAAAGATACGCACTGGCTACAGAAAACTGTGTAATGGCTAAAACAAAAATGCTTTTATAACGTTTAGGCGTAACATTTATTACGTCTCATGCGTGCTTGAATAATGTTTCATCTCGACAAAGTGCTGAGTAATTTGTTGGGACAACTGGTCCGCCTGCAAAATTGTAAAATTTATTTTGAAAATGAATTGTTAGTGTCAATAAAACATGACTCGGTATTGAAATGTGAATAGAATATGATACAACCTCGGTATTATGAATTACATCTTTATTATATTTTTAATGGTGTCTGTAAAGATATTTGCAATGACGAAATATCAGGATATATATGAAAGGTTCATTGTACTGATCCAATAACATGTACTCACGTGTACGTTTCGGATACGTCATCGAAAACGTGCGTGAAAAAGTACTGCCCCTTGTCTCGATTCAATGTTGAGGCCCCTCTCTTTCTGATCTCTATAGCCTCGCGTATCCATCTCTTGTATCTGTCCTGCTCTGTGCCTATAACCTGATGATCTTTTATCATCGGGAAAAAAATCCCCTGATGATAAATCAACTGGCAACTCCAAGAGTCGTCAAGATCGTCACTACCACAAGTGTTGACAAAGGATACAGACGTATCCGAAACGTACACGTGAGTACATGTTATTGGATCAGTACAATGAACCTTTCATAAATATTCTAATCAGCGATCCTTATGAACCTATTTGGTAATATACGAAATATCAGGATTTATGTATTTTATTCACTGCTTTTTG
This sequence comes from Ophiura sarsii, assembly GCA_035610835.1. Taxonomy (NCBI): domain Eukaryota; kingdom Metazoa; phylum Echinodermata; class Ophiuroidea; order Amphilepidida; family Ophiuridae; genus Ophiura; species Ophiura sarsii. The sequence continues at coordinate 29,520,118 of CM069458.1, forward strand.
TGTATATTAACCGTTGGGTCATCATTGTCATATTGACTATCTTCCCTGTAACATGAAAAGCTTGCTAAATATCAAGATGGTTTATCATAAGTACTAAATGATGATTATAAGAAGTATATATAATCATTAAAGAAAGGGGGTATATAATTTATAGACAAATGTATGGGCATCTGAATATCACAACCATGTAACCATTTAACTAGGTTCATACCGTTTTATCCAAAAAATGTGCAGTCGAAAATTTCGCTTGCTTTATACACCATTAGTAGGCTATTACTGCTACTCACACGTTAACCACGAAAACTGTATAAAACATGGGTTTCATGAGACATATATGTATCCTTTTTACACGTTAATTAATATGGAAATGTGTTTGTAAAGAAAATACTGCCTAGTTTCCGTGTTGTCATTCACTGATTTCTGTGTATTCTAACCGTTGGAACATATAGGACCACTTGCCCCAATGATGGGGTAACTGGCGGCGCCAAGTAAAGTGTTCAGTTAGTGGTAATTGGCCTTTTCTTTAGATATTTTTAACATTGATCATGTTATATGTAAACAGTTACATGTGGAATATTTTCATAGCAATTCCATAAATATTTACACGAGCTTTAACCTTTTATATCATGAAATATGCTTAACCGGACCAGTTGCCCCATCCTCCCCTAATACTTGATCAAAACTAACGGAGTACTAAGGCTAACCAACACCCACACACCCCCCCCCCCCCCCCCCCCCCCCCACACCTTCCAGATTTATAGTAAGATGCATAGCATGGAGGGGGGTTGATTACATAGGCCATCCTCCTGGTCAAATGTTGGGAATGCCCCCCCCCCCCCCCACCCCACCGGTATTTACGCCTATGGTCCTTTGGAACGCAAACACTTTACTTAATAACTAGCAGCTAAGAAGGAAGAAGGCGGATGCTTAAAACCAATTTGTAGATACCGTTTTTGAAGCAAAATGACTAAATAACATTTGGCTGTTTGCAGTGCTGTAGAAAGCATTCTACTTTATGGCGCAGAAGGGTGGACATTAACAAACAGACTTGAGGCAAGACTTGACGGCTGCTATACCAGACTACTAATGATGGTATTAAACCTCAACTGGAGGGAATATCCCACAAGAGAGGAAATCTATGCAGGGCTACCAAAAATATCAGAAATTGTTCAGCGTCGACGCCTCAATTTTGCTGCCCACTGTGTAAGAAGGCTGAATGAACCAGTGTCTCAACTAGTCTTCTGGACCCCAACTCAAGGCCAACGTACTCAAGGGAGACCAAGGTTGACATACCCCACGCTGCTTAGTAAAGATGCTGGCATCAACCAGCAAGAGCTACGCAATCTAATGCAGGACAGAGTGAACTGGCGAAAATTCATCATGGCTTCCGACCGAGGTCGACGAAAGTGAAGTAAAGTAAAAAGTTTGCAGTGTGCCTATGGTAAGGCGAGGTGAACCTATACTCAGTGTTCCAAAAAATTAAAACAAATACATTGCTTCTGCCATAATCAATGTTTTCAAATTGTGATTTATTTTTACAGGATCTTAACGCATTTTTGATGCAATTTGAAGCGCGTCCTATGCGTCATGTGACAACCAACAATTGGTTTGCAGCTGTTAGCAAATAATATCAATATAAAAAGACGTGATTTATCAGCCGATTAAAATTGTTAACATTTAATTTTATCGACGCATTTTTTTACAATTATGAATTTCCGATCTGTAATGAATCGCATGTAATTGAAATATTTGTATAATATTTGAAATAGATCATAATCATATCTCTTCTTTTAAATCAAGTGTTGGCTTTGCTTATTCTCGTGGTCAGATTGACGTCACAGAAACCAGCCAATAGAACAAGTATAACGCATGTGCAGATCGCGTCACACATGACAACGAGAAGTGAATCCTGGGTCAGTTTGACAGAGCAACCTAGAGAATGAATGTATATCTTCTTTTTACATGACAATTAATAATCCTATCGCTAATGATTCCTTAAAAGAAGATAAATAAATATAATTAATAATTTCAATTACACTTCGTCCAAACGGACGCCCGGTACAATGGCGTAATAAAATATAAACAAAGAAGTCAGGAACGGTTTAAAAGAAGCCAATTCAATATTGCAACATTTTAATATCACTATAGTATGGATCATTTAAAAAACAATGTGAGCGCTGTACGTTCTCCATTATTTAAATAAAATGGCACGGCCTATCCTCTGGATAGTTTTGAGATTTAAAATTCGAGATTTGGTGCTAAATATCAGCCTCACAATATTCTGATTATTTTACTATTGTTCCTTCAACTCGCTTTCATCTTAAGGCATTGAGCTAACGTGGTGCCCAACGTTTCGTAAATGTGAGTGTATATGTACGTTCGTGTAAGTTGTCATTCGTTTTTCGTTCATGACAAATGTGGCATACGTTGTATTCGCCGTTAACGGTTCATTACGCGAGTGTGAATCGGCAGTTTCTTGATGTACGTCTGTTTTATCATTTGACTTAGTAAAACTGTACCCTTTGACTTGGCCAATTCAATACCCTAACCTGGATTTTGTACCTCTGTTCTGTTAAAGGACGTCAGGTCCCTGGCGCATTTGTAAATATAATCGCGTCTTACCCACGCGTTACTTTAGAATAGAGTAGTATTGTGGTATTATGAATTTCAAGCACCCTTCGTAAACACCTTGGAAAGTATATTCATTCTAAATTATATGTTAAAACACTCGGGTGGTTGGTGATCGGGGAGGTAAAAAACAAAGATGGATCATTCTAAAACAACCCGGGACTGTCCAGCCCCGGGACTGTCCACCCAGGGACTGTTTCTATACTCTGTTTGGCCATCTCGAGACAGTGACGTAACCGCGTATTCTACTAAATGCATCACATAACGCGCGCGCGTATGGTGTATAAACACGAGCGTTGAAAGGCGGAAGATACACACGCGTGCGTAAAAGCTGCGCCTGTTCAGTTACGTCACTGTCTCGAGATGGCCAAACAGAGTATAACCCCTAACCCTAACCCTATCCACCAAGGGTTGGTCGACTTAGGGTTGGTCTACCCCGGGACTGTCTACCCCGGTGGAAAGTCATGTGGGTATTTCCATTGCTGCATATTGATATATATCATTTTCGTTCTATATGCGTAAGCACACATGCATCAATTTTATTAATATTGTAGCATATGGCTGATTCGTATTATAATAATAAAGTTAATTGATAAAGTCATCTCTAGTACGTTTGATATAATTCACGATGTCATCTGTCATGCATTAGCTATGTCAGTATAAATATTTTACCACCACAGTATATATATATATGCTATTGGAAATGTCACCTACATAATAAATCAAGCTGATGTTACAATGTATGTACTCTTTCTATGAAAATTCGGTATTCGTGTGTTGGCAATTGCGTTCACTTCATAGAAAGATCATGTAGGCCTACAGCCGCTGCGAAAGGAGCCATAGTCCCCTTAGACATGTTATAGTTATAGTCCGGCTTTCATAGACATACGCACGGAATGAAGCGTGAAACTAGTTTTGCGTGCAGAGATAAGTGCCCTACACTTTACTGTACAGGCCGGACTACACAGTTTAACAAAAATAAGCCCCCCTTTAGATCATGCCTGATATTTTCTAAATGAGTTTCTCCATCGAAACGATTTTTGGCACACATAAATGTACGTGTTCACAGCAACACTAGAACGGGGCTATAACTACGCAGGTGTTGTAATGCTTGAATGAGCATGTATACATTGAATGGAGGAATACCTCATTTTAAAAGTTGCTAAAAGTTCAATATCGCGTGTGCTCATTTAAGCAATACCTGTGCGGTGTTCAAACAAAGACCCTGGTTCAAGCTGCTTAGGGAGTGTTCAGAAATACTTTGGTGGGGGGGGGGTTGGCCAAAACGGGGGGGGGGGTCTAAAAAGTTTGAGGTCTCAAAAAGGGGGGGGGACTAAAAAGTTTTACCTACTCAAGAGGGGGGGTCAAAAAAGTTAGGCCAAATACTAGTTGTTAACGGGAAAAATACCAAAATTTTCTGCGCTACGCGCAAGTAAATACTGCAATATTGACATTTCTGTAACAAATTATACAGATTTCCGCACGTTCCGCGCAAATCTTTGTAAAAACATTGTGGCGACAGCAGAATTTGTTATACAAAATGTGGCTAACCAGTGTCCACAATTTTTACTTAAGAACTGTTGATAAGGGTGATCGTCAACAGGGTTAATACCTGTAGTGTAAGCGTCATAGAACTTGAGTCAAATGTCTATCTGACAGTAGGGGGGGGGGGGGGGGTCAAAAAAGTTTTTCACCCTCTTAAAGGGGGGGTCAGAAAAGTTTGTCAATTTGTAAAGGGGGGGTCAAAAATGTTCAGACACCGACAATTTTTTTTGGGCCAACCCCCCCCCCCCCACCAAAGTATTTCTGAACACTCCCTTAACCATCCTCCTTCAATACATGATTTTGCAACTTTTGATAACCAACTTGACTCCTTTATATAAAAGCCGCTCTAAAAGGTTTGGTAACATAAATCACATTACCATACAATTGTTTAACTTGCAAGGGTACTTTTGCCAAAATCGTACGTGGATGTGCCTGCTGGACTTCGAAAATTTGACTTTCCTAATACCTACACTGAAAAATAAATTGGTGTCACAGCGACGCCTTCTTGGAGTCAACTGTAAATGACACTTACAAAGGCGTTATTTTGACTCCAAAATTGGTGTAATCGTCAATGATATGGGTTTGCACATAATTTACGTTGACACCGTTAAGTGTCCGACGGACACCTTTCAGTGATCATTTAGTGATTTACACCAAAACTGGTGTCAGATTAATTGAAATAACTCTAAGGGCGTCAATAGTTGGCGGGAAAGCTCACGGTTTTTAGAGGTGTCGAAGCAGCATGACACCAATTGGTGTCATTTTGACACCAATTGGTGTCATTTTGACACCAAATTGGTGTCATTTTGACACCAATTGGTGTCATTTTGACACCAATTGGTGTAATTCTGACACCAATTGGTTTAATTCTGACACCAATTGGTGTAATTCTGACACCAACGGGTGTAATTCTGACACCAATTGGTGTAATTCTGACACCAAATTGGTGTAATTCTGACACCAATTGGTGTAATTCTGACACCAATTTGGGCGTCTATCAACATATCAACGCATGCGTTTTCTCGTCGCCATTTTGTTTGCATGTTACGAGCCGGTAAGACTGGTAAGTACCGATCTGCTCCATTTCCAGACATTTTTGATAATATTATGATACAATTAGCGTAATGTAAGCCTTGTTCATGTTGTTTAATATTGCGCCAACTAACTGATGAAATGAATTACGATTTCTAATCAGAGACTAGCATTTTGTTGGACTGTGTCAGTGCATGGACCTACTAGTACTATGTGTGTGTTCGTCATGCATGCATACGATGATATGTGCAACATTACATACATGTAGCCCGATTTATCTGGCTCAGTGGTCATCTTTTTCATACGGATGTCTTACATTACGCTAATTGTATCATAATTATTATCAAAAATGTCTGGAAATGGAGCAGATCGGTACTTACCAGTCTTACCGGCTCGTAACATGCAAACAAAATGGCGACGAGAAAACGCATGCGTTGATATGTTGATAGACGCCCAAATTGGTGTCAGAATTACACCAATTGGTGTCAGAATTACACCAATTTGGTGTCAGAATTACACCAATTGGTGTCAGAATTACACCCGTTGGTGTCAGAATTACACCAATTGGTGTCAGAATTACACCAATTGGTGTCAAAATTACACCAATTGGTGTCAAAATGACACCAATTTGGTGTCAAAATGACACCAATTTGGTGTCAAAATGACACCAATTGGTGTCAAAATGACACCAATTGGTGTCATGCTGCTTCGACACCTCTAAAAACCGTGAGCTTTCCCGCCAACTACCAGTCTTACCGGCTCGTAACATGCAAACAAAATGGCGACGAGAAAACGGCTTTTAAACATGTGCTATCTCAATATGACTCTTTAAGAGAGTCAATATTACACCCCATTTGGGGTGTAATGACATTTTTCGAAAATGGGTCCTCAGGTAACCACCCAAAGGTGTCAAAATGAATATGACACCCAAAGGTGTCAATTTGACACCCATAATGGTGTCAATTTGACACCCATAATGGTGTCAATTTGACACCTTTAGGGTGTCAAACTCAATATGACACTTAAAGAGAGTCAATATTACACCCCATTTGGGGTGTAATGGCATTTTCGAAAATGGGTCCTCAGGTAACCACCCAAAGGTGTCAAAATGAATATGACACCCAAAGGTGTCAATTTGACACCCATAATGGTGTCAATTTGACACCCATAATGGTGTCAATTTGACACCTTTAGGGTGTCAAACTCAATATGACACTTAAAGAGAGTCAATATTACACCCCATTTGGGGTGTAATGGCATTTTCGAAAATGGGTCCTCAGGTAACCACCCAAAGGTGTCAAAATGAATATGACACCCTAAGGTGTCATATTTTACACCCATAATGGTGTCAATTTGACACCTTTAGGTGGCCAACTGAGGACCCATTTTTTGACGCTTGTTTTAGTGTCAAAATGACACCAAATTATTTTTCAGTGTAGGCCTATATCAATATACCAATTTGGTTAGAAAAGCACTCAATTTTGCACAAATTGTGTGCTTTTTACAAAAAAATCCTCAAAATACACCCAATTTATGCAAATTTGGCGCTTTGGTCTGTGAAAAAACCACCCCATCGCTATACCAATTTTGGCAAAAAAGCACCCCAAAAGGCAGGCACATATACGTATACCATATCAATGTGAGACCCCCCCCCCCCCCCCCGGGACATTCCATTTATGTGGATTTCTGCCAAATGGCTTTCACTTATTACATTCTGTGCACAAAATTCATATAATAAGGATTATTTATAATATTATATCTAGCTCAGCAGCTGCGAGCCAATTGTTAGATATCACATGACACTTGATAATGAGCTTTATTGGAACATAAATAGAAGCGTATAAATTACAACACATTACTGTTATTAGATGCATACACTTATTATAAACACGTGATACTCATCGATAGAAACATTGTAAATAAACAACAACACAAGTCAATGGCCAAATGCGTCTACTAAACAAACCACACACGAAATGTACTTGGTAAGAAAATTGGTTTTAAACGAGTTTCAACTCCATATTTGTATTGTTATTATTTTAAAATTGGGATTTTTAATTTTTGTTAATATTTGTGATTGCTCAGTATAAAACATTATCAGTAATATAATATGTGCACATATTGAAATGAGAAAAGTGTATCGTAACTTGATTCGAATTATTCGTTGATATCATAGTCTTTACGCGCATTAGACATTCTTGTTTTCATCTATGGCGTCATAGATAGCTATCAAATACATAATTTATTGTATCAACATTTTTGCTAAAACAAAATATGCCAGGTGTTATTTTCATAATTCTTTTATAGTACAGTTATTATTATTATAGGATGTTATACAAGATGGTAAATAAATTGCAATATCATCATTATACATTATAAGCACCCATACAATTGAACTGAGAGCAATGAAAATAGTTATATATTATTGTGGAAATATTTATTTACAGTTCAATTTTCATATGTGCTTGTACGTATGGATATGCAAAATATTACTTTGGCGACTATAGTATAGGACAAGTCTTTCGTACAAGTCACTTATATACAAATATGGAATGTTCCTGAGGGAAATGGGGTGAACTATAATTGCCCCCAAGGTGATCTGGAGACCGTAAGCCTACTATTTTCCCGAAGCCGAAGGCTGCGGGGAAATAGTAGGCTTAGGTCTCTAGATCACCGAGGGACAATAGTTCACCCCCATTTCACGAATAAAGAGCAGTCCATATTTGTTTTATATAACACATGAAAATATTTTTGTGCGATTTTGATCAAAATAAACATGAAAAAGATCTTACAGGCGAGTCGATCCTCCATGCCCATTAGGGCAAAATTATGGCAAAAAGTACTATTGACCGCCCGGTCAATAGTACTTTTTGATAGAAAGAAAAAAGACCGGGAAGTGACGTCAAGCATGAAATGGACCAAACTATTTTGTGTTATCTGATGTAGTATCTACCAATCAGATGGCTAGAATATTTCATGCGTTATATAATAATACGTATTAACCATAGGTTCTATGTTGCAGTACGGTATCACGCATTAACCCTAACCCCCCTGAGTGCTAAAAAATGCTAATCCAAAGTCCCTCTCCAAACGCATGCGCCGTCGGTTTTCGATGACGTAGTCAACCGAGCCTATATAATGAGTGCAGTATACTGCACGAATGTGTAGCTGAGGGCCGTGGCTTAGGTTAGGAAGGTGGGGCTCGAGAACGGAGGGTCCCCGGATCGAATCCCGGCAGGTTCCCGGAGATTTAGTTGGTGTTTTTTCCTCGAAAATTGTGATCCCGGTCAAAAATCCTAAACCGGGGTTAGGGTTATGGTAAAAAAAAAAGTTTTTTTTTCGTGTTCTATTAACCCTAACCCCCCTGAGTGCTAAAAAATGCTAATCCAAAGTCCCTCTCCAAACGCATGCGCCGTCGGTTTTCGATGACGTAGTCAACCGAGCCTATATAATGAGTGCAGTATACTGCACGAATGTGTAGCTGAGGGCCGTGGCTTAGTGTTAGGAAGGTGGGGCTCGAGAACGGAGGGTCCCCGGATCGAATCCCGGCAGGTTCCCGGAGATTTAGTTGGTGTTTTTTCCTCGAAAATTGTGATCCCGGTCAAAAATCCTAAACCGGGGTTAGGGTTATGATTCCACTTAAGATAGTGCACATTCGGCAACATGTAAAAGTGCGCCAATGAAAAGATTAATATTGCTACATTTTGGTATATTGAAACACTGTTGTATCCATTGAACTCTTTGAAACTCATGTAAATTTGGCGATTGATGGCCTAAATTATGGCACTCTCGTAACCTTGTTGAAAGCTGGGCAGTATACTATTATATAGGGGATTAAATACCAGTCGACACACAGACGTGTACGTGTATCCGCATACAGAGATAGACATATCAGAAATAAAACGATCGGGCCTCTTAACATTTTCGGATGATGTGTAAAACTATAGTGACACTTAAGTTATCCCTAGAGTGTTATGAACCTTGTCCCGATCATCTAATGTCTAATAACCACTGTATATTGAAGCCTGCCTCTTTACATTGTTCAGGCCAATTATGTAAATATGCACCATTAGTTTTGAGGACATTGGTATTTCCTTCTTCAGACGTATGGCCTCAACTTATTAACCATGTTAACCAACAATTCCGTTGACCTACAGATATGTTAACATTCTTCGCAAATCTTCCCATTTCGCGATAATGCTCTTCATTCGGGAATTATTTGTGCGGATTCTTGATACTATTCACATGGTCAGACAGACATTAACACATTTCAGAAACCTTTCCCAATTTTCAAAGTCAATCTCAAGGATTAATGAACCAATACTAGGCATGTCTGTACTTATTTAAATGCATTTCTCATGGTGATTCCAAATATGGTAATGAAATTCAATAATGTTGACAGTTTTGGAACATTTTATGACATTTTGGAATGTCGTCTGAAGACGCCTGCCGCGTGGTTATAATGGCCCTGTCACACATACGGCGAGTAGGCCAGCGATTGCACTGCGCTAAAAACAGTATCAAAATATGAATAACACGCAGTGAGAGCGCCGAAAACTGTCCGAAATTGTCCATTTTTAAATCAAGGTCACTAAAATCCTTTTCCATTCTGCTGCGATCAGGCCGGCGCTTGGATTACGCTGAAACATTATCAAAACACCAAGCCAAGCTTATCAAGATCTCCAGTAACCCATCGGTGACGCAGTGGGAACTGGCTGGGACGTTAGAGGGTCCCCGTGGTCGCACTTGAGCGCCAGTGCACCGCGCTTGTTTTGTGCAAGCTCGAAGGTTCGGCGTTCTGTTCAGAGCACTGTCCTTGAGTGCTGTAAGAAACCTTACCTTTGAGCTTCTTATTGTGTCTATGTCGTTCAATGTACATGTATGTTGTTCACTTGTCAAACCCCGAGAACAGACCGAGCAGGCAGGAGACTTTCTTTATACATGTTATAGGGCGATTGCACGGGAGTCATTAGTTCAAATAATCCTTTAGACAAAGACATGCATGGATGGAGTCCAATCACTTGGATTATTAAGTTTAACAGGTGTTTGGTATTGTATTTGGGGTGATGATTTGAATATAGTAAATTCATTGACTATCGAAGAGCGATCTTTGGTGCTCTGGGATGGGCAGCGGTGATGAGCAAAACTAAGATGTACTGTCTTCTGGCGCATATTTGCCAGTTGTCGAAGGATCCCATTTTATACCAATCTCCGGTCGAACCTCATCTAAACAAGTATATTCAATACAGTATAATGTGAATTTAGCTGCCTTATGAAATATACACAACACTGTCCCGATGCATATTATTATTCATATTACACAAATGCAAATAGCAGCTATGTTTTGTGTCCCATTCAACGAGAGAAAAATATCGAACCATTTGCACGTTATTTAAAATGAAAAGGCTTTGCAATCGTCACCTGTTATTTCGGCTTATGAATAGAATCACAAAGCTGAAAACGTTCAATATGACATCCATTAACAAAAAATTGACGAGGCCAAAAATGTATATCACAAACGGCATGTTCCGGATGTGGATGGGGATGTGGAGAACTCGTATTGGATAAATTATCACATTATCGTAATATAGAAATTGATCAGGTAACTCATCAGCAGTAGGTAATTAAATTAAACGTAATCTCATGGTACAACCTGGATTTCAATGATAATTGTATGTGTTAACATAATTATTTTCTATTTTGGCTATTTTTATTCAAATTGATTCCATAAATTCCATCGACATTTTCGTCAGAAAATAGCCTCCTCTGCCAGCCAATGGAACGGTTGGGTGACGTTGTTGGAAGATCGGTTTCGGATGAATCGACTATAGTAACCTTCGTGTAATCGCTCTGTACTCCCCACATTGAGAACGTACTAGTAACACAGACAGCGACTTGGACGCACTAAGAATGTTTACAGCGTAGTAAAAGCGCAGTGAGAGCCCGTGAGACTTTAAAGTAGAAACACTAATAATAATAATAAGAGCGCCTAGAAAAGGTGATAAGCGAAATAAGAGCGAACAAAGAGCTACCTGGTTTTAAAAAAATTGACAATTTTGAGCAGTTTTCCGCGCTCTTCCTAGGTGTTACATGGGACTTTCTCCCGCTCTAGCCAGTGTCCACTGCGTCCCACATCGGTTCTTAAACGTCTGCTTGGCATTTTCAGCGCAACGCAACCGTAATGCCTGATCGCCGAGGTGTGACAGCCCTATAAGGGGCACAGTTCTGTTTACCGTTCACACACATTCCACATAGTTACACTTTATTCCGTAAAAGACCATTTATTAAGGATGTTCCTATGGCTCAAGTTTAAGGTAGGGCTGGTTGAGTACAAAAAAAAGTATTTTACTGGAGGAGGTGAATCGGGTGCACGGTTCAACAGAAATAACCATTTGAAGTCACTTTGAATTCTTGGTGTGTTTTTTTTGTTGATTTTCTATGAAAATATAGTTTTTTTGTTTTTGCTCTTATTTTTTTATTGAAAACAAAACAGTAGATTCCCGCAGCACAGGAAATAAGGAGAGTTGTATAACCATCAAATACACCAAGTGGCAATACATTTGGAAAAGTGCATGAACTTGAAACAATTAATTAAGTGCATTAATTAGCCTAATTTTGTAATGACCTAAAGCTTCCTTAGATAATTAAGTATAATTAATTATGCAGATGTTTTACAGCCTCCCACAGCACAGGATTTTTAATTAAAAAAAAAATATATAATTAACAAGCTTCCAAAATTTGTAGCATTTATACTTTTCTTGTAAAAATTAATTAAACATTATTGCATATATACATTATTTTGCTAGGGGTCAAAATACAATAAGAAACAAAAGGAATGAACGCTTCAATTTTGCTTCATTTTTGACAATACAATCTATAAAACCGTACCTCCGATCAAGTTCAAATTTCGGGTTTTTGTGGAGCTCATCAAGCTCTATTAAAATATCAAATAAAAAAATAACCATAGGAACATCCTTAATGCTACCTGTGAAGGGTATTACAGAATTAATTTAAAAGGAATATTATCTTAATTCCTTGAGCTTGAATTCTACTTATTTTCAAAAGGAATATTATCTTAAATCCTTAAACTTATTTTCAAAATATCGTACGCATCGTATCATTACGCACAAGTGTCATCTTCATGTTGGTATAAACGTTTCTCAAAGAGATGTATTTGACAAATATATAAAACAAACTAAACTAATTGCGCCGTATTCTCGATAATAAACATGGTTATAAACTGAACTGGTGTCTAAATTAAACGTGAGTTTACTTAAAAGACGTGTTTAACAAAACCCGATTTTAATCTCCGCAAATCTTGTCCCCCGAATAGTCGTGCGTTCACTGTATACAGATATTTAATCTACATCGACCGAATGCCTCAAATGCACGTGTATTTTTAAAGTATACACGATCAGCTTGCACCGGGGACGGTTGAGTAATCCTTCAAGGCGTACAATTGGTGCACGAGTTTAGTTAAACATTCGTTAAACTACCCCCGTACTCATGTTAAACACTTTTCAGTGAGTTAGACGCGTGCTTAAGTTGAACACATTTTCGAGAATTACGTTTAATTACACGATGTATTTCAAGACGAAGTTAAACGCGTGTTTGGCTTAAAACCACGTTTAATGACGTTTTAATCATCTCGTATGACTAAAACCCACTTTGCTTCAGGAAGTGTTAAATCATCCCTTTTGTGTCAAGAATTAATCCTTAAAGTCGCGATGACCAATCAGGCGCCAGTATACCAAGCCCGCGAATGTGCCTTTGTTTTCTATTGCATTATGGGTGCGTTTTTCTGTTTTGCATCATAATTCTTGGCCCTTGGGAATCACTACGTTTTTTGGTGTCAACGAATCCAGAAGTCGAAAATTCTTGCAACCTGATCGCCACTGCTTCACGGTCCAAATAAAAATAAAAGTATACGATCAGCATAGCAAGCCAGTAATTTGCCAAATACCTTGCCGAAAGATTCGGTAAAATTTCGCATTAGCCATCTCAAATTTGATCCGATAGCGAATCAAAACAACACTATTATTCTTCGTCGGTAAGCTTTAGCCCGGCAATCTGAATACAATTTTGCTGAGGAACTCTCGGAATTTTCGTCAAGTTTATCTTCTAACTTTTGCCTACTGTTTCAACGTCTTTGTTGAGTTATCAACAAAGTTGACATCTCTATAATAAGGTACTGTGACTGTTCTGGGGTTTAATAAATTAAAGCCCTACGATTTGGTTTTCTATCACCATGGCTCCGGGAAAACGAGGCCGTGGGACGAAAAGGAAAGCTCCCGAAACTTTGGTTCCAGCACCCAGAGTTAGACAAACTCGTCTTCAAGCAAGACAACTGGGTCAGCTTTTGGGCAATAATCCCGGCCCAAGCACAAGCTCGGCAGGCGGTTCTGATAATCAACCCATCCCGAGACCAACCCGTGGTAGACCTATCATTCGTGGCGGAGGTGGGAGACAACGGAGATCGGCGGGGGTATCTAGAGGAAACAGCAGCAGCAGAGCCACTAGCCAGAGTGCGGGGCCAGCACCGATGTCATCAAGGGCACGGCGGAATAATCAGCCAACGGTGAGCCGTGCGGTTGACGAGAGAAACAATGGCGTCGGAGATAACATCATTGTGAACGACGCAATCAACGGAAACATCGATGGGGATGGTGGTAACGGTGAGGAGCAGTTTTTGCCTGGAAATCCTGGTGGTGGAGTTGGTCAACTTCAAGTGGACGTGCCGGAGGATGTTCCAAACCCCGGTAACAACGCAGCACAACCAGGGGCGAATGTGCAGCGTCGCCAGTTTGCATCATATCTAAATGGTGAGAATCCTGTACCTGTTCAACAGGCTGCTGTTAATCATACATGTCATAATAATAATAATCATGTTAACGATTTTAATATTGGTTATTCTGTTGCCCAAAACCCAACTTCAAATTCCGTTGCATATCAGCCAAGTTCCGTGGGCCAATTAGGTACTAATTTATATGACATCCCCACAATGCCAAATACCTATAATTCCAATCAGGTCGGTCAGCGAATTAATACCACTAGTATTAGTCATGATAGCACTACTCTCAATAATGACAACAACCGTAACGCTGCCGCTGGAGGAAATTTCTCTGGTTTTTCATCGGGGGGGATTAGCTTTCAACCACTGACCTCCATATGTAGCCCAATTGGGGAGGAAATTCCACAATCAGTAAAGGATAAGATAATAAGGGGTGACTACATTGATTTTGGGGTATTGATCGATAAAGATTCCGGCCAAAATATTCCACCCGGTGACCTTTCAGTTAAGGTCAATTCTTTAGGTCAAATTGTTGTTCAAGAAAGGGCTAACACAGCCAAGATTACGTCAGTCCATACTTGGACAAATGCATTTTTTGTTTTTTCGGCAATATACCTAAGCGCACATCCTAATCGCGTTCAAGAATTGCTCAAGTATGGCCAAATAATCCGTACTGCTGCTTCGCGCTTTGCTGGTTGGGGCTGGCGCGATTATGACAAACATTTTAGACAAAGAATGCAGATTCACCCCGAGAATTCTTGGGCCACTATTAATGGTGAATTGTGGGCTTTATTTGTAGCCGTTCCTATTAGTCTGAATTCTAATATGGGCAATACTAGTGGGTCTTTTCGTGGGTCTCAAGGGTTCAGTCGGGGCAACTCAAAAAGGGGTGGCCAAAGCAATTTGTCGGGGGGGAGAAATAGTGCCCCCGGTGGAGGTGTATGCTACGCCTTCAATAGGGGCAACTGTTCCCGCCCGCACTGCAACTTCAAACACATCTGCCAAAAGTGCTTTAAGGGTGGGCACACAGCCATCAAATGTAAACAAACAGTCAAAATTGAGAGGGGTAACTCCACCACTTAGGGATTCTCTTTGCAAACAATCCTCGGTTACGGATTTTGTAAAACAAGTTGGGTGTCGGTCTCCTAGTATGTCAAATTGCATTTGTTGTATTTATAATTCTCCTATAAACACAGATAAGCTGTTATCTCGGTTAGAACATTACCACGATACCGCAGCGGCAATTAAGCTTAAGGAGGGTTTCTCCCACGGCTTCAGACTAGGCTTTAAAGGGGAAAGGTACGAAAGGGAGTCCATCAATCTTAAGTCAGCTTTAAAAGATCCCGAAAAAGTGGTTGAAAAGATTTCAAAAGAAATCAAATTGGGTCGAATTGCGGGCCCATTTGTCAACAAACCCCTTCCAAACCTCAGCATATCACCTGTGGGCCTAGTACCAAAAGCAGAGGTTGGCAAGTTTAGAATGATTCATCATTTGTCATTTCCAGACGGGGACTCAATAAATGACGGGATTGACAGGGATCTTTGCAAGGTTAAATATTCTAATTTTGACGACGCTATCGCCATAGTAGTTCGGGTGGGGAAGGGAGCCCTCATGGCTAAGGCAGACATCGAGTCTGCCTTTCGGTTATTACCGATACACCCAGATGATTTTCAACTCTTAGGCATGAAGGTTCAGGGGTTGTTTTATGTGGACAAAGCCTTACCTATGGGGGCCTCTTGTTCTCCTGCCTTTTTTGAATTATTTTCTACTTTTTTGGAATGGGTTACTAAGTTGGAGGCGGTTTCCGAGGATATATCACATTATTGTGATGATTTTATTTTCGTAGCGCCTCCAAGAGGGCGCAATTCTTGTCAACAGTTGGTTAGGTGCTTTGAGAATATTTGTAGTGAATTGGGGGTCCCTCTTGCCCATGAAAAATCCGTTGGGCCTACAACCAAGTTAGTATACTTAGGCCTTGAGATTGATACTGTTAAACAAGAAGTGTCTATCCCCGAGGCAAAACTTGTAGCAATAATTGCAAAGGTTAGGACGGCTCTCGCCGCTTCTAGTCTCACCCTAAAAGAACTGCAGTCACTGATAGGCTCGTTGTCATTCGTGTGCAAAGCTATATCGCCAGGGCGGGCTTTTTTGAGAAGACTAATAGATTTAGTGGGTGGTGCGAAAAAACCTTGGCTCCGCATAAGACTGCAAAAAGGGGCTAAGTATGATCTCAAAATGTGGCTCATTTTCCTACAGGAGTTTAACGGTTGCGCAATAATCCCGGAACAATTTTGGAGGGACGAATGCGACTTACAGCTGTTCACAGATGCTAGCGGGGGTATCGGGTTTGGTGGCTTTTTTAGGACCAAGTGGTTTCAGGGAAGGTGGCCTCAGGGTTACGAGTCTCCCAATAAGTCTATCGCTTGGCTGGAATTTTTCCCAGTAGTCGTGGCAATAACATTATGGGGGGATGAATTGAGGGGCAAACGCATTTTGATACGTTCAGACAATGAGGCGGTAGTGGCAATAATCAATAAGCAGACGTCACACTGTCCAGATATCATGAGGCTTGTTAGATTTTTTGTGCTACAATGTCTCAAATTATGTCTATCTCTTTCTGCGCGCCACATCCCGGGCAAGTTTAATGACATAGCCGATTCTTTGTCCCGATTTCAGATGGGTCGCTTTCGAGCACTGGCGCCAGACGCAGAAACATTATCAGCGCAGGTTCCGCAGTTTCTTTGGACTCTCTAGATTTTGAAGCGCGGAGACTGATTGAAGGGTCGCTGGCCAAGAGTTCACAGGCTACTTATAGTAGGGGAGTTAGTAGTTTTATTGGTTTTCGCACTGAATTAGGCCTTAGCAACGAGTGGCCGGCACCAACACGGCATGCGATTCAGTTTATATCTTTTTTATCATTGGGAGGGAAAGCCCCCTCTACAATTGAGACCTATGTTTCAGCATTGTCTTATGTGCATAAAATAAATGGTTGGGTAGATCCTACGGCTAATTTTATTGTGCAAAAATTGAAGGAAGGCTGTAAACGTCAGGACAGGAGGGTAGATAGTAGATTTCCCATTACTCTGAATATATTATGCCAGCTGTTACAAATCCTACCTAGTATCTGTAGATCTAGCTACGAATGTAGTTTGTTTAGGGCAGCCTTCTGTCTTGCATTTTTTGGTTTTCTAAGGGTGGGGGAGTTCACCGCAGTTTCAAAAAAGGGGGATGTTTCTCGGACTATTTCAGTCCATGATGTCAAAATAAGCCCAGATCAATCCAATATTCAATTATTGATCAGGTTTTCAAAAACTGACCAAAAAGGTGTATCTACTACCTTGAATATCGGGGTAGGCCCGAACATAAATATATGTCCCGTTAGGGCTATGGTGAATTTTCTGGGGGTCAGACCTGTTTTGGGTGGCCATCTTTTTATCCATTTCGGGGGGGATCCTTTGACAAGGTTTCAGTTCAGCAGCATCCTTAAGAAGGGTGTCAAGGCTATAGGCCTCTCGCCTGTTGATTTCTCTCCACACAGCTTCAGAATTGGAGCAGCAACGTCTGCAGCAATGGGCGGTTCCTCAATTGATGCAATAAAATGTATGGGTCGCTGGCAGTCAGCAGTTGTCAATTCTTACATTCGCCCTCATAAAGTAGTCATCCCATCTTTATGGGCTTGAATTTAAAATTCTATAATTATTTAACCCCTCTCTTTTTTCTCTTATTTCTTCCGTTTTTGCTTGGTTTTTTCGTTAATTTAATTTTTTGTACAGGTCCTAAGCGTACTTGGGTGATCGGAGACAGTCTAATCTCTTGGGCTGGTGTGTCCAAAGTTCAGTTGGAAGGTGGTGGTGAGGTGTCATGGAAGGGCATGCGCGGCGCGAGGATGGCAGGTGTCACCAATAGGCTCAAGCGGTACCTCGATGTGGGTCCATTTCCTACCACCATCATCCTCCATCTGGGCACTAACGACATATTTACAGATAAGAGCTGGGTAGTGCGTGAAAGAGTGCGGGATAACATATCAGGTATTAGGCAGCTTCTGCCAAACACAAGAATAATATGGTCTAACATCCTGCCGAGGCTATTTTATTACGGTGAGACCTCTCCAGGGGCGGGTAGGCGCATTGCTAGTAACATAAACGCAGAAGCGCGCAGAGCTTTGAGTACATTTGGTAATACATGTATCATTAGTCACGCTATTGCCCTTCACCCGTCCAAATTTAGGCTGTTCAGGCGCGATGGTCTTCACCTGAACGATGATGGTAACGTCGTGTTTCGCTCAAACCTAGCTAACGCTCTCGTTTTCTTCAATCAAAATTCATATGCCACGGCATTTCCACCACCGTCTTAGGTCGTTCCATTTTTTCCTATTCAAAAGGGGGGGGGGGGGGTAGGTTAAAGTCCCTGTATGCGTGACTTTTGTGGCAGATTTTGTATAGAAAAAATATAAATCCAATTGAAATTGTAGTGTTTTAGTGGAATCATCTTTGGTGTCAAACAAAATGACAGAAATTTATTAATATAAATATATAAAAATTATCTATAAAACATATCCGGGTGCATGTAAGCATGTACCTATTTTTGAAGATAATACACAATTATCTTACGGACTATGAACTATTGACTGTATAAATAAGAACTATTATAAAAGACTCTTATTACATGAAATATCGACCATTCAAGGTCGAATAAGTATGTACGCAAGGCATCGGCATCATCCATCCCGTTTGCTCAATTCCACACGCTTTTCGCGCTGGGGAATTTGCTGGCTTTAACAGATAAGCCAACATCGTCACAGGCGCATCTTCATATTCTATGTCGCTGCGCTCTAGGAGGCCTGTTGCCTGAATAGTACATTCGCTGTTATGGGTAACAGCGTGTGACACCAGCTTATAAATAATTCATAATATTTAAACATGTCTATTATTATTTTGTAACGTCACGATATGTTAATTATATCATATGCGAGTAAAAAGGAGCTTATCATTCGGCGTACAAAATAAATTTGAGATTCGTTGTGACCACAGCGTGTATTGCAAAAGGCGTTGTGCTTGTTATTTAATACTATCTGCCAAGCAATGACGTTTTAATCATCTCGTATGACTAAAACCCACTTTGCTTCAGGAAGTGTTAAATCATCCCTTTTGTGTCAAGAATTAATCCTTAAAGTCGCGATGACCAATCAGGCGCCAGTATACCAAGCCCGCGAATGTGCCTTTGTTTTCTATTGCATTATGGGTGCGTTTTTCTGTTTTGCATCATAATTCTTGGCCCTTGGGAATCACTACGTTTTTTGGTGTCAACGAATCCAGAAGTCGAAAATTCCCACCCACCCATCCCCATTTTTTCTCTTTGGGTGCCTTTTGGGATTTTTCCTGTGAAATACCTTGGTGGTTCTGAGGCTATTTCCCTCTTCTGGTTCCCGGTTTGCTCCATTGGGCATCTCGGCGGGTCAAATTATATTCCATGGGCAACCACTTTTGGTTGTGTCTGCTCATGCGGTTCCCAGCTTGCTCCCAATTGGGCTTCTGGTGGTGACAATTCCATGGGGGGTTTCCCTTGGCTGGGGGTTCCTTGGCATCCCATGTGGTGTTTTTATTTTGTGTCTGCTTTTTTGCATTCTTCTAGTATGATAGCTTCCTTCTCGTTGGGCAGATTTTGTATAGAAAAAATATAAATCCAATTGAAATTGTAGTGTTTTAGTGGAATCATCTTTGGTGTCAAACAAAATGACAGAAATTTATTAATATAAATATATAAAAATTATCTATAAAACATATCCGGGTGCATGTAAGCATGTACCTATTTTTGAAGATAATACACAATTATCTTACGGACTATGAACTATTGACTGTATAAATAAGAACTATTATAAAAGACTCTTATTACATGAAATATCGACCATTCAAGGTCGAATAAGTATGTACGCAAGGCATCGGCATCATCCATCCCGTTTGCTCAATTCCACACGCTTTTCGCGCTGGGGAATTTGCTGGCTTTAACAGATAAGCCAACATCGTCACAGGCGCATCTTCATATTCTATGTCGCTGCGCTCTAGGAGGCCTGTTGCCTGAATAGTACATTCGCTGTTATGGGTAACAGCGTGTGACACCAGCTTATAAATAATTCATAATATTTAAACATGTCTATTATTATTTTGTAACGTCACGATATGTTAATTATATCATATGCGAGTAAAAAGGAGCTTATCATTCGGCGTACAAAATAAATTTGAGATTCGTTGTGACCACAGCGTGTATTGCAAAAGGCGTTGTGCTTGTTATTTAATACTATCTGCCAAGCAAATATGTACGAGAATACGGCCCATTATAGTTTAATCAGTTCCAAATTTGCATACGCAAGCGTCAAGCACACGCCTGGCACTGCGCCATGTTGCGCCATTCTTAGCGTGTCCAATTGTTGCCTTATTAAATTACAATGAGAAAATTGTTCAAATTCAACACTCGAAATGATAGATACATTATTTAACGCTATGTAGCGAGCTTATTCGATTGGAAATATCTAGCAATCCTATCGTCGCTGTTCTGACATACCGGCACATCACGAAAAACAGCGTTTTGAGAAAATCGTGTTTGAAAATTTTCAAATTTGTAAAGACTTGTTAGAGAGCATTTACATCAAATGTCACTATCATTGTCAAAGAACACTAATATAAATATACTTATGTTTGTTATGAGCATGTTACAACAACAATTTGCAATTATTAATTAGGAGTAATTATGTCATAAAGTCATGTGCCGGTATGTCAGACAGTCCTACAGCGATATGCCAGTGATATGCCGGTATGTAGTTACACGGTGGTCTATGGCAGAATATTGTGATGTGCCGGTATGTCAGAATACAAAATGAGGTTTTCATGCCGGTATTATGTTAAAACCCTGGCATATGACACTAATTAGTGCGGTATCTCATTAATTAATTACCTTTTTGTCTCATTTTTTTTGGAGAATAAAGAGTTTCATTTGTAGATCATAAAATGCAACTTTCATTTTGCCCAAAATGGCACATGTACCGGTATGTCAGAACAGCGACGATATATCGTTCTCTTTTTATTCATGCTCTGTTTATTCTGTGTTCCACTTGATTTTTCCCCATCATCAATTCCATCAAATCAACAGTTAGTTTTCAGCTACGAATGCTTCTGATAGTAATCACGATATACGGGATACAAACGCGCGTTATATATATTGCCACCTGATTCCCATTACCTTTTGATAACAGTCGGGTTTTTTTACGCATTAAACATTCATGTTTCATCTGCTATGGCGTCATAGCCGGCCGGCTGTCAAATGCGGTAAGATATGGTGTGAAAATTGATTGCAAATGAGGTGTATGTACATGAGACCCTGTATCGGGTACTTTATTTCCTTGTCAGTTTCAGGGTGATCACCAAAACACACAGAATTTATTTTTTTACATCATGTTATGATATAATAATTATGTAAAATTTACTTAAAACATATGTAAAAATAAACCAATCTGTGTAAAATTGTCAAATCTTGATCTTAAAGGGGTTCTATTCTTAGGCCTACTCATATTCTGTATCAATAATATTTTTCTGTGTATATAGTTTGATCACTTCCAAATTGGCGAAGCCTCCTTACACCAGCAAATGAATACAGAAGAACGCAGGCGCGCATGATGATAACTAGCGCCCCGTATTCGTTCGCGTGCGTGCGACCAAAACCACGTGCGTGTGTCTATAATCTAGCACGTATGCCTTGATTACTTTTGCGCGCGGAGAGATAACTTTTGAATATTTCTCGCCAATTTAGAACTGATTAAATTATAGAGACATACATGTATGTAGATTTCAAATAGCAGACGACATGGCATCTTCAACATTTTTTCTGCTGTTGAAC
Source organism: Ophiura sarsii (assembly GCA_035610835.1). NCBI lineage: Eukaryota > Metazoa > Echinodermata > Ophiuroidea > Amphilepidida > Ophiuridae > Ophiura > Ophiura sarsii. The sequence continues at coordinate 29,542,002 of CM069458.1, forward strand.
TACGGTATGGTAACACAATAAGTACTTACATGATCTGATGTATGATAAACATCGTGCGTTGAACTCTGTATCTCTCTGTATCTGCGTTGAACTCTTTATCTCTCTGTATCTGTATTATGTAAAATTTTCTAAAAACATATGTATAAATAACCAATCTGTGTAAAAGTTGACACAATACTTGTGTAAAAGCTTTACACAACTATTAACTTAAAGGGGTTATATTCTTACTCAGATTGTGTATCAATAATATTGTTCTCTGTGTATATAGTTTGATCAGTTCCAAATTGGCGAGGCCTCCTTACACCAGCGAATGAATACAGAAGTACGCGGGCGCGCAAGAAGGTAACAAGCGTACTGTGCCCAACATGCGTGACGCGTGCGTGCGATCAAAACCGCGTGTGTGTGGCCATAATCTCGCACGTACGCCTGGATTACTTTTGCGCGCGGAGAGATAAAACAGAACATTTCTCGCCAATTTAGAACTGATTAAACTATAGAGACATACGTAGAAATGTAGATTTCAAATAGCCGACGACATGCCCTCTTCAACATTTTTTCTGCTGTTGAACTACGGTATGGTAATACAATAAGTACTTCAATGATCTAATGTATGATAAACATCGTGCGTTGAACTCTGTATCTCTCTCTCTCTACGTTGCTGAGGCCAATTAAAAGGGGCATTCGGAGATCCAAGAGAATTCTAAACAAAGTAATGATATGTGTAGATAGAAACCCTCTCATGTAGGGCTATTGATCTCTTCTAAATATCAGTAAAAATGAAAAGAAAACACATTTATCAGCATTTCTTAAGGCCTTTTCATTTTTTTTTTGTATTCTGATTATGGATCACCGCCGTTTGAATCAGGAAGGTCATGACTGTGCTGCATAAAACAAGGCTGAGTAGTCTTCCAAGGTTATTTATAGTAAACATGAAACAAATTTGTTCTAAGTTATAAGTTTGTTATAAGTACTACCTCCTACCTCATAACTTTATTATTGTTTGAGCCAGTCTTATCAAAAATCCCACTATTGTAGCTTGGAACCTCAGCTACAAATCCAATGTAAATTAATCTGAGTACTGGTTGAACTTTTCCGGGCATGCAGTGAGAACCAAACCTCGATTTAGTGTGACGGAAACGGATGAAAAACAGCAAAATATCGCCGAAGTGCTTTTCAATTGGCCTATTGTAAGAGGCAAAACATACCTATTGGTCAATTATAACCGTCCTAAATGTCAGATATCTCTTAAACATACTGTAAACAATAAATTTGACAGATTGGTTTGAAAAATATGCCCTCTGATTAGCCAGATCCAGGTCAGGACAACCATTCAGCTTACCCCTCCCCTAGAGAACCCTGTAAAAGTCATATTTGACTTTCATGATAACTACGCGATCTTCAATATATCGAACTAAATGGAGGGATGTAAAGTCTGTCAAAGCGATAATTTTCTATCATTGACTACCTGATTGACTATTCTAAAGGTTGTACATAAGTAAAACTCATAAAGTGACTATTATGGTAAAGGTTTCACATTCGAGGCATATCATTATGGCTTAATTGGTAACAACGAAAATTTGACTGATGGCAGTATTCTGGTATGCCAAAGGCATAGCAATGCATTTGAGTTGATAGTACACTATTTGCAAGCCTACAAGAGTTTATATTGTTTACAATCTTATCTATACATGATACTCTTATATATTCATATATCATTCATTCATTTCCATTTTCAGTATTTAAATCATGCTCTTATATCTCACCATACAATACGAAAAAACACCCGAAAACATGTGTATATTTTTAAGGTAATTTTCTGTGTCCGTTGTCCAAAATCTCTCTCTGGCTTTGACCGCGTCATAACAAAAGTAAAACAGATATCAATTATCATTTACTACACATTTGTGGCTATGATTCAGAGCTATAATCATGACAAATATCATGAGGTTGACAGTAATATTAGCGATGTTATGAGGGAGGAGGTAGAACTTATTGAATGACCCTCGTATCTACATCGAAATTAAGCAAACTGTCAAATTCACGATTGCAAATTAAGCTCTATAATTTTAGGAGGTAGTGGTGGGTGTGGGGGTGTGTGCATTACTATACGTGTGAAAAAACCCAACTTCTGAAAAAGGTGAGGGCTTCCTCCCGGAGGATCTCTCAAAGTTGTCAACTCTGCAGCGGCAGACATGTTAAAGTTCCTTGAGTACTTTTTTCCAAATACCACAAGCTCTTCGTACTTAAAGTAGGATTCTATTTTCCCGAATCATTTGATTAAGGTGTATATTTTCCTTTACTGTCGATACATTAGGCTCCAGACACCATTGATTTGTTACGTGAGAAGATGATTTATATTTTCTGATCCATCAAATCAGGAAAGAATTTGCGACAGCGACTAAGAATCAAGTGTTAATCTGATCTAATTATTTAAGTATCAAATACTATATCAGAAGAATTGATGAAAGGGCAGTAATATATAGGGGTTAAATAGGAAGACACACAGAGACTGGTACGTGTATCAGCATGCAGAGATTGACATTGTATGCAGATATCAAAGATTAGACGACAGGACCTCTTAACATTTTGGGCTGATGTGTAAAACTATAGTGACACTTACGTTATCCTCTAATGTATTTTGAAAACCATCTGGTAACCACCGTACATTGGACCCTGTTTCTTTACATTGTTCAAGCCAATCATATACGCCCATCAGTTATAAGGACATTGGTATACCCTTCTTCAGACGTGTGACCTCAAACTATTGAACCAACCAATATTAGCAATCAGTAGTTACAAGTTACATTCTTCGCATATTTCCCCATTTCACGATAGTGCTCTTCATACCAGAATCATTTGTACGGATTCTTTATTCTATTGACATGGTCAGTCAGACATTTTAAAATAATTTATCTAAGTCCTTGAACATGAATTCTACCAATTTCATAAATTACGGCTTGGGTGTATCATCAGGACGCAATGGTCTTTTTAGTATAAACGTTTGTGATAGAGATATATCATTATGAAATATAAACAAAGTAAACAAATAAGAGGTAATAGTAAACAAGCGTAAAGGGGCATTGAGAGATTCTGGAAATATCTAAAAATAAACAAAAATATATTTACCTTGTTTAGACAGATGATATTATGTACAAACCCTCTCATGTCATGATTTCTTCAAAAAATAAGTAACACATTAAATTAAATACATTTTTTCAGCATGTCTCAGCAAGGTCTCTTAATGCTTTTCACTTTTTTGTATTTCGATTAAAGATAAAAACCCAACTTCTGAAAAACCTCGGAAGATCTATAACATCTGCCTTAATCATCCAAATTCATAATAGGAAGGTTCATGGAGTTCGGTCTTTAAAATTACAGTTACAATTGATAAAGTAGTGTTACTGTATGCATCTTATCAGCATTCAAGTTGAACCGTCAACACATTTCACGTACTTTGTCAGCTTCCTCATGTTTATAAGATTTTCCACACCGCTGTTTGAACATAGGCAAATCTGTGGCCCAGATGAATGAAAAGCTTACAATGTGACCTTCATTGCCAAGATTCTTTCTCCCCGTTGACTCAGCAAGAGTTCATAAACTTCAAATAAGTAAGGGAGCAAATCAAGACTCGACCGCGCGGCAACCGGCGGTTCCGCCCGGTTGGACCGCATATCATTGTTTAGAACAATAGAAACCGGCTGCAACCTCACGGAACTGCACGGAACCGGCGGTTGCCGGCTCCCTAAACAAGTATTATCCAAAGTGGCAATTGATAGCGATAGTAATGAAGCCCAACAACATACAGACTGTAACAACAAAAAAAGGTTATACAATCGCAATTTTATTTTTAATCCAATGTTAAAATCATGCAATGTCAAAATCGTTTACACTTTGTGTTTAGTTTTGTTTTGGCTACCAGAATCATTTTATTTGGTCTTTTTAACTACTTGCGTTTAAAATTTATGACTAATCTACTAAGTCGTCTAGAAATCGAGTTGGGCCACTTTCACAATATCATACAATCTTATATCTTGTATAAATTAAATGTTTAGGGTTTCATGCAAGGAATATAAAAGAGAACAAAATAATTCTTTTTCAAATAGTTTTTATTTCATTTGAATAAATAAATTCATAAAATAATTGAATAATATTTGTAAAGACCTAACCTCTTTGTAATACTTTTAACCACTTAAAATGAACCATTGTTGTCTAACAAGAGCGCTCTACTGCTATGTTCCTGGTTCGATTCCATTCATATTCATCCCAGTGGTTTTACCATTGATTAAACCAAAGTGGCCCAGGTGATTCCATGACTACTTTAGACAATTGATCATATCTCTGCTTACCGACCATCGATTGTCATAAAACAAAGCTTATTCGAAAGCTAAGAAAATTCCCCTTGCACACCATTAAAACCTGAAACAGGAATTCTACGGGAGATATTTTTAATATTTGTTTCAAAACTGTATAACTTTTTTTTTGTTACAGCCTGTACACGGCAAACCAATAAGTAACTGTGACCTGCTCGCACAAAACCCGACATAAATCGTCAGAACACTTAGAAATACAGCTCAATAAAGTTGTCACAAATCAATATAAAACAACTACATTTCCAAGAGAAATATTGAATTTTGTATGGACAAAAGTTTGAGCCATTATGACAAGTGATATATCATTTCAAAGCTTGTAATTTCAGCATGTTCAACATTAACAATCAGAAACAAATATAGTTTGTGCTTTTGTGGGAGCAGGTTACAATTGTTATGAATGCATATCTTTCAGTGAAATATGGTCCCAAAGTCCCAAAATGAAAAGCAGATGTAATAATATTCGTCGCAAATGGCCATAATGAGATTACTGGCCCGAACCCGGAAGCGCCCCAAAGGGAAATACAACATGTCATTTCAGTAGCAATGAAAAAGGAAGACACTATTTAATTATTTATTTTCTCTAGTTTCAAGCACGGCACCTAATAAAGCTATCGATACTACAGTTTTGTAGCTTACAATGTTGCACCGCATCTCTTATGCTCATTCAACATTCATGATTTACCTCTATGACGTCAAACTCAAAGCTGGTCATCAATCAAGTACATATTGCGTGAGAATTTTTCAGACGAGGCGAACGGAAACGTGTTATCAAGTGCTTTTATGATACACATATTTCCATCTCAGGTTGGGCGCAAAATACTAAAACTGATTAATATAAAATCGATATGAAATCTGTCGATTTTAAAAGAAATGTTGTATTCATTCGATTGTGTTAAACTTACGTATTTAACAGATCTTCGATGCATTGATCTGTGAATTTCAAACTCTTCTCACGTATCACTCCTGGTAGAAATCCCCAGGTATTCACATGACCTTTACTTGGTCGTTCTACATTTGTTCGAACGTGAAAGAAAGTTGTTACGTATACGATACTTTCACATTTCCATAATCCTGCGAGTAATTTGTCTCAGTATCAACACACTGCAGGTGTCCCAGATCTCTATGATGACATACTTAGACGGATCTAGGTAATTCTGTGTGTAGCAGCAGTGGAGGATTGTTGGTGTTGGTTATGATAAGCGGTTTATTGACAGTCAATAGTTAGGTCACCCAAGCCCTATATGAAAGCTATGAAGATTGTTAAACGGGGTCAGTCGTGACAAACATGCACAAACACAATAGCAAAACGACCTTGCTTTTGTCAATACTCCCTACACAGAGGACTGCAGTGCAAATCCCTACGATTTTCGCTATGTAATCTCTATGGCGGATTTCATTCCGTTGTATGAAGCTATGTTTGCGTGGTCTTCGCTATCTCCAAGCAGATAGAGCAATACGTACATGGACTTTTTTGTAGACGAGGGTTCATTTCATGATTTGGTGAGGTTTAGAATGAGTTAGGATTCCTGTGTTTAATACTATACATTTTACCGTTCTGCAGATGCTAATGACCCTCCTCTAAAATTCTACATGATTTTTAACACGTTTCTCAATTTTTGAGATGCCCAAATCGACCATTTTCCGAAGCTATTTCTAGCAAATATTGTAGTCACTGAGACTCCATTGTTTTCTTGCGTATAACAAAATCTGACACGCAGCGTGACCTCCCTGCTGGCTGTTGATAGATACGACGTGAATTGAAAACATCTTGCCAAAGGGAATAATGATCAATGTCTTCTATGAATAACAAAATCCTTACTATGTATAAGATGCTGTTAAAGATAAGTGAGGATTGTTAATAAAATTCTTGCTTTGAGGAAAACAAAACCAAAAATCGGGACAAAAAAACATTTTTGTATTTAACCATAAAGTCTGCTAGCAATCTGCAGTTCCAAATGCTTACCTTTCGTGGGTATTTTCCCATCCGCATGCTTGATTTATTTATCCGGATTCTTATTTCTGTTAACCTTAGTCGATTGTCGTACTGTTGTGTTCTTGGCCCACAGAAGACACGTCAGTTAACACTTTCCACGCGGCAGTCGTCTGCAGACGACATTCCAACATTACAAAATGTTTCAAAAATGTTTTTAGCTTTATACTGCGAATTATTGTACACGAGATATATAGCTTTAAAAGGTATCGAAACTTATGGAACACCCTGTATAAGCACATAGACAAAAAAATGAATGCAGACACTATATAGCAAATGACCGAGAGCCTCTATACAGTTTTGGGGCCGTTGTATTGTGAAAAACTATAGTGACACTTAAGTTATCCTCTGAAGTATTATGAGAGCTCGCATGACCATCTAATGTCTGATAACCAACGTGTATTGAACTCCTTCTTGAGGCCAATCATGTGCGCAACATTAGTTATATGTATGGCTTCAATTTAATAGCAATCTGCAGTTCCAGAAATATTAATGTTCTTCACACATTTTCTCATTTGATGATAATGTTCTGCCTGCCTGCATAGTTTGTCTAGATGTATGTGTTTCCTTTATTTTTTGATTCTGATTAAATGATCAGTCAAAAGGGAAGGTATCTCTAATGAGAACAATAATTGACAAAATATCAAGAACATTGAAGTCCTATGTAAATGCCGCAGGACTGCTATCCTTATGATGTAACTCACTCGCTTCGAAACCTTAATACTGTCCATCCCGCGGCAGTCGTTTGAAGACGACAGTTCCAAAATTACACAAAATGTTTCAAAAATCTCAAAATCATTAAATTTCATCACCATATTTATATTTGGAATCACCATGAGAAATGCATTAAAATAAGTATTGGTTCCTTGAGATAGACTTTGACATTTGAGAAAGGTTCCGAGAAAGAAAAAAAGTTTTGTATAATGGTAAAACTTATAGCCGCGTGGAAAGTGTTAACAAATAAGTTAAAATGAAAAGGAAGTTTCCTTATTATGGGTACACACCCGACATCTGTCCAATTTGACAATTTGGAATAAACCACGTAAGCTGCCTTGCCGAAATCAAAAGTGCGTTATCGTGTCGGAATACCCTCTGTAAATGTAGACAAATATCCAACACTCCCAGCTATCAGATAAAATATACCTTTCGAACAATTTTCTTTCTTTCCTTTTTACTCATGCTCTATTTATCTTGTTTGTCTTTCTTTATTTGCTATTGTCTATGTCATCAACAGTCGGTTCCAATATATTCTGATAATAATCACGATTTACGGATAACATACGCGCAATACCTGATTCCCATTTGATAACATTTGTCTAGCAGTTGCGTATCTTCTTCATTTTTCCTCACGCTCTGTTTATTTTTTTATTTTCGTCTAGATTTGTATCGCTATTATCAAAACCATCAACAGTTTTCTGTTAAAACGCATCCCAGATACTTACGCGTAGCCATGAGCATTACATTGCAACCTGATTCCCTTTACTATTTGATAACGTAGTCGTTTATTCGCATTAAACATTCATGTTTGACTCTCTATGGCGTCATAGCCGGCTTTCAACATAGGGAAGGTAATACATCACTTGCAAATGAGATGGCTGTATGAAACCATAGATCATATACGTGTCATTTTCTTGTTACTTTTGAGGGTGATCAAAGGTGTTTGTCATGTCTTGAAGAATTAAAAAGAGGATATTTTGAATTTATGAATGGCATATCGAGTTGTAAATTATAGTATTGCATTTACCGAATTTTAAACAGTAAATTAGTCTTAAATGTCGAAATTCATAATGGGAGGTTAATAAAGATTGGTAAAAAAATAATTAGGTACTGATATTGTACGTTAGGTTTTTTTTAATTGTGTTGAATATTACATCTCATACATCTTACATTTTGGAAATTTGTGAAATATCTTGATATTTTTTTAAAAACTTGCTGAAAATGTACAACTATTTTCACAAAAATTTGGAGAGAAAAAAACCGCCCGACCGATCGACCGACCCCACCGCTCGCTCGTAGAACAGGGTCTCTTTCTCTCGTTGTTTTATCAATATTTTAAAATAAATAAAAACAATTGCAGGGCAAATAGGGTTCATAAAAATGTCAAGAATGAATTCACAAGTATTATTTAAACTGGCATGTAATAACAATAATCATGAAGCGCAGACACCAACACGACAAAACAATCAGAGACAAATATGCTATGAATTCATAGCTGAAAAATAGGGGCCCAAACCCCCGATGAAAGAGAGGAATGCAGTATTTCAAGTCCTTTGCGATGATAAAGGAAGATACCGTGCGTATGTACATATATTATCTCATTTTAACTGTTATGAGGCACCTATCTAGGATTTTGGGAATAAGAGACGCCAAAATGTTTATACAGAGACAATCCTTGTTTTAAGGAGCTCCCTCAACGGTGTGCCTGATATAAAACCTGAACTTGCATGGATCTCAAGTTAATAAATCGTATACCATACTTCGTAGATCATATCGTAGGTTTATTTCATTTTCACAATACTAGTAAATGGGGTTACAATCTACCTACCTAGCTAGCAATTTTAAATATTTGCCTTGAACCTCAAATCTTTCCCTAGATGTATTACACAAAAGACAACAGTAGACCTTCCTCAATTATAATGGGCGCCCGGTGACTATGAGCCCGACTGTGAGACATGTCTAGCAAGATTTCAACTTCAATTGACACCTGCAAAAACTGAAGGATCATGGGTAAAGTTTCCACACAAATAGTATGCGTCAACGTCAGGGTTGAATAGCGGGAGAATAGATTCCATTTTGCTCTTGTTTAACAATCACGTGACCGAGAGTAAAGTTAAAATAACGGAGCAATACAATACAAATCATGTTCAATAGATGAATTACTTCGTTCATGTTGTTAGTTGTCAAACTGTTGAAAGATGTCCGGCAAATGACACTGGTTGTGGAAAAGTGTCTTATTTTAAACACCGTTACAAAAATGTACTGCCTGCGACAGATCCAAGATGGCCGTCAATCGATAATGCCAGTCTGCAGTCTTTACGATTGAAAAATTAATGATTATAAAAGCCAATTCAACTCAATTGTAGTCGAATAGTATCCTCTAGATTGATTAAACTAACAATGGACGGTAATGCCTATATTGACTACATGTTATAATAATGTGGTAAATCCCTCGCAAAAACAAATCCCCACAGTTGTTACGATCAGCGGCAATTGCCTTAATGCAACACCGACACAAATGCTTTTCCAGGAAACACGAAACTTAGATTTACTAAGATTGCACATAATCTATATTTTACTGAACTCTCAGATTGAAGATACTTTCTGTATTTTGAACGTGCCTATACAAATTGACAGACTATCTATGAAATCAAATAACATTCACTACTTTTGAATTTGGTTTCGGTCATAAATATGGAATTCTCGAATCCCTTTATTAGCCCCAACTTTAAACGCATACTGACTTCCATAATGTAAGAGTACAGAATATGAGACTACATTCATGCCATGAAATGTTGCAATATGATGCTGACATTTCGGATGCCCTTTTGAAGCTTTAGAAATGCTGTCATCATGACAATATTTCATGAAATGCGTGCGTGCATTGAACCCTCTTCACATTTTCACACTGAGTTGACATCAACTATGTACCCGCCATTATTCATGTGTACATAATTGCCTTGCGTTGTACATGTATTAAAGTCGTCTGGCCTCCTGAGTTTAGTAATCAATAAGCCCGCATTCTTCAGTCACAGACATAATAGAAAAAGAACATGCACTTCAGAGTGGCCGTAATGAAACGACACCTTGCGAACAGATTATTTTGTTCAACTCTCTGAAAGCGCTTGATATTTTATTTCCGTTACATGGTGCTACATAGGGAATGTCAGATAAAATATAGTATGTTTCAACGCACGACAGAGATGTAAACGCCAACAAATTCAGTTATACGCACAAACAATTTAACAATGAGAGTGAAAGAGGTAGATATGAAATACCTTAGAAGACTGTTGGAAGGACATGACGGTGGAATATAGAGGGATTGAATATATAGCAAGACACTCCGACGGGCATATGTATCAACATACACAGAGAGACGGATGCACTATTCAAATAGCAGACAAACAGGCCTCTGCACTCAGCATGCTCAGGGTTGTTGTATAAAACTAAAGTGACACTTAAATTATTTTCTATGTTGTTATAGGCGCTGTCATGACTATCTCACGTCTGATAACCGCCGTTCATTGAACTCCTCCCACCTCTTCTCTCTCCCCATCTCTCTCTATCCCCTCTTTCTCTTTGTTTTTGATGCCAATCATATACGCACCATTAGTTAATAGTAAAATGGTATTGACTTCTTCAGACGTAGGGCCTCTACTTATTAACCAACAAGCCCGTTAGCAATTTGCAGTTCCAGACATGTAAACTATTTGGTAACTTTATTCATATCAGACTCATTTATCCGGAATCATGAATTTTATTTACAATTTTTCACTTTCATAATGTCAGTAATAGACATTTCAAAATAATTCCATTTAAAATTTGAATATAATTTTGCTCCGTTTAAAAAAAATCACTTTCTCAAAGGCCTTGTCACACCATGGCGTATGGCCAGAACGTATGCCGACGTATACAGAAAAATAGAACTGTATGAGGCCGGTGAGCCCGGTACCAGGCCGTTGAGAACCCGGTACAGACCCGGTGTAGAACGGTATGGTCCGAGGACACAATGAGGAGGTGCTATGCACCCGGTGAGAACGGTAAGCTACAAATGTATGAGGACGGTGAGCCCGGTACCCATCCGTGTGAGGACCCGGCATAGAACCGGTATATAATGGTATAGACCCGGTGACCACAACAACAAAATCAATGCGCCCGTTGACATTTTTTACTAATTGTTTGGACCTACCACCTCCGCCCTGCGAACGGGAGCGAAACGGGTGCGCCGTCTTTATACCGTCCTCAAACCGGGCTCTCACCGTTCGCCGCCGCTTTTACTCACTCGGCAACGTGCTCAACGGACGGGAAACGGCCCAACGTGTGTCATCACCGTGTGCCGCCGTCTGCACCAATTTGTCACACGGTAAGGGGTCGGCCAGCTCACACGGATACACGTGACTAATACTAGGCATAGCACAATGCACACACACAGAGTCTGCCACTGGAAGCGTTACACCAGTGAACAACAACATGAAGAGATGTGTTGCAAAAGGGCCTACATCCACTTCTACCTGTTACTCATTGTGGCTTGTGTTGTTGGTGCCTCAATTGGCGTGCATGGATGCACTAATCCAAGTCATACAGACAGCCATACAATAATTTGATTAATCAATAATGCAAAATGAGTAACATGTAGGGGTGGTCTGTAAGCCCTTATGCAAAAAAGCTCTTCATATAATGTATGCAGCTCCACTTTGAAAAACACCCCTATATAGAATTGATTATCCACACATTGTGCACTCCCTATAGGGTAGTGAGCTTGCCATATATGGTAGGCATGACCTTACACTATATAACCTTGATTCAGGTATAAATATTATCATCTGGTTTTTTAGTTAGGACTGATTTTACCAATTTTCGAAATTTGCTCTATTAAAACTTGTATATATTGGGCCGATTTAAACAAACCTAACCTGCGATATTGTACTAAACACTTCAGTCCACTTAGTGATATGATCAGATTTTGCATCATTTGAGTGCACAATGTGAGTAAAAGACTGATAATTCAAATATGGGTATTTAAGAAATGGAAACGCTTGTAATATCTAAATGCAGCAATATTTGTCAATCAAATTGGGTATACATGTTATATATCTATTACCGATCACTCTTATGATGGGAACAATATTATCGGACATTGTTCATTTGCATATAAATGACTTGAATAGATAATTAGCTAATTTGCATATTTAATGAGCTTATGAAACTAAATTATAGTTTAAAAGATTAGGTATCATACAGTTAGCTAGTATACCAAGTTTGATTGCAATACACCATTCACATCTGGATTTATAACATTTACGATATTAATTAGCTGGGCTTAGTCATTTTTTGATCATGTTGATTGCGGTCAGTGAAACTGGTCAAACTTAATGCAATATAATTTAACCTTATTTTTTTAATTTAACATAGTATATAGATATTCAATTGTTAAGAAATATGTATAAATGGTGTTTTGAATGTTAAATTATTAACAAATTGAGCTCTCTAAATCTTGAAAATTCTATTCTTGGGCGTTGGGCATTGTTACTGTTTTTGGCAGGTTTTCGGCCATTTTCAAAACACCGTAACACAAGAACGCATTGACCGATTGTCATAATTCTTTTTAGAAAATAAATCTTTCATTGCAATCTTTCATTTGACATCAATTTTGTACATGTCTCTATTATTTTAATTTGATGTGTGCTATGCCTGCAAATATGTACAGAGATTCCCGGAATGTGAGTGAAGCGGCGAGCTTGAGCGCTCAGCTTATAAAGGGAGGTTTGATGACGTTATCAAGGCGGTTCGGCCGGTACCCAGGCGTTCCGGCCGGTGAGGACCTGGTGAAGAGGTGGTATGAGCCCGGTTCCAGGCCGATGAGGACCCGGTAGAACGGTATTAACCCGGTGACAAAAAAAATCAATGCGTCCGTTGACGTTTTCGCTGATTGTTCACCGTGTTGAACTCCTGCCGTGTGAGTAAAAGCGGCGGCGAACGGTGAGAGCCCGGTATAAGGACGGCGTACCCGTTTCGCGCCCATTCGCAGGTCGGCGGTGGACGTCGACCATATGGGTTGCGAACGGACGCATGCCGCCTGACTTATAAACAAATACAGAGACGTAGATGTTGCTCTTACGAAGTCCGGAATAGAGTGAAGCGGCGAGCTTGAGCGCTCGGCTTATAAAGGGCGGTTTGATGACATCATCAGGTTCGGGCGGTACCCAGGCGTTCCGGCCGGTGAGGAGGTGGTATGCACCCGGTGAGGACACCGTGAGAACGGTAAGCTAGAGCTGTATGTGAGACCGGTACCATGCCGTTGAGGACCCAGTATAGAACGGTATGGATCCGGTGACCAAAAAAAGCTCAACGCGGCCGTTGACATTTTTTTGCTGATTGTTCACCGTGTTGGACTCTGTTGTTTTTCTATAAGACGGTAAGGGGCCGCCCAGCTCACACAGATACATGTGACTACACCATCAACATGCCGGACTAACCCTACGTTAGTAAAGCTAGCTTGACTAACCTTACGTTAGTCAGAATGGACACCATCTGGATTTACTTTAAAGCTAGTCGAGCGACAAGTCTAAACTAGTCCAGCTTAGGACGGACTAATAACAAGCTAGTCGAGCTTAAAGCTAGTCCAGCAGTGCTAGTCAAAATGGACATCATCTGGACTAGCTTTAAGTTAGTCAGGCGACCTGTTTAGATTGTCAGTGAATAACAGCGTCTTTCTTCTTATCCAGTGCGCAAAACAGATGATTTTGAAGGCGCAGAAGAGCTGTTTCTGTGCTGCAGTTGGGTCGGTAGGCAGACTGGTGGGGTGCATACATTTTGTTCGCACCGGGGTGTTCCTGTAGTTGATTGCATACTACGCGTTCATTCAGCTTGGAGATGAAACTAAGATTAGATACAGGCCTGTAGTTGGATAGCACCTCAGGATCACAACGCATGTCACCCAGTTTGTGTTATCCAACTACAGAAAGTTCTCTATAATCAGTTTACTATTAATATACTTAATGTACCTTTAGATATTCAACACTCACAACGATCAAATAAACTAAAGTAACGGTTCGCTATATTTCCAACTTAGTGGTAATAATTATCTCTCATCAGTATTTTCCGTTTTCCCTTTCACCTGTCATGCATAGTTGACCAAAATAGATGTTGGTAGAGTTACATAGTCTAGACACAACAAGGACACTTAGTATATAGTGACCATAAAGTGACACCACTAATTATTGATCTTTTAGTCTAGTCTAGTTTAGCTAGTTTTATAAGGTATAATCTGCCTTCAATCTGCCTTTAAAACTGAAGTAAAATGAATTAATTAGTTTCCACTATTTGCCTCAGGTCTGCCTCTAAACTAAAACTGGGAGCAATACAAGACCAAATCTGTTACACGTGGATGACCAAAAGGACCATGTAGACATGATTGACTTTGAAATGCTGGAAAGAAGTAGAAAGATGTTCGCATGTTATGTCAATATGGACATAACGCAGACAAGGCCAGAAGGAAGCAGATATATCCGACCATGGAGTTTATCTCTGACTTTCAATGTAGCTCCAATAGCACAGAAGAATGTTCTTTAAGCATGGTGCACGTAGACAGATTGTTCATGGTGATGAAATTATCATTTAGGTGTATGTCGGGGGGTGGGGGCAGTCCCGTATGCTAGGGCACGCATATGAAAATTACTCACCACTTTTCTTTGTAGATTGAAACACTCTCACCCAATGACCCCATGTTTTTCTGTTCACATATAAACATGATAAACATCTCCTCTTAGATAATCTTGAATATACTTTTCATCCAAAGACCCCTTTCGGGGTTTTGTCAACCTCTCACCAAACGACCCTTATTTTATGGTCGTTGTCTTTCACCCTGTATCACAGGGTTCGAAAGTCCCAGCGAACGTCCAGCCTTTAACACATATATATGTCATACATGAGTGCCCTCCCCCCCCCCCCCCCCCCGAGTGTATACAGTAATGTTAGTTGTTATCTTATGTATATTTTTTACGAGGATGGCATTTGCCTAAACGCAACTGGTGTTAACACCGTGAAAGCATTTCAAGACTGAAGTTGATTCTTGACTAAACACACAACTTAATTTATGACATTAAAAACACTGTAGAACGTAGCAACGCAGTAACCTTGGTGCATAAAGATATTTCCCGTAATTGAATGTGCCGGGAGAAACTGACTGACGATAGAAGGAATCACGTAGCTTTCAACAGTTTAATGTTTTATCAGTCTGATAGGAGAAATATATGTTCAAAGCTTTAAATTTAATAAATATTGAAAAGAAAAGACTTACCATCGGAGTAATAGAACAAATTGAGTGCGACGGATTAAAAATGTTGTTTAAAAAAAAATCATCTGTCATTATGACAATATTTCATGAATTACGTGCATTAAACTCTGTTGCTTCACATCTGACATGACATAAATTATGTTCCCGCCATTATATGTGTGTTTAGTATTGCAATACGAATTGTTGATTTTATGTATGCTTAAAATGTTGAGCGTGTATATCATGCGTTGTGATCAATGCGCCTTGTATACGTTGAGCATCAATGTGCCTTGTATACGTTGAGCATTCGCCGTATGGACGTTTCGCACGTTGGGTGTAGATTTCTTCTTAATGGCCATGTCACACCATATCTTATGGCCTGAACGTATGCCGACGTGTATAAAAAAAATAGCTCGAAAATTCTCCGAGTCCGAGATCGTCCAACTTCCCAACGAATTGCGTAGGAAAAGTCGACATCGGTGTTGGAATGGACGTATCCATAGCGTATCCATAGCGTATTGAACATATACATAGCGTATGACTAACGTATTGATAGCGTATCACTAACTCATAACAAACTTATCACAGCGTATCACAGCGTATGCGACCAACGTATGCTTAACGTATTCGTAGCGTATGTCTGCCGTGTTCGACCGTATCCTCAGCGTATCCTCGGCGTACAACGAACACGTGACCTATGCCGCTTAGAAATTGAGTTTCGTACACGGCGGGACAAGTGTTGCCAGTTCAAGTAAACGCGGCCTAAATGATAACTATTAAAATATCTAGAAGGATAAATTATTAAAGTATGGTAACCAACAGGTCCTACAACAACCTATAACTATGTACCTCTAATCTAACGTATGTCAGCGTATGTCAACGTATGTCTAACGTATGTCAGCATATGTCAACGTATGTCTTACGTACTACGAACTTATCGGGAACTTATGCAGAATGTATTAAGCACACGTTGCGTATGCCGAGAAATTTTTAATATGCTCAATAATTTTTCGCGGGCTCGACGTGTTCCAATTTTTTACAGCGTATCACAGCGTGCTCTTAACGTAAACGACGTATCCCCAACTTACCCCTTACTTGTATCAGCGTACACCAACGTACACCAACGTATTTTCGATATTTCGCATACGTTGGCATACGTTCAGGCGATACGCCATGGTGTGACAGGCTCATAAGCGCCGTATATGGTCGAACAGCTGGCGATAAGCAACCTACACCTAGCGTTTGAAACGTTCACGCAGCTAATGCTCAACGTATAGGCCTATATGGCGTTTTGATCACTACATTGTCACCCGCTCAAAATTGTGAACATGCGCAAATTTGTTTATAAACCCCAGCGTACCTCTGCGAACCCCTAACGAATACAACGTATGCCAAAATGTCGCAAACGAATGACAACTTACACCCACATTTCCAAAACGTCGGGCACACACACGTTAGCTCTATACGCAACAGTGTGACAGGGCCTTTAAACTCAAGGCTTACGCGGGGTAGTCAAATACAAGACATATATATATTCAAACAGCAATTTTGAATAGATATTGACAAACAAACGAACAAATTGAGTGATTGACGCATTAAGAATAGTGCTTTTTGCTTGCAGCCATTTGTGTTGCTTTTTTTTCTCCTTAAGACAAGGAATGTCATTGATGTGTATTCGCAGGGTAGTCAGATAAAAGGAAGGTATGTAAATATGTTCTTTTTGTTGAAGAATGAGAATATGAGTGATTTACGGATTAACGGTTTGGCAGGATTAATTCGGCATTATTCCCAGGGATAGACCAAAATGTGTTAATCTGTTCCAATTAGGCAATCCATTAGATTCGGTTAAGGTTTGATCATTTTGCTTTCCGGATAAGTTTCCATTAGAAGTCAGGTATAATTTGTATCCAAATGTGTGCTTATTCGATTGATACACCCTATCATAGAAGTAAAGTGGCCCTAAAACCTGTTTTTAAAGATAGATATAGATAGATATTTCATAATAAATCTCCAGACGTTTTGGAAAAGTGTCCTGTTTTGCCAAAATCTCAATTTAGTAGTTGTGATTAGTAGTTATGAGGTGAAAGGAACTTTAGACATGGTAGATATGTTTCATACCGTTAAATTTCGAGTTAAACATACACCCCTATCCAAAAACGAGATTCACCCACGGCTTTTTAGAGAACCATGAGATTGTTGACTCCATATTTACATTTAGTTGTTGGAATTTTGTTGACATGATGACATGCAGAGTGCATTCGTGGTCACTGATATTTATGGACGAATTTACTGATGTTTTAAAAATAGAGCCATGGCAAGCTCTTTCTATTAAGAAGCGTATTTTAATAATACAACACGTTTTATTCTTAGCTTGAGTCAGGTCATTATGCCTCTTCAAAGAATAGGCCTATATCTGCGTTGTCAGCACTTATCCTTAAGTAACCGTTCCCAGAATAGCCTAGTGTTATTTTGTTAAAGAAAATAGCTGCGTTTTCAAACATCTTTAAGTCAATTATCCACCGTTACATTGTTAATGAAAAATAACACTAGCGTTAATATCAACAAGTACACGTATCTATGAATAACTTTAACCCGTAATCCTTACTGACATTTGCGAAGTTATAAGCATTTTAAAACAATCAAACAAGCAATATATTAATTTTTAAAGATATTTCATTCAAGACAATAAATGTGGTTGTTGTTTACATAGACCTAGAAATAAAAGGTAATATATACTATAATACCCATTATAAATCAATAGAAATGAATTATTTACATAACTTGATATTTTATTTTGATACCTGGGAATTCATAATTTTCAGTTTATCAACCACACTTATTCAATCAAAACTAGGATATGGCCTTGGATAGTGGTTTGACACTAGATGGTTAAGGGATGGCATCCAGATTCGTACGGATTGAAACCGTAGATAGGAGAGAAAAACGCACTGGCTGTCCGTTCACGGGAGTTGTTCAATGCGTTCGCTAAGCAACCGCGTTCCATTTATCTACACAAAACTGTCCGTTTATCCTAGTGCGTTTACCCGCTCCGATCTACGGTTTTCAATCCGTACGAATCTGGATGCCATCCCTAACACGAGCATGATCAGATGACATCTGTCGGTCACAATTGCACTAAATTACATACTCGGGCGCCGGTAGGTATGGAAACCCCACTTGATGCGTGGCTGCTACAATTCATACGCATGACCAGCAATTTACAGGTCAGTTTAGCCTAATACTTTTTGTTTATCTCTAAGATTTTATTAAACTTGTTGAAAACTAGTTTTGACAATTTCTACTACATGCGCTTAAATCACGAGCCAGATCCCTGCGTCTCGGTTCGTGGAATACTATTTTGTCACCATTGAATTAGTGTCTACCTATCGGATGGATGTGGTTGTTTATAATTATGCAATTCTTTGTCGTAGCCTCTTTTTCCCTATGATAATAAAATGAGGTTGTGTTACAATGATAACTGAATGTGGTACGTGATGCTTACATGATGATTATAAGATATGCCCTGACCGTGTGATGTCTATGAAGCATACATGTGATGCTGAATGAATGGATATACGGTACGTCTCTCGTTAAAATTTGAAAATTCGAGTAAATTAGTGACGTTACTTGAATGTAATGCATCCTTTCTTACATAGCCAAAACTATGAATGGCTTATAATGTTCTTAATTTTAATAAGAATGAAATTATTCCAAATTTTTGTTGGCGGGATATTCAAATGTGCAAATGAAATGTGTGCAATTTCAAATGAAAATCAGTATGCTCGTGGATAAGCAAGTCAATTGGGTTGTGGAGAAAAAAAGGTTCATCAAAGACCGACAAAAAATGCGATTGACTTCATTTTTTCACATAAAGTTAAGAACAAATACATCATTCTTGCAACGTTTAAAAACAATTCAAACTTCAACTTGATTTTTAAAACAAGATGGCTTTTCTCCACTATTGCAGTATTTTGATTCACCCTGTATATATTATATATATATATAGACTTTTTGACTCCCCCTGTATATATTATATATATATAGACAATAATAAATTCGTAAATCAAATCTGTTTATCTGTGAACCGTGCACTAGCTACGATGCTGTAATACCATTTTTGGTTACGAGCTGAGCTCGTCGATTTCCATGAATAGTGCACCTGCACATATTAATTCCTGGCCAACAATAACTATGGACGCAGTGTAGCGTGACAGTACGTGCAATCATCTCATCAAATAGAACCGGTGTAGATTCCACACCACTAAATGATTGCAGTCCTTGCCGACGGCAATCGGATTTTCTCTTTATTTTAGAAGCCTGTGGCCCAATAAGCATAATCATAAGTAATCAGGAAAAGTACTTATCGCCCCAAAATGATTAAAGTTGGAATCGATTCCTGATTTTAGGACTAATATACATGTATATTACCACAGTGCAAAAAGAGATCTTTTCAGTTCATTTTGTAGGTTTTTGGGGTTATTTTGATTGTACATGTTCTGTCAACACTGCTCATTTTTGTTGATGATAAATGAGAGCGATACACCAGCTCTCCAAAAGCGGGGGCTCATGTCTCAGAACTTTCAGGGTTACCCTATATACATTTTGTACTTCAATGATCACAAATATCATAGCATAAGTTGAACAATCCAGTCGCTTTTGATGTTTTGTAACACCGGTTACATGTAAAAGTATAGGGTACTTATTTAGTGGCGTGGAATCTGTAGTAAGTAGGAGACATGGTCCCCTGGAGCCATAGTCTGCCTTGTACAGTAAAGTATAGGTTTGTATAGGGCGCTCATCTCTAAACACCCCTACGATCTATAACACAAAACAGCACCGCTGATACATTTTCTCACGTGTTAAATTGTTATTGCTACACCTATTTATAAATTGGCAAAGTTTCTTACTTTGTAATCATAAATATTAGTCCATAAAGATATTGCTTCGGCAACGGATTCTTATTAGGCCCCTTGCAATTAAATGTGAGTTTACTGTTGCCCGCGCGCGTCCAAAAGTCACCCGCGTGATATATGTAATATTTTAAAAATATTTAATTATTTCATTGTTTACAGCTTTTTCATAAGCTTTTTAACACTTTTCTGACGATAAAATTAGCCGATGAGCCGCAATTGCAATACTTCCGGGTTGGGAAAACATTTCTGGGAAGTAAAAAACTCTGCACGAAACTTGCAATTGTCGCTTTGTATTGAAATGTGTGCATTTGAAGCATATTCGTAGGCACGGCAATTGATTACTGCGCAATCGCTTCAGCGCATGACGTCACATCAAAACCGCCGAACTTTTTTTGAGTTTTCTAGTGCATTCTGGGTAATATTTCAGGTTTGTTTACGATCGCAATCTTTAAAATTCTCCGAGCTAGCGTAACGATTTTTTTTACAAACATCGATCGAGTATCTCATTAATATTCAAAATAGGGATGCAAATATGAGTAGACTCCTTTATAAAAGAAACAAAATGCAAAGCCAAGGCAGTAGGTGGTGGTAGGACATAATTAACATCATTTGAATTGTATTCGTACCTTGGATAACAGTTAACAATGCCGACAATATTAAATCAGGTGACTTTACCCCAAAATATTACAATATTAATATTAGATAGTCACCTCGTCCTGCTTTTCAAAAACGCAACAGTAAACTCACATTTAATTGCAAGGGGCCTTAACATCAACTTTCAGATGATGATAATTATTATGAATTTTAATAATGAAACAAACCACACCACGTGTTGTTTGTGCATCCAGACACTGCACCTGGACACTATTCTGCACACATTAAACTGTTACTGTAATTGAAAGCTTAATATAATCCTATTCCCTGGGGAATATATCTAATGATACAATATGTGTGTGTTCAATTCACATAGGGCTTTGAGTGGTGTTGAGACCACCTGTTCAGCTGTCTCTAGTTCCTTAAAGGGGTAATGCCATAGTGCTTTCTTAAATAGCCCCATTGGACATCTATCCTGGCCACTCACAGGTCGATGAAGCATTTCAGATTGTTTGTGAGATTCTATTAGGCACTACATGGACCTTACAAATGTATTTCGTCACTGGGTAAAACATGGCAAAACATGGTATTTTGGCATTTTTATTGTTTTCACGCAATAAACATTAATTGGACGTATCATAATGAGGTGCGTATTCGGGGGGCTTAGGATTAAAAAGAATCGCACGGTCACAACATTTCGCTCGGTAACACAGTCAAAAAATCTGGCTGGTGTCACACAACCAGTTGATTACACCTCGGACAAAGACGCCACACATGGGTCAAACAACAGCATTTGGCGAGCGTGTCCCAAATAACTGGGTCCAAACATTGCAGTGCTAATAACTTAAAAAGTAAAAAACTACGGTATTCGAATGGCAACTTTCTGAAATTCAAAGCTTTCAATAGAGCGTGGTTAGAAACCCTTTTTTCTAATTTAACAATAAATGTGTTACATCTGTGCGTCGTGTGCAAGTTTCCCTGCATGGTGTGTATTCTCCTAAATAGCATAAAGGGTTAAATTACAGGTATTTTGGATCAATATTCAGCATTAGAAATACCCATTACAGTATTGAAAATATATAAAAACATTGCAGCTGTTAGCGCCCTGATACCCTACCTCTAATTCCATTATGAATGATATGAATGACAAATATTTCACACTGTATTTACACTTTTTAATCCCCCTTATGACGAAGATACATTTCATGACTATAAGTCATTGTAATGAATAAAGTCAAAGGCAAAACTGTGATGAAATCAGTACGATACGATGCATATATGCAACGCATGGACGGTATTCAAAGCTTTATATTTCACAAACCTTACATCCGATTGGTCTCATAATTTCACCAATTAATGTCAGATATATATACATTTATACCCTCAATAATGAAAAAGCTGTGTTTCCTACATTTTGAGTTATAAGCTCTCCGGTTTTTGGACCAAGTTTTTTGAGACACGCTGTAAAGGGTTGATTTAAATTGGAATGGTCTCCATTCACCCCCGAAAAACGTGACCAACAGAAAAACAGGGGTGTCGCAAAAGGCAAATTTTGCATTTGCCAGACAATCTGTCTAATGTATACATATTATGAAGAATCCAGGCACCTTCTTATTTATCGTTCCGTGATCAGTTACGAGACGATAAGCCATTGCCCTGGGACTTATGGAAACCGAAATCATTATTAACACATTAAATAAACAGATCATTCTAAATTTTAAAATACATATCAACACTCAAAACCAGGGTGATAAAGGAATAAAATAAAGGGTTCAACAAAAGAAGGTATACCACTTTGTATATGTCATTTTGAGTAACATTCAATTTTGTTTGGACCAAACTGGCTAGATAGGCATTTAGATGAATCTTTTAGGCATAAATTGATACCAAATTTGCCCCCTAACAACAAAGATAAACCATGATTAGCACCATTTAAAGAAAATTAGTCACTTTTTAAAAGTCACATTTTCAATACACATACGCGGGAAGAAAAGACCACATGTTACCTGTTCATAATCAAATAGCCCGCTCGCTCAGGCACAACCCAATGCAGTTGCGCTGTGTGATCAATATCCATTTCATTCCCGGCCATTCAAAGTGCCACGCACAGCATTTTCTCGCGGCTTGCGTGCGTTGAAACTGTGACTTTTGAAAAGTGATCAATTTTCTTTAAATGGTGCTAATCATGGTTTATCTTTGTTGTTAGGAGGCAACTTTGGTATCAAATTATGCCTAAAAGATTCATCTAAATGCCTATCTAGCCTGTTTGGTAAAAAAAAATTGAATGTTACTCAAAATGACATAAACAAAGTGGTATCCTTTCTTTTGTTGAACCCTTTATATAGAATACATCTTGAAAAATACATTTTTATTGCCAGAATAACATTATTTAGCTTTTCTTGTACTTAAAAAAACACATCACATCGTATGCCACGGCTGTTTAATGACAATATGCACATTTTATAACTCTTTATATAACTTTTATATACCGTGTGCAAAACTGCATCATATTACTCAAGCGAGTAGTATAACTTAAGACGATGACGTAATATGCCAGTTCAAATGAAACCTAACCCTATCTAACTATAAAGGGTAGTACTGTGTACTGAGCGTTCGGGGAAGAATGTTAGTGGACAAAATTAATACTCAAATAGACATTCACGTTGCATTGCAATACACGGGGGCTCACGGAT
The DNA here is from genome assembly GCA_035610835.1 of Ophiura sarsii. NCBI lineage: Eukaryota > Metazoa > Echinodermata > Ophiuroidea > Amphilepidida > Ophiuridae > Ophiura > Ophiura sarsii. Next base: position 29,565,554 of record CM069458.1, read on the forward strand.
TATTTTGTTGGTTTTTTTCTGTCTTTCTTGTGTGTCATTTTAATCTTTCATTCGGTCTTTTTTGTCTTTCATTGGGTCTTTTTTGTCTCATTTGTTTGCCTTTTTTCTGTCTTGTCTTTTGTTGGGGCGGTCATGGGGTCGGGTCAAATTTCACGAATTGCTGCCATTTCGGGACAAACATTCCTCATCCATTCGATCATCCCTGGGTTCCATACTTATATGTAAGCACCATCACCGGGTCGCAGGACTGCACCTAGGGAAATATAAATATATGTGGCGATTAAAAAAACCAACAACTGTTGAATGTAGGAATCGACAAAACAATAAGAACATTGTGGTCAATTTCGGTTATTATTGATAATATTTTATACCCCATGCTGATAGCACGCATAAGTGTCCATCAACTTGATATCTAAGGGTGCCGCCCAAACACCAACCGTTAGAAGTGCTTCGTTGGTTTACGAGGTGCGCTGAATAGATACGGTTGGGCCCATGTAATAAAAATGTCAAAATTATCTGAACGGCACCTGGGGACCGCCCCATTTTTTGGCATGGCCGGGTTTGGTGAATTTACCCTGTCTCTCGCGGCTTCGCCGCTCATGCGATAGTATATTACCATGAGTTACCGATTCCAGTTCTAGTTACAAGTTGCTCCCCATGAATACAAAATTACCATTGCTATGTCCGCTTGGTCTACACTTTATCCAATTGCCCGTACATCAATGTATGCCATCGCATTCGTTCTGCTATCTTCATGCATGTGTATCCACGTATACGCAGCCGAATGGGTGGCCATACATTATCAGTATGCTTTGCACCTGTTGTTTATAACATGCTTTCATTCCAACTCTATCAGAGAATTCAGGAACCTTCTAAAGACTAAAAAGTGTCACATAGAGCGTGTTTCTGCTGGGGCACTGCAAAAAGTAAACGCTAATAAACGCTAAGTTTCAATCGGTCAGTTTTTAATCCCCCCCCCCCCCTGTTTCTACTCGCGAAAAGTTACCGCTAAGTTTATCGATCCTAGTCGATGGGCCACGACATGTGACCTTTTGTAATCCCAAACAATGCCACCGCACCTGAAAAAGATTGCTTCACAATAATGTGTATAACCCAGCGTGACACGGTTCACGGCGCAAACCGCTAAGAATCACCTTTCTGTTTCTGCTGGGTTTATTGCCGATTATTGCCGATTATTGCTGGTTCCAAACCTGCTTTGTGAAGGTTTTTGGGATTACCAAAAATACCGATTATTGCCCGGTTCTGCCTGTTTCTACTGGGCAAACTTAGCGTAACTTGCCCAGCAGAAACACGCTCTATATATTAAACTGCGTGCTTAAAATCAATTCATACAGTATGTATCGCGTATGCCTTGATGATCAATAGGGCAATGGTGTTCTGATCGTGTTTGTCGTGTGTGGATATCGGACCTAATCAATAATGATTTGAAATTTTGTTGGGCTATTTATGCCCTTAAAGGAATGGTCCCGCAAGCACAACATTGAGCATTATTTGTTAGAAACATAATTATCGAGCCGAAGTTACGTAATTATATAGAACAAAACACCGTACTAGTCACAAAAATGAATAAAAACTGCCATCACTCAACATGCACTTTTTAAAATTCGCGGCGATTGAAAGTCCCGGTGTCGATGACGTCATGGGTATCGGTGCTCAAATTTGCGCATGTGTATTGTACAACTATGACATCATCGACACTGGGACTTTTGATCGCCGCGAATTTTAAAAAGGGCATGTTGAGAGATTGCGGTTTTTATTTGTTTTTGTCATAAGTGTGGTGTTTTCTTCTATATCATTACAAAAGTTGGGCTCGATAGTTATATTTCTAACATATAATGCACACTTTTATGCTTGCGGGACACCTCCTTTAACTCCATTGTTACATCAAACGTCAACAGCTTAATAAAAAGGAGGAAGAGGTTAATAGTTTCTGGTTCCGGAATTGTTTATTTTTATACAATTGAGGACCCTAGTGCTAAAAGAGGGTTATATAAGTCACATTGAGAAAAATGGCAAAAACTGGGTTTCATTGTGTCCATGTGTGGACTTGACCCACTCGGGTTTTACCTCCCATGGATTCTTACACAGCTTTAACGCATGGCTTAACTTTAACATTTGAACAGAGGATGCAGAGATCCTCCTTGTAGCAGAAAACTGATACTAACTACAATTTCACAAGATTGTGACTTAACCCTCTTTTAGATCTAGGGTCCTCAATTATATAAATAGTTAATCATATCGTATAATGTATACATATAATATATTACATATTATAAATATGCTCCTGACATCTCATGAGTCGAGCACTCTACGAGCGTGTTTCTACTGGGGCACTGCAAAGTTAACGGTAAGATTAAACGGTAAGATTTACCGGTAAGATTTACCGGTAAAATTTACCGGTAAGTTTTTAATCTCACCTGTTTCTACTCGCGAAAAGTTACTACTAAGTTTATCGATCCCAGTCAATGGGACACGACATTTGACCTTTTGTTATACCAAACAATCCCCGCCCACCTGAAAAAGATTACCTCACAATGTGTATAATCCTGCGTGACACGGTTCATGGCACCTAACGGTAAGATTAATCGGCTGGCTGTTTCTACTGGGAAACTTGCCGTTTCTTAACAAACCTGGTTTGTGAAGGTTTTTGCGGTTACAAAAAATACCGATTCTTAACGGTATCTGGCTGTTTCTACTGGGAAAACTTACCGGAAAATTAACGGTTTGTTCCCCAGTAGAAACACGCTCTATGGCCATTGCTCTATGGCTATCCAATTCTAAAATTTAGGGTTTGCGACATCATGGATTGCATATTTTACAATCCATAGAGTTTGCAACGCAACCACACAACCACCATCCTGACCAGTGACGCCTTCTATTCCGGGAGGTCTATATTTTGATTATTTACATATTATATATATGCAGCGATGGAAATATCCACATGACTTTCTACCCAGATTTGACTAGGAACTACACGCTTGTGGACTTAAATATTTCTAACCATAGACGGTTACCGTCTATGTTACCCCAACTTTTCGAAAAAGAAATAAATCAGTTGAAAAAGTGGTCCTAGTGTGAATCGAACTATGGACCTCTGCATTGTAAAGCATGTAAGTCAACCACTAGAGTAGCGAGGGGTGAACTGGCCAAGACATGATTTTAATCGCTCTTATTATTACGGAATAAAGCTATACTACTTTATGATACAATATTATTAAAAGAGCTTCGACACATATGATCGTCAACCCCGGGTGGAAAGTCATGTGAGTATTTCCACTACTGCTTATAGATATATAATATATGAAACGGGATTATCAATACAAGACGGAGAGTTGCTCAACAACCGTGTTGAGTAGAGATTTATATCAAACAAAAACCCTTTTTTTGTGATGCAGTTCGCTACCGTGGGTTTCTCACTTACGCGATCGTCAGGCAAACTAAATGTTTTAGGGAGAAAAATGTTGACATCGCTGAACAGATAGAGATAGTTTTCTCTATAAAACTGTATATGAGATATTATATATGACATATTCAGTAAGGGGGGTCAAATGGAATAGTCCAATGCTGCGCCAGTGGGTCAGTTTTTGAGAAAGCTGCTTCTGAATCCAGTCAGGGCGCACTAGTCATGGAACTAGTATGCAGTAAGTATCTTATAACACAATACAATGGACAGCCGTATATATGCCTCTTCCACTATCCACACCGTATTACACTGATTCAATAATGAAAATTGCCACTTTGGCAGGAACGACCTTTCCGGAAACCTGTTTAGCACATTTACTTCGTACTTGTGTCTATTTGTTTTTGTCAGTACGTTCCCTTATACTGCATGGTAGTGATAATATCCAATACCGATAACATTTACCAATGAATATTATATTACCATTATAATAGACAAAGCGTGACCATCTCAAAAACAATATTTGCCAATATGCAGATAGACCCGACGAGTAAATGCTCGATATGTCAAATCATGTTCCCGCATATTAACACTTTCCACGCGGCTATTAGTTTTACCATATTATACAAAACAGATTTTTCAGAAACCTTTCCCAGCTCAAGAATTACTCAACCACTCTAGGCATGTTTGTACTTTTGTTAATGCATTTCTCATGGTGATTCAATCATTCAGACATAGTTATTTGAAAAAAATTGTGCCATTTTGGAATGTCGTCTGCAGACGCCTGCCGCGTGGAGTGTGTTAATATGAGTATGGGAACATTGTTATCCATTAAAAAAAACATTTGGCATACAAATTACCGTTATAATAATGATAATACATCGGTAGGAATAAAAACCATGAATAGATTTAACAATTGCCGCATTGTCATCCATTATAGAATTCCTAATCATATAAAGATCGTATCAGTCAAGATATACTAGCCATCTAAAAATAAATGAGTTATATGAACAATTGTAGTTGAGGGAAGATTGTTTAAAGGGACACTAAGAGATGTGCTGGAGGCAGCGCCCTCAATTATGATAAAAACTGAGATTAGTTTATTTTTATAATTGTATTACATGCATGAACTTACACCTATAAGGATTAAGAAAAATCAGCTCTCTTTGGGCAGGTAGTTCAATTATGTGTATGGCCCCATTGTTCACGTTCTGTAATAACGCGTCTATGAGACCCTGTGGTCTTATAATCAAATAACGTGGCCTGGATTTCTTTTGTTATCAATAATAATCGTCTTGAACCCGCATTCTTATATTTCATTATAATGCTCTGTTGGTGGAATAATATGGCGAGAGATGTATGAGAGAGAAAGAGAGAGTGGGGGTAGAGGAGACATATTCATCACAATGACGACACACAACAACGGAAGTCCCTGGGAATAAGCTAATATAACACCAACCTAGGAATCACAAGGCATCAATGCAAACACCGCGCGTGCGCAAAAAAATCACTCGAAATAAAAAAAAATCCTGGCGCATTCATAAATTATATGAAAGTAAGCGGGTTTGGCTTTTGCGTTGCGTGCTGCTGCTGCTTTTTACCGAACCAACTGTCGTCCCATTTCGTCTCTCCAGTTGCTTTCGTGTGTGTGTGTACTTCGTAACGTTCAGTAGTCTCGTGTAAGTGTTGGATCAGTCACAGGAATTATTAACCCCAAAGTATTGTTGTGTGGTCGCACTTGTTCTCTTGATTTTAAATTCATATATCCGGGAGATACTTGCGTGATTATATCATTTTTTTGATTATAAATTGATTTGCTTGTTTTGCGCTAGGATCAGATAGACAAAAAATATCAACGTCAGCACAATGGCAGAAAAATCAGATAAAGCAGCTCCATTCAGTTTGGGTAAAGGATTTACAGCGGACAACTTTTTGAAGGTTTGGCATCACTACGATGCGGACGGTAAGAATTGAAAAAGTTTCTAAAATATAATTATAATCGAATATATTATTTTAAGGTTAACTAATTTCATATAATAGATGACGTAACAATCTCATAAAACAATAGGAAACATAATATTGTATTTTGTACTGTTCGCAATAATCATACAAATAAAAGTGTAGATTATGATGAAAAGAAGGATCAGGATGAAAATAAATTAGAAGCGATTTAACGTTTTGATGTCACGATGTACAGTTTCTGATTACAACAGGTATTTATATACCGGGTTTTTTTTTCTCCTACGTAATTGGGTGATATTTAAATTACATGTTTGAATTCAATTCATAGGTCATATCATGGATGACTGAAATAGCTATGCCACAATTGCATTGTGACTACGTATTTGATATTATCTTCATGATTGGCCTGCTAGCAATTTAATTGTATGATTCCTTATGTATGCGCTTCTGTGCGATTGACAACCATCGCAATCCTAGCATAAGGCGTGGCGCGCAGTGCAACAGAGAGGAGAAAGAGACTGAGTAGATTTTAATCATATTAAAGCACCGCCCATTATTTTCTTTTACAATTATGTGAAAACAGGGCGATCAAATTTATTATAGCGTCCGAAATTCTCAGTCCTGTGTATTATTCAACATTTCCATCAGAAAAATATTGGTTTTATGCTTTTTGTGATGCAGCAATTTAAGATAAAGCTAGTTAACAAAAAATAGCTTAGATAGTATTATAAATAGCACTGAATTAATTGAATTTGAATTTAAATGTTATTGAACTGTTTCACATTTTTAGGTAACGGGTATATTGAGCAAGACGAGCTGAGGCAGTTTTTCAAGGAGCTCGACGAGAAAAGCACAGGACAAAAGGTGGGTTCTTGGACCGGTTATTACGTATTTGTGCCTAAAAGTTAAGTGATACTAGCGGGCGCCATTTTGTTTTTCATGGGGCGCCATTTTGTTTTTCATACATGGACATCGCATTTGTTTGACACGTACCCAGGTATTAATCGTGAATACATTTAATCATATATCCTTGAGAAGAACTTCTCATGATTTAATCATGTTATAAAATAGTATAAGAATGAGCAGTTCACGTGTCCTTTAAGGCGTATGATAAAACCACTTTTGAGACAGTGTGCGCATGAAGCTGCATTCATTCGTTTGCGCAGGCTTACAAAACGTATTGAAATGCAAAATGTCTACCGTTATACGTTAAATAAGACAGTGATAGTGTTTTTCATATTTACTTTTGTTTGTAACGTTTGTTGTTCAGAAAAATACACATGTATCGTAATTTTATTCCACCTCATAGAACTACTCGCTGTAAAAAGTTTCATACTCATACGAACTGCTAACGAGTTAAACTAATTGTTTATTGTAACTTGTTTCTCGTGTAATTTTGCTAACTGAGCTATTCGATGCTCATTTTTATTTTCTATAGAGTATGCACGAAAAATTATGAGCCGTGCGATCAACCATAAGGCAATTGTTCTTAATTAATCAAAATGGAAAAAAGTATCGATGCAATGAACAAGGCCACACGCTTAAAAGCAATGGCTGCCCCCGTGACCAAACTAATAAGCATCATTTGGATAGACATTGTCCATTAATCCGGCGGTGTTTTAATTGGATCCACAAGTCACATAGATGTCCGATGTAAATCAATCAAAATTCAGGTAATTGGAATGTAACTGTTGCATCACTCCAACCCGATGTGTCAATCAATGTGTTAGCTACGCCTATAATCCATTAATGTAACCAATCACATTCGGTTATCTACACCGAGTGACCCAACAAGTAGAACGGATGCGGACAGTGTACTACTATGTCTCTGAATATCTTATGTTAGTAGATATCCTCCACTTTGAGTTGAACTAAATAACACATTTTTTGATGAATTTTAGCGAAAAGGCAGCTATGTATTATTCAGTGACCCCAAGTTCATCACACATCACATGATAAAAATAAATTATGCTGGTAACATATGTTTGCAAAAATATCTAGGGCACCTAGAGTTTTCAATGTAACGTTGCACGTGCATCTACTTAGCTTGCAATAATACAAGATATCATGATATTTGCTATCGGCGGGTTTCCTATTTGACTGTTGTTTTAATCCCGCGTTAAGGGTGGACTAATAACCGTGAACCATATGTTTTGACATTTATAATAGTCTTGAGGTTATTGTTTTTACGGCATTAAAACATCGGTAGAGTAGTGATACGGAAATTTGATTTTGAAATCATTATGCTACTATTATTTGTGATTAAATATAAAAGGTTGGGCCAACTAGGGCTAAGGCGTCAGTATCCGTCGGCATTTGTAAGTGAAAGTTACATATAGTCCAGATATCAGGGTAAATATTGTTTGCAAACGGGTAACCGTCAGTGACGTCATTTTAAATATTTCGAGAAAAATGTGTTACATATGATCAAGTACTTTAACATACAGACCGATAATGAAAATTTCTTATTCAGATAACTATATTTGTATCCAAAATGCAACCCAATCAATTTTCTAAATAAAAAGGCAGCTTTCAGTTTCTCTTATGTTTCTTGATGTAGAGTGAATTATAGCCGAGTAATTAGAAGTCAACGTCCAGTTCTCTGGAGAAATTTGATACAAATGATTTGGAGTGTGAAATTATCGCGCTCCGTATCTGCTCATCTAATAAACGTGGAATTCAACTTTAGCTATTCATGCAGTATGAATGGGGCGCACGAAAGTGTGATGAAAACGTATTGAAAATGCAAACAACGTGAAAAGGCTATTTGCAATAAAGAATATACAATTTAGAAATCCACCATTTGGTCCGTGTGCGCAGAAATTACTTGTGGAATGAAAAGCGACTTTAATACCTGAAACAGAAATTAATGAGGCAAGTTACATTTGAAATCTGAAAAAAAAGCCTTTTGTAATATCATTAAGTTATTAAATAATGTATATAATTATCAGATGTATCTACATAGTTAAACAAAAATAAGTTCCCCTTTAGCTTGTGGCAGATATCTGTCAAATGAGTTACTCCATCAAAACGACTTTTGGCACACACAATGTACGTATGCACAGCAACACTAGAATGGGGCTATAACTACGCAGGTGTTGTAATTTTTGAATGAGCAAATTGAATGGAGGAATACCTCAATTCAAAAGTTGCTAAATGATTAATTGAAGGAGGATGGTTAAGCAGCTTGAACCAGGGTCTTTGCTTTAACACCGCACAGGTGTTGTACTGGAGGAATACCTCATTTCAAAAGGTGAAAATGCGGTGTTCAAGCAAAGACCCTGGTTCAAGACCCTGGTTCAAGCTGCTTAACCATCCTCCTTCAATTCATCATTTAGCAACTTTTAAATTGAGGTATTCCTCCATTCAATTTGCTCATTCAAAAATTACAACACCTGCGTAGTTATAGCCCCGTTCTAGTGTTGCTGTGCAGACATGGCAACAGATTCATTAGATTCATTAGATTTATTAGTCTCATATCAGTTTTCATGCCGGGATTTTGTGAATACTCTTTGGTAAGGCGACGGAAAAAACACATTTCTTAAGTTATTCGTTATAATTGAATTGTTTTGATTTTTTTTAAAGTTGTTCAGAATTTTTAAACAAATCTTTTAATTTGTAATCCCGTAAAACACGGGAGGTGGTCGTCACCTAACCACACTTTCCACATGGTTTTAGTTTCACGCTTTCAACAGTTCACCATTGAATGTTTAAGAATTGAGCAAATGCTCGAAATGAACCTAAGAAAAAACGTTGACTCAAGATTTTGATTCAAGTAGATCGAATATGAAGCAAACACTTTTGAATTAGAAAATGGAAATATCAGTTTGTATAAATAGACAGACAGCTGAAGAGACACTATTTTCAAAAACCTAGGCAATTTATATTTATACGCTGAAGGGAATAGTCATAATACCGTGATCTATCATATAAATATTTTATTCACATATGCCTTAAAGCCATCTGTAACAATTGATGATTCGGTATACTTTTCCACAATATGACCTTAAAATAAGCCCATTCAAGCATGAACACAGTAATTGTATTAAATTGAAATGTTAGAGAAATCAATTAATATTTCCACAAAAAAAAAAATTCTAGAAATTGCACTGATCCAAAAATTCGAAATCCGACGCGATTTGTTATTGTGACATTCCAAAATAATTAAAAATACAATGCGATCTCTTGCGCATGAAACTGCGCAGCGTTGTGCCATGGGTTTTGCGTTTGGGTGGGGCTGCGCAGGATTGCAAATATTCGGCAACGCAACAGATGTGCACCATCAAAAAGAGACTCATCGGTCGCACATATGTGTGTTAAAACGTTGCATGAAAATGTAAAAATGAGACGCCGTACGCCGTACGCCGTACGCCTCGACGACGAAATCAAATAAAAAATGCCAATTACCCCAGATCACACGATGACCACGGTCAAAGTCTGTTAGTGCTCGGCCTGTGATATGTCCATCTTCATTTGAAGTAGATTGCGATTCGTATCACTCGCCAACTTAGTGAATATTGTAATTCGATATTCTAAAAAATTAAATTCTCAATTTTTCATTTTTTTTACAAGGAATAATCAACTTTTAAGAATAATTTTAAGAATTATATTTATTAATCATGCCAATTTTGAGAAGAACAAGATGTATCCTCATTGCCACTGTATTAATCACTGAACACCTTGGTTTGATATAACCATACCGATACCATTTAACTGTTACAAAAACTGTGACCGAACTCATTTCAGTGTGACGAATTAGCTTGATTAAATTGATGTACATTATGCCCGAGAACGATGTGTAATTTTCATTAAACTATCTTGTCAGTGATATCTGTGACACTGTCAGGCCAAAGTGACTCGGCAGAAATAATTTATTTCTCTTGCAGTTAATCCCACGTAACGTCAAAGATTTGTATTGCAATCGCCACAGGTTATACTGGCCTGCCATCTTACTCCTGATACACATTTTTTATTTAACTTGAATTCGACCTTTAGCACAAGCAATAATAGTGTTCTCTCAGCTTGTTTCCTACATATGAAAGAGGAAAACCTTATCTAAATATACCTTCAGAGCATGTCGTTACCGCCTACACGACTTTATTGATTGTCTGCTCAGGTATCATCCTACTGTACAGGGTGGTTCAATAAAACCTTGACAGTTTTTTGAAGTCATTTTTTTTAAAATTCTGTAGATTTAAAAAAAAATCTTTTTCAATATTCATCAACTGCATGATCTTGACCATCTATGCTGAAACTATCGTTACAAATAACCTTACGGTTCCAAAATAACAGCCGTTTGAAGTCTGTCCCATTTCACTCTGTCCATGGGTACTGATTTCGCGACGTTACATTGAATACTGAATGATGAATTGCATTCAAGTAATCTAAGATTAGAAGATCCCGCCAGGTGAAACCAGTGTAATTGTTAACATCTTAACTATCTATTCAGGTGTGAAATCAATACGTAATAACAGGGGCGGACTGGGACCTGAAAGCGGCCGTGGCAAAATAATTAAAGCGGCCCAGGCGCGTACCGCGGCATGTGAGCCAGGGGGCAGAAGTATGTCGTCCCGGTAGTAAATTTTCGTAAAAGGGACAAAAAAAAATGCACGGTCACAAAATTTCGCAAAGTCAAAAAATTCGCACGGTCACAACATTTCGCACGGTCACAAAATTTCGCACGGTCACAAAATATCGCACAGTAAAAAAATTTCGCACGGTCACAAAATTTCGCGTAACCGGCCCTGAGAGGCCCAACCGGCCCTGAGAGGCTCAGAAACAAGCGGCCCATGTGGCGATCGCCAAAACGCCACAGTGTCCAGTCCGCCCCTGCGTAATAATAATACCACGAGTGACCCTAATTAGAATTATTGATTTTCATAGATTGGAAGTGTAATTGTCTATGCTCTATGCCTTAACAGTGACGATGCCATTTAATGTTATCTTGCTGGGCATTTCCCGTAGACTTACTCGTGGGCAAAGAGATTTGGAGAGATTCTCTTCAAATAGCTATCATTTTGCCGCCATAGCATTATTAACATTGACATTTTCAGCATAGACGGCCAAGATGATATTTTTTAGGAATATGTAAAAAAACCACTCAAATCCCACAATTTTTAAAAATATGGCTTTGAAAAACTGTCAACGTTTTATTGAACCACACTGGTTGTGACGTCGCGAAATCAGTACCCGTGGACAGAGTGAAATGGGACAGACTTTGTTCAAATCGCTGTTATTTTGCAACCGTAAGGTTATTTGTAATGATATTTTCAGCATAGATGGTCAAGATCATATAGTTGATGAATATTGAAAAAGTTTATTGTTTGAATCTACAGAATTTCAAAAAAATGGCTTCAAAAAACTGTCAAGGTTTTATTGAACCACCCTGTATTTTTATGTAATCATCACACAATGACAAAAGAAAATGTCATGATCAGGTCCTTTTGAAATCGCCACTATTCCTACTTTACATCCACAACAATTCATTCAATTATAATCAATCTATTGTTTTCCATGGTTTATTGTTGCGGAATTCGCTTAATAAAAATGTATTTGAGATGGGCCCCTCTTGTCTCTATTAAGGAATTCAGATTAAGTGTCAAACAGAGATTTGTAAGTGTTCTATGTACCATTGCCGAAATATTGCCGAAATGTCTACCCGCATGTCAACTTATTACAAATATTGAACTATTTCAGTCAATGGTTCTTGTGTTTATGTTAATGACGTAACATAACCAAGGGTATCTCAAAATCCAAAAGTGTATTGTTTGAAAAGCAAGGGTGCATGCTTTGTATTAATTAGACTATCCCTCAATAGAAACATTCATGCGTCCCATAACAAGATCACCTTCGTTACATATTGACCAACTCTCGTATTTGTCGTCATTAAAACCATTTTGTATGATAAATTGAACACCAAACATAATTTTGGCGCGTAAAAGCTCAACTCTCTGTCATAAATTTTACATAATATTTCAGGTAACTGTAAACCACCAATCCCCTTGTTGTTATGGATATAAAGCAACGAACATAATTGATCGCCTGTCATTTTGTTAGCATTTGCGCGTTTTAGACGAGTACTTTCATGCATGCAACTCTGCAATGCCAATATTGATGACACGCCGCATGAAGTTTTACGCTTGAAAAACCGTCACGACACTTTTATATTACAAATCGCAGACGACGTCAGGGTTGCATTTGCGCATGCTCGGTACATAACATCACAGCCATTGTTAATGTAAGTGTATCGTGAGTGAGAGAGCGACTGAACTATATTAGACGCTTCGGTACTATGAATGAGGCTTTAGATCCCCGTGTCATTATTTAGGACTCCTTGATGCTAATCAAGATCAAAATTTACCCTAATACTCCCAACAATATGGCGCCAACATTTTCGAAATCAATATTTATTTCCTGCGGAGCAAGAGTAATGTCAGCCAATTGGATGATGTATACACGGCTTATCTAAATTTCCTGGCAATCATCCTTAAATTCGGGTGTTTCATTACAGCGTATGATGAGATATTGGATATAGAGTAAGCGAACCTACTCATGTTTGTCGGCTTAATGGCATTGTGTATCGTAAACTCGGGTTTTTACCAAAATATACTCAAACTACGATTTGGGATTAAATGCATAACTCTCATGCACATCGGCGAATTGTATATGAACAGTAATATGTTGATCACATCGTAGGTGCTCTTTTTCTTAAAACAAAATAGGTGGCTATGAAAAGAGTTATTTTAATGTTATTCCTTTTGCCTTCTGAAAAATTGTATGTGAAAAAGCTGCTGGGATGTATAAATTCGATTGAAACGGTTGCCTGTACATATTTACTGGATAAAGTATAAACTGCCCCTTACCTATGTTTAATGGGGTTGAGGGGGTGATATTGCTTTACTAAGAAGAAAAAAGAATTCTTGTCGAAAGTAAAATCCTGATGATCTGATATATATTTTAATAATGTCAGCAGTGTAATACATTGTGGGTCCGATCTACCCATACATGTAATTTCAAAATGTGATATTTTAAACGACACTGTTTGAAACTATTTTAAAGATGGGATAAAATGTACTTTAGGTAACAGATTCTGGACTGTACTACTAGTACCGTCCGATACTGGAACCTCTAGTATCGTACGATACTAGTACAAAGTCAGAGTTCCAGTATCGGACAATAGTGGCACATATAACATGTTCCAGTATCGGGCGATACTGGAACACAATTATTTACCACTATCGTTATTGGGACAAATCAATACTATACTCTGTTTGGCCATCTCGAGACAGTGACGTAACCGCGTATTCTACTAATTGCATCACATAACGCGCGCGCATACTCGCGGCGCTGGCGTACAAACACGAGCGTTGAAAGGCGGAAGATACACACGCGTGCGTAAAAACTGCGCCTGTTCAGTTACGTCACTGTCTCGAGATGGCCAAACAGAGTAAAGTACATGTGTACCAGTATCGCCTGATACTGAAACATAAAAACGTTCCAGTATCACTCAATACTGGAACACAACTTGGTGTTTTAGTATCGGACGATACTGGAACAATAATATTGTACCAGTATCGAGTGATACTGGCAAATTTGATGTACCAGTATTTGGGACATAATGTACAATTTTTCATATACTGACTTTGGTATACTTACGTCTACGTCTCATTAAACATCGTATCATATTGCATGTGGTACAACGAATATATATTACGTGACTCGAAATCCTTGTTTAGATGTAATCATCTCGTGTTTATGGTAGGGCATAAATTATGTGTATATTTACAGGAAAATGCAATGTTTGATTAATGTGTGTTTATATAAGTCGACAGGCGAACGAAGATTATTTATTATATGCGCTATCATAATCAATACATTCATTGCGCGTTCACTGGTCTTGTGAAAAGTACATCATATGTGCCAAGCGAATACGTTTTGAAAAGGATGATTTTTTTCCATTTTAAATGCGCCGGCTTAATTATAGATTAACATATCGAATAGTACATTATCTATTGAATTTGTCGACGCTTGCGTTTGATATTAATCAGATCACAAAAACATGTTGTGAGACGAATACAAATGATATGATTCAAAAGCCATGAGCGAAATGATAGCTTTCCCATACCCCATTCATCGGAATCGGTTGTCTGTAGCCGGCAGGTTTTATTCAGCATAGTACCATGATTATACGAACAACCGATGACGTAAATGCATGTGAGTGTAACATTGTTCTTTCGTGATATGTTCAGAGAACTAGTTGCCTTTGGTACTGTTTAAATGACTGACGGATTTCTTCCAATTAAATTTGGCAATTATTTTTTTCTTCGATGTTAATAAATGTATGCATATTTTAACTTCAAGTAGGATAACACTTTCCACGCAGCTGTTAGTTTTAAAATATACAAAACAGATTTTTTTTTCTTCAAAAACATTTCCCAACTTTTAAAGTCTATCTCAAGAATTACTGAACCTGATACTAGGCATGTTTGTACTTTATTGTAGTGCAATTCTCATGCTGATTCCTAATATGTTAATAAAATTCAATAATGTTGAACTTTTTGAAACAATGTGACATTTTAGAAAGTCGTCTGCAGACGCCTGCCGCGAGGAAAGTGTTAAAATCAATACAGGAGATTTCTTCCCAGACACGGCTAGGAGGTTACGAAGAACAAGTACATAAATCCAATTAGCCACGAACCTGATATTCAAACTACTCTCTTATTAAAATAGCGTCAGCTTCAACATAATGCCATACAGCGAAAACTACTCCAGTCGGTATTATTTTGAAAACATTAAATTAATTAAATCATTTATCTTTATTATTTGGGATCGCATTGAATATAACTATCTCTTAAAACAATTTCATTTTAAGATAAAAGACCAACATTATAATAAAAATTAAAAAAAATAATTACTAGGTAAGGAAGCAGTTCTACTCCGATTTTTACGCTACCGTTCCAAAAGATCTAACTTCTGATAAATAATTATGTCTTTTACGAAACAAAAAACACACAAATACAAATCAAAATAAAATGAGAACATTTGCATTAAACAGTATGTGTGTATTGGTGCTGTAGAATTAGATATTGTCCCTTGCCCTAGGATACCTATAAAGAGTGTTCTTCGAAAATAATTGAACATCTAATATCTATCTATACATATTCATACATAGAGAGGCTAATACGAATACACTGATACAGCCTAATAGGTTAGAGACTCAACTCGCTCACCTAATGCAACAAATACTGATCAATAGGAAGGCCATATAATTAGCGATATTGTCATCACGGATGTACATACCCACCATCTGCTGTACGTGTATATTGATTGAATAGAGATACTCGAAGTAATTCTAATGTTTTACGCTACCGTTCCAAAAGATCTATATAACTTCTGATAAATAATTATGTCTTTTACGAAACCAAAAAACACAAATACAAATCAAATGAGAAAATTTGCATTAAACAGTATGTGTGTATTGGTGCTGTAGAATTAGATTGTCCCTTGCCCTAGGATACCTATAAAGAGTGTTATTCGAAAATAATTGAACATCTAATATATATCTATACTAATA
Source organism: Ophiura sarsii (assembly GCA_035610835.1). Taxonomy (NCBI): domain Eukaryota; kingdom Metazoa; phylum Echinodermata; class Ophiuroidea; order Amphilepidida; family Ophiuridae; genus Ophiura; species Ophiura sarsii. The sequence continues at coordinate 29,581,510 of CM069458.1, forward strand.
GGTTAGAGACTCAACTCGCTCACCTAATGCAACAAATACTGATCAATACGAAGGCCATATAATTAGCGATATTGTCATCACGGTTGCACATACCCACCATCTGCTTTACGTGTATATTGATTGAATAGAGATACTCGAAGTAATTCTAATGAGAATTGACTAAATTCGATTTTGTTAATTACCAATTAAACTTCTTTTGAATTGATTATGCTGGTCAGTTAAGCGTTGTGTATTACTAGTGATACCCATGCCCAGTAATAGTAATGATGATGGTTTGTTGATTAGCTGAATTCTAATTAATACTGCAATCGCAGACTATCGCTATGCTCGATTAATTAGTTCGTTGAATCCAACGTGAAGCCATATTTTGATGTGAAGATTGCTGAAATGAATTTGTCTTAAGTAGGTCTAGTCTGGATATTCTCTGGAATTTATCGAAAGTAATTTTGTAAGTGCAAACGATATCTATGGACAATTTGACATGCTCCCAAACAAAAAGTGGCTCTAACGGTAATTCGGTGGCAATTTTGGATTTTGATAAAAGAATTAGTTAAAGATGTCAAAAATGAAGTAAATAAAATAGAAGAAAACGCAAGGTATAGGTACAATGTAAACAATATAATGGTTGTGTAAAACTATTAGAAACTCATATACACTAATGACACTGACGCTATTGCACATGTATCTAACTGCCGTTGCATTTACGGCAACGGCGAACGATAAGGCTTTTGCTGATTTATATATTTGTGATGTACTCCTTACGAGTTGAATCAGTTGAACTCACCCTACTATTAATTTAGATATGGTCCTTTTAGAGACAATAGTAGTATGTACTATTTCGTACACATTTTAATAGTCGATGTGCTTTTGCGAGGGTTCAAGGACAGCACGAACACCTGGTGCCATGTTGATAGATACACAGATACATTAAATCATGTTGATCGTTGATTATAATACTTGCAATGTAGGTGTACGGAAATGAGAATGTAACGTGAATATTCAATTAATATATTACAAATGTGTTTTAATATCAGGTCATGCCAGTGGCCGTCGGAACTGGAAAAACTACATTACAACTCGGTAGTTTTTCTAAGAATTCAGAAAACTGAAAATGTAGTTTGATGTTAAGAAATGAAACAGAATACGCTTCCGACTACCACACCCCAAGGAAATTAATATTTCATTTAACCTCGCCTCTTTTGATTCACCAAACTTACTCTAAATGAATTGAGCCAAGTAGGCGTTGATAGAAATAAACAAGGATTCACATCACCTTAAAAACGTATTTGCTCAATATTTTATACATAGGTAGTATGGAAAGTATTGTGAGAGGCTTAATGACTAGGATTGATCACGACAGCGTAAATAATGAGCATTCCCGGTTCGCCTATCGACTTCAAAGAGACGCTCATTTGTCAAAAACTTCGCATAGTATAGCCTAAGTAGACACATACATTATGACATACTTGTGTCATGGTGTTGGGGAAAAGGTGTGACTGGTAAAGATCAGTATCATACACTCCGTCAATGCAACGAGTGTCAGGAGTATGATACAACATCAGCTATATGCTGATCTTTAAATCAATAAATCTATAGTTGTGAATACCAGTACGATTTTATATAAAATGTATATAGGAGTTGTGATTATGCCTATATATTTTTATCTTGTCATTATATATAGAAATATAGATACATTTTAATTCTATAACGACCTTAGGCAAGTAATACTTCAACAAAAATTTAGAACATTTAACCTAGAATATTAAATAAGTAAAATCATTGATCACGAAGTCGTGGTGATGACGATTATTTATGACCAAGCCACATAAGCTGTATTGAATACTTCAGAAAGAGAACCACCACTTTCTAAACCTACTTGCTCACAACATAATAAATGTGTTTGTCAGACAAATAAAATGCTCAGTAGGTAATATTGATCGCAGTGGTGTATAAAATTAGCATTTACTGTTCACATATCGACTTCAAAGAGACACTCATTGTATCAAAGCTTAATTATGACATACTGCGAGAAAATGTGCGACTGGTAAAGATCAGCATCACACACTCCGCCAATGCAACGAGTGTCATGGGTGTGGTACAGCAGCAGATACACGCTAACTCCTTATAACTAAACTGATTTATATAATGTATATATATTAAATGTAGAAGCATTAATGAGTGTGATATGTTTTACTGCATATTACGGAGTATGGTATAGGTATACAAATACATTTATTCATTCAAGTATGTAAATAGAATTTAGAGGCAAATATGAGCGATTATTCCTATCAAAATGTGGGTGACGGAATAGTTGTTATGATTGATTCTATATTAGTTATTCATTTTTATAAAGCCTCTATCACTTACAAATCTAATATTTAAAATTGGCCATGTGTTTATTAACCGTTGATTTAATCACAATTTGTTATTGTTATAGTTATTGTGTTCAATGCGACCGTTGCATTTCTGCCTTATCTCTTTCATGGTAAGGCACCTTTGATTGATTCGATGTCAGGCGCACTAGAAATACTGAATATTATATGATGATTATTATTACTATTATTAAAATCTACAAAATCATACACACATGCTTAGGTGGACAAAATAATATACCGAATGAAAACACAGATCCAATCGGTTAAGTGCGGTGGTTTGTATTCAAGAGTTATGTACCATATAAATAAAGCAGGGTGAAGATAAGATGTAGTAGTATTATATATTTCAGTTTAGAACGATGCATTAATTCGTTTACTTTTATTATAAGCAAAGTAAATGAATAAGATAAATATTTAGGTATAGCAAACATATGCTTGGAAATAAAGCAGGTTGAAGATAAGGCGTGGTGGTATTATATATTCAAGTTTAGAACGATGCATTAATTCGGTTTTTTTTTATTATAAACAAAATAAATGAATAAGATAAATATTTAGGTATAGCATACATGCTTGGAAGAAGATCCGTTTATATTTATATACAAAAGGGACATTTATGTTGAGAAATATATAATTTAAAATTTCGCGATAAAATATCGTAAAATAATCATCTCAAGGAGACACGTCTTTGATCTATATTGGAATTTCAGATAAGCACTATTAAACAAAATAGTACTATTTTAACAAGGCATCGCAAAAGGTGCATACACTAACTAATCCCAACCTTGGCGAATGGCCTTCAGCGCCAGTAACATCAATTAGATTTGAGTCCATTAAGAACCAATATGAGGCGTAAGCTTTAGGGTGTGTTTATTTATGCAAAAGGCAATCTATTCTACGAGGTTCTTTCAACCTTGCTTTTGTTCATAGTCGGTTCTGTAAAAACAGGAACTGCTGAAGGTACTGTTCGTTAAAGCATACCTTTGCTGGGTTAATCTCCATTAGTGCTCCGTGTATTAAGCTACCTGAAGTCGAGGAGTTTCTTATGCATACTCTCGACAAATACTCGGGGCAAACAGCGAGCGCTATGCCTTCTGGTTTATTGACTGTATTTACAGAGTCCTCAATCTATTTCATAAGGTTTGAGAGTCCGATGCAATTTAGTATTGGAGCAAAACGAAAGGTCTCCTTCTAATTCCTCGTCGATATTTAATCATAGTCTCATTTAGATTTGGTGAATATTTTTATATTTTAATATTCAAAGGAATACCGTTCTATTCATTAAACCATGCATTATATGGTAGAAAAATAATTATCTAATGTATATTGACCATTATAATTGAACACAGAGCTATAATGTTCAATTGAACGAATTTAAACTGCACATCCCGAAATGGTGATTATTTGAAATTCGCGCCCGGTTGTCTGTGTCGAACGTGCTGACGGGATAGCAATACCCAATGTTGTGATGTCATCGTAACTAAAACCGCCTCATCAGCAACAGGTCGCTGGACGGTATCACCCAGGAATTTAATGCATAAATCGAAAATATCAATACATGAAACAGAGATGCGGACATCTCGTTAATCTTTGTGATTGTTTTTTCTACAGCCGATTTTGTCTTTACGCGGTATTTTTTAAAACTTTCTGTGATCTGTATAATAATAATGCTACATAACTGAGCGCTAAAGTTCCATGGCACGGATTTCCTTTAAAAACAGACATGTAAGGCTTCCCAAGAGTGTTCCTAACAGTACTTATTAGGCTAAAGGTGTTATCTTGAAATAAAGACTGGTATCAATCTGATTTCATTTATCTGGAACGCAACGTTGCTATCATAATTGGTACCAAATTGTGCACAAATGAACCAACCAATGAGCACCAATTTTCAGCTGTCATGTATCTTAATGCAGACCCATCGGGGTTTTATTTTTTTCAATAAATGGCCGTATGCTATTAACTTTATTTAACCATATTATTCATATCGTGGTAGCCTTACGATGCGATTTCGGAATGCTTATCGCTTGCGAATAATATTGATATTTCGAACCCTTATTTTTCAACCAAAACTCAATCGTATGTTCTCTTAAGGATGGGTTACATAAGCTGTCGTATAAATAATCCAAATTCATACGTTCTCTAATACCGTCTCGGTCAGACATCAATGCACCGTAACACTTGACATTATAAAGGTATTCATGCATACGGTTTATTACCTATATCACGTCATACATGAGGCCGCCGGAGCTAGTAAAATTTCATTACGCGATACCGTTGATTTACATCGACACTCGCGCTTGTCGGATAGACATCGGTTTAAGTTTCCTAGGATAATAGCTAATGCAGATTTTTTATGAACCACTGACCCCAAATTATACAAAATCAACGTATATATGTTGAGGGATTGTCCAGAGGTGGTTTGATCGACGCTATAGTGTTGACGACTCGCTCTTGGGTATTTTACCCTACAAAAAAAGTTCTGTGGAGAATTGAAAAGCGAGCCAAGCGCATGATATAATGCAAGAGCTGTCAAAATCGAGGTGTTGTTTTGTCGTCACAGGCGAGGTGTTAAGACACCTGAGTGGCATCTCTCTATGTCTATACCTCATACCTGCCAAGACCACTGAGATTAAAGCATTTTGAACTATACATTTTGAAATGGTTGATACTTGATGACGTAATATATATTTTTCAGCCCCTCGATGGTTTAAGATGACGTATGAAGTACAGCTAGCTAGCGCTGCAGAAACTATGAATATCAGAATATTAGAAGTAAAGCCCGTTGTACTGCTATATAGCAGTATGGGGTTGTTGCACTCTGCACCATATGGGTGGATAACATGATTATTGTGAAAAAATAGAAGATTTTTATTCAATATGAAAAAAAATGTTCTTCCGTTCAGATATGCGTAACCTATCGGTAAGATCTGAGAGTCATTATGTGCAAGGGTGTGCGCGCATTAATGTTTAGTGACCTTCAAATCTGTGAATGTACTTATATTAGTCATAGCATTCAACATGTGGTGCATCTATACTGTGTACGTTACATGGTCCACAATGTATGATGAGGCTGATTCACTGTTCTAGGCTTTTTTCCCCTTCAACTGCTGCCGAAATTCAGAACATTAGTAAACATTGCTTTTTATCGATCGCATATCAAAAATATACAAAGGAATTAGATTGCATTCGTGGAAAATTAACATTATAAAAACCTTGAAAATTCAGCCGCTGCTAGAATGCATTTATTATTTGAGTGCAATAAAAGACAATTTTTATCATTCTACATGATAAAGCGTATGATAATGAGCATCGCATGCTCAATAAATCGGGTATTATTGTCTTGATTATAAATTTGGAAAAGTTGATTCTGTAAAACAGTCGGTTGCAGATGTACTCAATATTTCATGGATATGACGACAACTATACCAATGCATGCACTAGAGAGATAGAGATTTCAGGGCGAAACTGAATTCAGGAAGCGTGACGTTTGGAGGCTCGCGATGGGTATCTCTATCGAGATAAGACGACTAGAAGTTTAAATGCAACAATTGACATTTCACTGACTAAATCTTTGTTTGAAAAATATACAGTTTTGACAAATGTAATATGGTTCTAGTAAATTTATTTCGGAAGACGACATTTTCAACCCACTATTTCAGTCGTACAATTTGCACGCGCCATATTATCAGTACAGTGCACACAGCAGAATAGAGATTAAGATATTTCAGGGCGAAACTTGATTCCGAAGGCGTGAGGTGTGGGGCCTCAAAATGGGTATTTCATCATTGGTAAGACGGCTAGAAATTTAATGCAACAATTTATATTTTACCACAATAAAATCATTAGATAGTCTGAATGCTTTGTTTAACTGAATACCCGTCGTATATGCCTATTATTTCTATGAAAGATTCCTAGTTTTCTTTGTGGTTAAAATAACATTTACTGAGCAGACGATCATTACTTCAAACACATTTTACCAGACTATATTATGCGCGCGTCATATTATCGGTACATGCAGCCACAGAACAGGGATATATAGATATACGGTAGAAACCTTATTTTGGAAGCTTGACATTTGGGGCTCGAGAGGGGGTTCGCCATCTCTATAATAGATAAGACGACTACAAGCTTTGAAATACAACAATTGAACATCAATAATAGCTTCCTTATCATCTGATATTCATAATTTCTTCTCATAATTAATAATTTGTTTGGTACACCGTAATGGATATTTATAATTACATTGATATCACTATAACACACAAAATACAATAAAATACATGATAGCAGAGCGACAATATACAAGTATTAAAAAACCAAAACACTTTGCGGGGATTTTATTTTGCAACACGTGTTACAAAATAAATCACAAGAACTTATTACGCAATACAGTATAAACTCGACTTGTGATTGTATGATTTCTGATCACACGTGACTGGTCGGGTAGGTCTATAGCTAGGTATAAAATGCAAATGCGAAGCACTTAATAGCTTCTGTTGGATAATTATAATAAATGGATAAAATGACGCTTATTAAAGTATATGTATGAATAATTCCATTAGGTCGTTTCCTCTTAACTAAGTGGTCGTAAATACGCTATGGGTATGTTTACTGGTTATACCTCAGTACTGTAATTGACATCAGTGACATTACTGAAAAACGATAGATTATTTAACTTGTCTTTTTTCAGATGGAAAGAAAGCCCGGTTTTATTACATGAGATGTATTTACAATGTTTGCTTCAGAACTATGCTATTCCTTATTTTTTTCTAATAAAGAGTTTATACTAACAATTATTGCTCTCAAAAAATGAAAAATGGTTTTGAGGTGTGTTTTCTTCTATTCCCAACTGTCATGTGTTATCCATCAATCGATCACCTTCAATCTTGTGTTCACAAATCAATCGATTACTTCACTCGATCACGTACAATCTTGTGTTCATAAATCAATCGATTACTTACCATGCTTATGAGTTATCCAATCAATCGATCTTCTTCCGTCACATGTCATTCGTCAAACAATAATGTCAGTGCCCGCGTCGATAATCTAACAAAATATTAGTCAGCTCTTCTATTAGAACCAAGACTTTGTTATGAGGCATTGGAAAAGATAAACTATTCGATCGCCTATTTTGACTCAGGGCATTCGTAAATCGATACAATTCGTATATTGGGTATGAATTCATAGGCGTAACTATAGGGGGCCGGAGAGGAGAGGTTGATGACACCCCCTCCCAAATACTCCCGGTTAATACTAGGCTTGTATATTGGGACAAATGTGCAATAGGTTTTCTCATGTTCACTCAATAACACCGATAGATTATGCAGAAACCGATATAATACATGTAAACCCCGAGGAAGGTGTTTCAGTATAATCTGCCGTTGTCTTTGCCTCCTGTGTGTAAATGTATATATGCCGGGCCCCGTGTGTTTGAAACACAGGTTATCCCCCTCCCGCAGCACAATGCATCTCTACCGAAATAATTGTATTTTGTTTTCACCATACCTCTCCGTCGAGTATCATCTGCAACTCTGCATGTAATTCTAAAGGCTTAGTATTGTATGTCGCAAGAATATAACTTCCTCTCTTCTATGGAAGTTTCCTACTCGGGGGTAGAATTTGCGGTTATTTCTAAACGTGAATGTGCCTGTTGTGTCGTTTAAACATGGGTCAATCAGCCAATTTGATATAAAAAAAACCAGAAGATGCAATTCCCAATTTGCGAAGAAAAAACAACTAAGTCATTTAACGTGTCGTATAAAATCTAGATATAGATCATGATTTACATCCCCGTCAACTGTATTGCGGTACCACCCCCAGGGTTTTCACCGGGGGAAATATGGCGGGCTTTGCTAATGCATTACGTAGACGATCATTTCCGCCAGCTTTTCGATCACTTTTGAGTTGCTTTTGTCCTACCCGTCATTACTTGAATCTACAACAATATATGAGTGCAGGTTGACATCGGCTCTTTAAATAAAAACACACAAAAAACAACCAATACAACACACAATACAATACAATGTTTCTTAATAATAAAAAAATATTTCAATGTTAACTCCTTGGATTTGTGTATAAAGGTTTTTCTGAAACAAACTCTTGTACATCGTATGTTAAGAGTACGTTCCCGCGTTTCTGCAGAGTTCCAGCACGCACTCATGAATATTCATGAGGGTTATTCGATGAATAATTAATCTAACACTTTGACAGACCATCTTTCACCTCACCATCTCCATCCTCTTCCTTTACAAGGATCACTTTAATTAAAATGTTAGAATTTGATGGTTTTTATATTATCTCGTTACATCAAGGTAAAATCTCACACTATTTGTGTTGTGATCAAGCAAAATGAGTCGGAACTCGCAAATATTGATTTTTAAGAAATAGCCAAATAAAGAAGACAATTTTCTTTTGTTTCGTATTGTTTTTTCTGAAATTGCTCAAATCATAATGACCAATTTGAATGGGGTTTTCTACAAAATTGTAGCTTTTCAAATGATGCATGCAATTAAGTAGAAAATATACAAATTAAATTTGAGCAGCTTCAGACCACATTTGTGTTGTCAGTTAAATGATACCATCATATTAACCTTCAATGATTTACACAAGCACAAAATCATTAGGAAATGAATGCGCTACGTTCCAGACCTAGTTTGTAATAAATGAAATTGATCATTACAATTCAATTCATCTGCAAATTCAAATATGATGACGTTATTGTAATTTTACTACGGGTTCAATTACTCGGCAAATAAAATACAATGTGACAATGACGCCAATATCATACGTGTGTGTCGCCATTGGGCCACTAGTCTGTTGCTGTTAAAACAGCAACATACTATTGCTTGCTTCGTTCGACCTTTCGTCCATGTTCAATTTGATAAATTGATTTAGATATATATATACTCCGACAATTTAGGACGAAACTCACAACTGTTCTTTGGGCGAACGGACATTTTAAACACCCTTTGAATTTTACTAAAAAAAAGGATAATTATATTTTGAAATGATCAATTTTTGGCCAGAAATGTATTACATAGATAGAGTTTGTTTCTTCGTCAAAATGCTTGTCTATGGTGTTTCAAGATTCAAAATATCGATTTGAAGTTAATTTCTTATCAACTGGAAATAAAATAAGAAGTATTTGCATGTGTTGACGCGAAATCCTGTTGTAGTCTACCTAATTAATAGTGTGTTAAATTCCGACTTGATTCTGAAATCTCCCTATCTTATCTCCATCTCAAAATGTACCGATGGCTTATAAATTATCAAACGCCACGTACATAGTCTATTGTATTTATCTACAGTATATTAGAATAATACGTTCAGTGTCTAGTGGATAATTAAACTGATACTGGTATTCATCACGATACCAGCTTATTGATTAATGTTTAATGACGTAAAACAGACACGAGCGTACTGAAATGAATGCATCGCATCCAAATCCGTCATTGTTAATTTGTCTGTAATTGGCAATGTTAAGCGGCAAACGTCATCATTCTTTTTAAAAGCAATTTTCAATTTGACATACACGTGTGGTTACCCAGAGCACCATCACGATTTGAACATTTATCGTAAATGTCAGTTAGGCCCAGGAAAAAAAGGTTATATGGAACTGATTCCGTCCGACTTGGACATTTTCTGATTTGACTTGTTATCTTTATTATCATTGAACACTCTGTTCGAAAATGTTTGGGAAATTATTAAAATATTTTGGTAAATTATTGAAACAATTTGAAAAAATATTGAAAAGTTATTAATTTTTGCGTTTAAATTATTGACTTGTTTTTAAAAATGTAAGCGGGGATCGTCATTATTCCTCAAAGCAGTTTACTTTTTACTTTCTAATTTGATCAATTTATGAACATTTTCTGAACTAAATTAGTAATTTAAAATTTGATTAATGTTTAATGACGTAAAACAGACACGAGCGTACTGAAATGAATGCATCTCATCCAAATCCGTCATTGTTAATTTGTCTGTAATTGGCAATGTTAAGCGGCAAACGTCATCATTCTTTTTAAAAACAATTTTCAATTTGACATACACGTGTGGTTTAACCAGAGCACCATCACGATTTAATAATTTATCGTAAATGTCAGTTAGGCCCAGTAATGTTCTATGGAACTGGGCCCGTCCGACTTGGACATTTTCTGATTTGACTTGTTATCTTTATTATCATTGAACAATCTGTTCGAAAATGTTTGGGAAATTATTAAAATATTTTGGTAAATTATTGAAACAATTTGAAAAAATATTGAAAAGTTATTAATTTTTGTGTTTAAATTATTGACTTGTTTTTAAAAATGTAAGCGGGGATCGTCATTATTCCTCAAAGCAGTTTACTTTTTAATTTCTAATTTGATCAATTTATGAACATTTTCTGAACTAAATTAGTAATTTAAAATTTGATTAATGTTTAATGACGTAAAACAGACACGAGCGTACTGAAATGAATGCATCTCATCCAAATCCGTCATTGTTAATTTGTCTGTAATTGGCAATGTTAAGCGGCAAACGTCATCATTCTTTTTAAAAACAATTTTCAATTTGACATACACGTGTGGTTACCCAGAGCACCATCACGATTTGATAATTTATCGTAAATGTCAGTTAGGCCCAGTAATGTTCTATGGAACTGAGCCCGTCCGACTTGGACATTTTCTGATTCGACTGTTTATCTTTATTATCTTTGAACATTGTTCGAAAATGTTTGGAAAATTATTAAGATATTTTGGAAAATTATTGAAACAATTTGAAAAAATATTGAAAAGTTATTGATTTTTGTGTGAAAATGTTTGACTTTTTTTTGAAAAATGTAAGCGGTGATCGTCATTATTCCTCAAAGCAGTTTACTATTTGAGATACACGTTCCGTTACAAATTCCTAATTTGATCAATTTATTAACATTTTCTGAACTAAATTAGTAATTTAAAATTTGACATACACACGTGTGGTTACCCGAAGTACCAGCACGATTTGACTATTTGTCGTAAATGTCAGTTAGGTCTTGAGGAAAAAATATTATTTGGACCTGGGTCCGTCCTACCAATGAATTTTCAGATTTGAAATTCAGTTTTTTTTCCCGAAATTTGACGCTACCTTTTGTCATTCCATGGACAATCTTGAACAAAACGTGTTAGAGCTTGTGTAGATTGTGTCAAAGTTATGTCCAGTATTGTCGGAATGCTCATGTGTCTGTCATCTGATGCTGGAAAAGCACTAAAAATGTATGATTATGAAATTTAAAAGAAAAAAGAATCGTATTCGACAACGTTAAGTCATTTTACAGTCTCAGTTTTAAGCCAATTCCTCTATCTCCTAGCAACCACCCGCCCATGGAATCTTGTTTATTCAGAAAACATGCACGATCCTGATTCCATATAAACCCATAAAATTGATCAGGCGAACCCTTTTAGATCAAAAAAATAACGTTGATTTCACAGAATTCACACAGCACGCTAGACGCTGTATTCAAGGGGAAAATGTGATTACTTTTGTAGAAAATCGATGAATATTGTATGACTTAAATCACGTGAAAGCCATTGCCTCTTGTTAGCATCACATGACGTGTGGATAATAAATGTTAAATGGTCGCCATGTTCATTTTGTCAATGTTTTAAGATTTTGTTTGTTAACAATGGCTGCCTTCGTTTGAGCTGTTTATCCCTTGACCGGGAACATCAAATTCATACTTCATATGCCTATTCTATATTGGGATGGATACAGTAAGAATTCCAGTAACTATGATAGTTCCACTCAGAATCCATTTTTTTCTCTCGATGTATTCCCTCCGCGTGTATTTATGCAAAGTAAGTGGGCGGTAACGGGTGCGCATCTAACCAATTACGCACCTGGATACAGTCGTCAAGAACTAGTGGGGTCTCAACTCAACACTGACCGTAACAGACGCTGCTATGTATATGTGAAGAGCTGTTTTGCAAAAGGGCCTACATCCACTTCTGCATTTTTACTCATTTTGCATTATTGAATGGATGGCTATTCATTATGTGGAATTTGGCCTGTATTGGTTGGTGCCTCAATTGGCCTGCATGGATGCACTAATCCAAGTCATGGTAATGAACACAGCAATACAATAATTTGATTAATTCCATGGACCTGTCAATACAAATTCACTAATGCAAAATGAGTAACATGTCGGGGTGGTCTGGTGGCCCTTTTGCAACAAAGCTCTTCATGTACGCTAACTGGCGAACGATTCCTACTACAACTATAATCCTATGAATATTTTATGCTTGGAAAAAAACCTATTGTTTTTCGTCCGTTGTGAGTAAGCAATAGATCCATACATTATCTTTTCCTGAATTCAAACTAGCCAAATGACAGGATGCTTTCAAACGCAAGTAAAAACATATATCGTTCGTAAAATTATAGTTCTATACGAAGTGGTTTAGTTTATTTATTTAGCCAAGCGATGCTCTCGATAATTATTGATGCTGATTTATTTACATTTATGTCTCCCGTGCGTGTTTTTAGTCAAATTATAAAATCTGAATTTTTAATTATTAACAGGATCATTTTAAAAGAGCTTAAAAGATATATGATATCGTTAAGCAAAGTCTATCAAAATGGGCCGAAATATACATAACTTACATCAAGGTAACTGTATTTACACAATATTGAAAGCTGTTACTATAGTAGATTCATAAACTCTGGCGCATCGGTATCGATTTTGGACCTCGTCCATTGGGCGTTAGAGGAACCCATTTTGACCAATGATGAAACAGCGGTACTTTTATAGATGTTATTATCATGATTATTTGCGCTCCATAATCAAATGCTATTCATGATAGGGTGGCTTTATGAATAGGGCTGATCATATAGCTTTACAATTACGACAACCAAAAACTTAATCCAGCAGCTTCAAATGTGTTATAAATCCCTTTGGAAGCGGTTACCACAATAAAAACAAATCGACCATCGTCGACCGTATACAGGTTTCGAAAGAAAAATAGTATATATGTCATTTTACCTATTCATAATTAGTGGATACTTTTTTTTATTATTTTCCGTTTTTATTATGCACGTGGAATAAAGGAAACATTAAAATGAAAATAACAGTTCTACGTATTTATTTGCGAGAAAAAAACCGGAAAATAATTCAATAATCATTTTTTTTATATATACCTACATGTAGGTACAAAACCATTTGTCCTAATTAAATGGAAAACAGTTATGGCCGTGTGTCTTGAACTCGCCACCCTTACCGTTGCATGTCCAGATTTTTACATTTTACAACATCTGAGATTCGAATTAGCATATCGCAATAACTATTTGTTCTACCCCATAAAAAGTATATATTTTCTAAACGGTAATCTCACAAGGAATCCAAATATGCTATTAGAATTTAAATAAGACCTGATGGTAACATGTTGTGATTAAGAATGTTCAAAAAATATCGATTTTTTTCATATTTTGATTTAAGCTCAATAATAATTTTATACCTATCCCAATCATAATTTTACTGTGCAGATTTAAGTTCCTCGTGCAATTACCCACCAGAACATAATAGTTGTTAATGGTAAACATGTTGAAATATACTATATCGAGAAGTAAATGAGCACAAACGTTTAAATTTCATATTTATTAGAGTTTACAAGTATATATTTTTTTGGTATGCACCCTATCCTGATTTAAACGGCATTTTAGGATTCCCCTATTTGAGAGCTTTCCAAAAATGTATAATTTTGCTATCATCGGTTAAAGATTTCTTTTGTTATAGTCATGTATGTAAAACCGATGAATTAGGGCAAGTTCACTGTGTAGCGAATAGGGAAAAAGCCAAGGACAACGCAATCGATTCATGATTACAATTGTTGCACAATAGTTGTCACATTTGTTGAAACAGAATCTTATAGAATATAAAATAATCTATAAAATGAGAGTAAAATCATGTTTGTACCATACAGGGATGAGGAGTTATAGTAAATTGAACGTAGAATTGGAAACATTTTCTATATTCCCCATAGAGATTGCACACAGCGCCGCCGCCACCGCCGCCGCCGCCACCGCCACCACCCCTGACTTTCACAACATAATCAATCATATCTCAGCCAAACATTTATAGAAATACCTGATTTATTAACACAATGTAGCTAGATAAATAGGCTTTCACATGACACCTCAACCATAGCTCTACCACATTTAGTTGTTGAGTTAATAGAGAGAGATGGATGATTTGTCACCAAAAATGCAACGCCACCACCCTTTTTGGGTGGTGAGTTCAAAACACATGACCTTATACCAACCAAGATACGGATTATAAACGTTACTTTAGAGTATTTCTGGCTATGAGACCACCTGAATACCTTTATCAATTTATCTGAATAACAATACATTTCTTTATCGTTATGCCGATAATCCAACCGCAAGTTCCCTGTCACTAGGTACATAGTGGTGACTACATCACAGTACATTTGTAGTACATGCACATGAAGACACGGTATTAACCTTGCATATTACGATTAAATTCGAGTGCCTCCCCCTCTTTTGCTTCTGTTACCTCTTTACTGAAATGGTAAATCGCTAAAATCGGCCAATGTCTGCGAATCGACTATAGCCCCTTCTTTTAAAGAACGAATATATGGAATATCTTTATTCAAACGACATAGATATTGATCAACATGATCAGAAAGTAAATACAATCAAACTTAGTCTTGCATGACCCATGCATGACGTACCTCTGCCAACACAAGAACACTATTGGGAATCGTTACATATTTTATGAGCAGACGTGAGGGATGAAAAATGCCCGGGAAAATACCCTCTCTGCATACATGAATAGGTGAATTTAATACACAAAATAACATTCAGTCGGAAACATGAATACAAAATGAACACAAGTGTTACTAATGTTACTCGACAGAGAAAATCACATGGGTGAATTGATAATGCTACTAGACAGGTTAAAAACACGTGGATTTCATCATCGCACCTAGCCGTGAGTTGTAATTCAGTCATAATTATAAAATAATCATCGTTTCGATACCCTGCACATCACTCAGCTTCATTTAAAATGCTGACAGCAACGCAATGTTTGCAATCGATACCGATGAAATACGTGTTGCAGTAATACATTCATGACACGAATTCTGCTAGTTTCGCTCTGAGCTTCGATAAGGGTAATATTGAGTGATGCTTTATGTGAAAATAATCATATTAGACATCATTAATGTGTCGGGTTAAAACATAATATCAACATTCAATGAAAGCATAGCTCCTCATTGTTGAATCGAGCACTGGGACACTACACAGTCTTCAATATAAGTAGCTGACCAGGTAATAAATGTACCGTTAGCTCCAACACTATAGCTTCTACGTAAAAATATTAAATTATGTTAAGTTGTAAAGAAAATACTTCTCTTGAGATATAGTGCACGAAGATCGGTTAATAATTAAGAACGCAACATTGAAAAGGATTGAATAAAGTGCATTTTACATTCTCACACTTGGGTTTTGAACACGCAGGACAGTGTGACAGGTATGTGTATTGCTGCATTGATCAATTGAAGCATCCCCAATCTTACTATCTTACTATCGACCCATGAGTTGTGGCTACCAGTTAATCAATAATCTGCCTGTTGCAAGTCCGAGGCTGCGTGTAGACGAACAAAATGTTAAAATGAAACACAGACTTTGTTTTGGTCTTAGGCAAATAACTGATTTATTATTAATTCAATCTTCACGCGTAATATCTCAAATTAAAGGCGAGAAATTTCCTTACGACCTTTTGATTTAATATTTTCACGTAGGGGCTATAGTGTTGGAGTTGAGAGCATATTTATTACTTGGTCAGTTACTTATTTTAAGGACTATAGTGCATGAACCTGTGATTAGTCTACAAGAAATGTTTGATAAATCACATGGAGAAACCCGGGGCGTATATTTTACCAATAATGTTGCACATGAATCAATGAATATATTATATTGGTAGCTCGCGTTAGATCCACATTATGGAACTTGGTGTACTAACACTCCTGTCGTGTGGACCCACACCATACAAAAACCAATTTTTGTAGGTATGTTGCGATCAAGATTACCCCCGTAGAACCCTGCAAATACAGGGTTCTACGGGGGCACTCCTAATGAATAGCACTGAAAATATGTGTATACTCTAAACCACGATAAACCCTGAATTAGGATTACACCGTAACTCATAATGTCTGTGTTAAGTCATCCAAGGGTCCGCCGGATACGGAAAGTCAACATGCTGTCTAGTTGTTGACTACATGTGTAATGCAATATCATATTTGTGATTGCACAGCCAAATAATACCTGGGGCGCACACATGATTTTCTGTCCCGGTCTGCTAGGACAGACCATTGGCAAAAAAAAGTATATCATATTGTGCAGGGTGTATGTTTAGAGCTAAAAGGTTAATGACAACTTTGATAGTTGATCAAAGGTTTTTGACCTATGACATTATGAAAATGACGAGGCGGCAAAAATGGGCCATGCTCTAATTCTTTCCCATATTAGAATTAGATTTTGACGTCCCATTGAAACACATTTAACCTTTAACCCTAAATCGTGGTCAAAGCGAAATTTGATATCAACGTTGGTAGGGATGATCACCTGGTTTGTATTCTACACACTTCAAGGAACATTGTGGTATATAACTCCTTGTGCCAGCAGACTAGAATCGAGAAAGAAAGAAAAAAATTGACCAATGCTCCCCAGCTTTAAATAAAAGTTTCTGATGCGTAACCTTCAGGCATCATTGCATCGCTGGAGACGAGAAACCGCGAGAAAAACCTTACATATTTCATGAGCACGTGACAAGATGACAATAAATAGCCACTCTATACGCTTTGATGGACTTGAATTATAGCGACAATGTAACAACCGTCTGAAAACATTAATGCGTAGCGTGTTGGCCAGCATCACTCATGTTACACGACAGCAGCTGTATAATCTCATATATTCATTTGTCATGCATAATATTCAGTACTGACTGTAATCTTTCTCTAGGCATAATGCAACAATCCTTTAGCTACAAGTCGACTTGCTTTTAAAATAAAATATGCAGTCTTATTTTTAGGGGGTTATAGATATATCATATTTATTAATGCATTAGCAAATCGTACCGTGCCTAGTATGGCAGTCAAATCGCCCTGTGGCATTAACGATATAACATATCGATATCACAAGTATTATATACACAATATGCAAATTAATCTACGTTTTAACAAGTATGCCATTTTTAATTAATTTTTTTAATCAAGCAAATTTAAGCGCGCCTCGTTCCAGCAAAAATGTCAGTTTATTTTTGAGACCGGACAAATTTGTTGCCGCATACAAATTATGGTTTACGGTATTTCTTGATCGGTGGAGCTTTATTTTAAGAAAACAATTAAATGTAAGTGGAATGTGTTCGTGTTGAAATGCAGCTTATCACAACACAGCGTCAGTTTAATTCATTCCTGAATAATTTATACCAAACGAACGGATCGAAGCATTATGGCAGTGTACATCAAGTTAAGCTCGAGAATGGCGAAGTGTACAATCGACTATATCGATTAATCGTTAAAAATTAGTGCACCATCAGCATTGATCTGTAAATAGTAAAGGAAAGATCACTATGATAATAACAGGTTTGAACAATTTACCTTGATACGGTTAAGAAAAACCGTATCGTACAAGGACGAAAGAAAACAATATCGAGTTCGTCTCTACCGATATACGCATGCGCTGGACGGAATAAGCATTGAATAAAATGTACTGTTGTTTCAAAATAGATTCATGAGAGTAGAAGTTATATCATTCAGTAAAAACCGAATGAACTCTCTCGAATTTTGTACAGCTACTGTACATTCGGGGGTCGCCCACTAAAATTCCATGTGGGTGATGCCCCCCCTCCCCCCCCCCCCCCCCCCCCCCCCATATAAATACAGGTGACGTGTATTAACTTCATACTTCATACTAGGATAAAAAATGTAAATTTAAGCCGCTTTGCGCGAATTAATTTCAAAGTGTCATCAATTCAAGCTTGAATAAGCTCAATTTGTCAAACAATATAGCTTCAGAGACGTTTATCTGGACCCTATATTAGTTAAAAACATATAAAAACATAAACTGTTCGCGCGCTTCGCGCATTTTTTCTACATGTTTCAACATAATAAAACAAGTTTTATGCTCGTTCTACCTAGTTTGTTTTACTCACTACCCCTCTTGTTTTGAACATCCGTATATCAAGGGTCTACAAACCATTGCCAAACTACAAATGTAATTTTCAAATAAAACCCATCATACAAAACAAATCATATCGTAAGACCTTGTATCAAAGCAACCTCCGCCTAATTTGGTGCTTGATTTTGAGATGAATTCAATGTCTGCTGCAACTACAGGAGGGCAACATACATGTATGTTATGTGCGCGTGTGCATGTTAAACACTGTCTGAACTTAGTAAATCTCGCTTGCAGCGAGTGCATAATGCATTCCCCTTCAATCTCGGTTCACTGAAATCTTATCGTGTGTGAGGTGTCTTGAAAAGGGTGTGTAGGATACAGTTTCGCGTTGCCACTATCGATTGTACGCTTATCGGATACGAAATGGTTAAAAAAAACACCCTAGGAGGCCCACGATAATAACACCCGGAGAGGCTCACTCAGAATTACACTTCTACTCATTCTCAAAAGAGACTGTAAATAGCGTAACTGTTGTACGCAACTGTACCTATTTCGTAACTCAAATGTCGTAATTGCGAAGATACGATATCAAAACGTTTAAATGGTCAGAATATGAACCCCTATTTTGGAAAGAAAAAAATGTCATAAACGCTAAAATTATTACAAAATCGACTACTTAGACGTTCTCAATATACGCAGTTGCCTTAATCTGAAAGTGTTCTCATGGGTGAACACGATGTCAAGTCTCTGTAGCAACGCCGTTTAAAGTGAGAGAGTTTGCCTCAATGACGTTATTCATTGTCCCCAAACGGGGCCATGCAGTTAACGAATCGAGTTAAATGAGCCGTGTGCAACCATCCCCAGCGTGGCCTCCTCCACGGTTAACGCCGTCTGGGTTTTCTTCTCTAAAATCGTTCAGTAATGCTTTTATGTCGATGACACTAATGCACAGTTTATATAGAATATAATCTTGCTTCCCCTGAACGCCTAAAGTATTGGAAAGCCGACTGATTTTGGTACGTGGACAATGATTATTTGAAAGGGTAAAACCCACATTTATCCGACAAAATATGTTTCATTTCTGTGCGACATTGGTCGAACACTTTCAAATATCCTTAAACAAACGCTATAAAAAAATTTATCCTCATATAGTTTAGACTAATATTTATTTCATAACGTGTTAAATGGAGAAAGAAAGTGGTTTTTTTGTGCTATACCAACCATTCCGTACTGGTATTATTCAATTATGAAAAGGATATGAATAGATATACAATAACGACCAAAAAAACAATCGATTTTACAGATATACGCATGTGCGGGAATACAGAATAAGCATTGAATAAAATGTAAAATGTATTTAATGTCGCCATGGCGCAACAAACAAGATATCATCAATATGTTACCATCGCCCTCTCCATGTTATCTTCGTTACGAATTGAAGAAATGGTGAACAATTATACGAGATGAAGCTACTCTATCGCGCCAGGCTTAACACGTCTGAGCTCGTAACGACGATACATAGTTCGAAATCGTATCGTTCAAGTGATGATGGATATATATGCGTCAAAATTTCATGATATTTACACTATCAATTGTTTGCATAGATTAACCAATTTGCTTCGTTTCGGGTATTCAATTTAACCTTTCGGGAGCCGGTTAAACGTGTTTTGGCATATATTTGAAAGGGTTTGTGAGACGAGTTGACTGAATTTCAGGAGCTTTTATGATGCATGACGAGTGAATTGAATATCGCTGATGTAAGATAAGACATAATGTTGCCCCAGTGCGTATGATAAATGTACGATACGGCACATATTCGGCATTAAATCCTCGCAGACTATCGGTATCATACGATATAATGTTAACACTTTCCACGCGGCAGGCGGCTGCAGACGACATTACAAAATTTCACAAAATGTTTAAAAAATGTCAAAATTATTGAATTTCATTAACATATTTAGAATCATCATGAGAAATGCATTGACATAAGTACAAACATGCCTAGTATTAGGTCAGTAATCCTTGAGATATACTTTGAAAATTGTGAAAGGTTTCTGGAAAATCTGTTTTGTGTATGGTAAAAATAATAGCCGCGTGGAAAGTGTTAAGGGGACCGGGAACACTTAGATTGAGTTCACGGAGATATCCTTCGAAGAATACGATGAATGCCATTCACGCCGTGCCAGTGGACTAGATACGACGGCGTTGATTCTATAATTCGTGTCCGCCCAAGTTTTGCTGTGGCGCAGAAAATAATCGCTAGATAACGCGCTAAACGCCACCTCTCATCTTGGGCTGATACGGAGTATCGTTGATTACAGTTATTTCTGGACACCTTAAATCGAATGATTAATAACAAACAAACTCCAAGTTGACACAGAGTATAGTTAATTACATTTATTTCTGGACACTCTTAATCGAATGATCAAAACATACGAGGGGTATTTTTTCACTTTAAGCATTTTGTAAGCATATGCCAAATTGTTTAACAAACTTGATGATATTATATCTGCATGATACTCCCGATTTCATATTGAATACATACAGGCATTTAATACCATGTATAATGTGATAGAGCGATGTGTGAAGTTTTTTAGTGTGATTTTCTCTTTAAGCCTGTTCAAATATTGATCGATAATACATCACTTAGCGTCGTGCGATAACTCACTGTTGTCCGCTCGGACATTCCCCCGTATCGTAATTCGAAATGGGATCCTATTGAAACGATCAAACTGTCATTTCAAATTGATCCACCTATCAGTCCAGCGCTGCGTCAACTGCAAGGTGTATATATATGAGATATGGCGTCATAGTAAAGCTATGCATGAGAGATCACCATAGTTCAAGTTACGTCATGGTACCCGAGCCTCGAGTATTGTGAATACGCCTGTGTAATATAGAGACGACTCCGTGGATATTGAGATACACAATTTTGACGTACTATTTGGTCATCATATAGCAATAACTCATCACCAATGTGAAGCGACTCATCATAACTATGACTGTAATAATATTTTGACATATTATGGCTCGTTCATAATCTAGTCGTAGGGCATCGAGCAACGTTGACGGATATCGACGGACATGTTGAAACAATGCCAACCTGTATCCGCCGACGTCGGAAGATACCCAATGACGGGAGTATGATCGAGCCTTTAGCCGTTGGATATTACCACGATCACTCATTGCCATCAGTGGTTGTTGTTCCTTGGATATAATTTGTCGACAATTTTACAATCTACATGGGAACACATTACAAAGAAAACGTTCTTCTTTAATTTTCAAAATAAGCAAAAACAGACAATCAAAACCACTAATCAATCATGTCACAATTAATATAATTCACTAAAAATGTGTTCGTCTTTTGATGGCCTGAGCACACACTTTATGCTAAATGTATTTAATTGAAATCGGCTGATCCACACATCCTCCGTGCTATTATGCGATAAGCATCTTTCTCTGATTAACTGTTGCGATCCTGGTCGACGGTGATTGTTGTCTGTTGGGGATAGAACAGAATATATTGAAGGAAAACAACAGCCGAATAGTCTCATTGAATCATGTTTAGTGGTTTCTTTATATAGTTTTGCATACATTACGCATATTCCGAGTTGTTTGTCTTCGCTGGCCAGTAGAGAGTCTTATACCTTTGGAACCAATATATTTGTGCAGAACTTTCTTTGTAATATTTATACACCTATTTAAGGATACTCAATGGTAAATAACAAACAAACAAATAAACACGAGGTTTTACACATATCCCGTATGTTTTTGAGGAATGTATATTGTGACACCCTGTCGTTGGGCAGGAAAGACCGTCTGATAAGCTTATAAAGAACATTGTGCATATCATTAAACATTGTTCAGATGCCTAAATCATCTAGAATTCACAAACTGGGGATTGGACTGGCTGGTACCGAATATAAAAACTAGTAATCCGTATGATTAATTTTGTAATAGCATTACAAAGTATGTAGCGGTATTCATCTAAATCAGTATGTCCCCTTAACATTGTTGTATTACAGACCAAATACCTTGAAGCCATAAAGAGTCTGCTTGTCAGGCTGTTAGTCTGCCGTAATGTTGATTAAGCCAGGCCACGTATGGGATTTACATCAAGACAGTGCTTTAAGGCATGACCACTGGGAAATTTTCTTTGGTATATAACATTAAAGATTTTAGCAATTTTCTATCACGCCTCAATAAACAATAAACATACACATCTCTGTAAGGGGATTTGTCTTTCCTCTTCCAGCTTTAACGCTTTCCACGCACAGTCGTCTGCAGACGACAATTCCAAAATGTCACAAAATGTTAAAGAAATGTCAACATTTGTTTCATCAACATATTTTGAATCACCATAATAAATGCATTAAAATAAGTACAAATATGCCTAGTATTGGTTCAGTAATTCCTGAGATGGACTTGGAAAGTTGGGAAAGGTGTCTGAAAAATCTGTTTTGTATAATGGTAAAACTAATACCCGCGTGGAAAGTGTTAATATCGCTGTGTTAAATGCCTTGCATGACAAATGTAATCAAGTCTACCTACATAAATCAATGTTTTCATTTGGTTCAAGGTTAGACATTTATATTTCTTAAGCAATAGAGCCCCACATAATTATTATGATAGAGCATGTTCATGTATCTATGTTAATAGGGGAGGGAAGAATCGATGTTGACATCATTGTTCAAAGATCTATACTGTTGTTATCTAAAAGATCATTAATCACTACATTTGACGAAACATTATTTAATTTTTTGACAAAAACGCAATTCAATATCATCAAGGATGTTCTATTATAAACAAACAGTACTTGCATAGTCTAAATGGCATCGAATGACTTGTTAGAACGAGTTTAATGTAACCTTGCATCAACATATATCAGACATTAACAATAACATGACTAAGCAACATAGGTTTAAAGGAATCGCTACAGTTTTGTATTTCTAGAATGAAGATATTGTTTTAGACCGTACCCGTGTTATACTGTCTGACATCAATGCGGGCGGGGTATTATTGTGAGTGAATCAACGACGCCGCAGCGCAGGCTGAGTTTTTCTAGGCAAACAATAATACTATCGTCCGCATTTATGTCAGCCAATATAACACGGGTACGTTCTAAAACAAACCTTGATACTGTCATACTGTAGACATTGCCTGTTAAAATCAGTACCTTTTATTGCCCGCGTTTGTCAACCTCTGTTAGTATCGATTAACCCACAAACATTCCATCCAATCCCGTGCGATAAGTACACCGTGCGTCAGTGTATTGCAGTGAGACCCACTGCAGAAGTGCGCGTTATGGAATGAAAATATAATTCACACGCACTACGCACAACGTTAGTATCGTTAGTATCGATTAACCCACAAACATTTTATCCAATCCCGTGCGATAAGTACACCGTGCGTCAGTGTATTGCAGTGAGACGCACTGCAGAAGTGCACGTTATGGAATAAAACTATAATTCACACGCACTACGCACAACGTTTACACGTCTCATGTTAATGTCGCCGATTTCTCTGACAACCAATATGAGAACTGCTTATAAACTTTCTTAGCTGCTTTTAAGAAGGTGCCATAGCAGGTGTGCACGCTGATGAAATCACAAATGGAGTCAGAACGTTCCTCATAGCAGTGAATAACCACGTTACGATGGAGTTAATGATACAAATTAATAATAATTTATTTAATAACAACAATTCTGTGGATCCGTTGAAAGCATAATAAGAGACGCATTACTTATTGCGAGGAAAAACGCTCGGCCGGTATCAGCAACATAACAGTTTACCCACTTAATTCTATCTCGATGTATGTATCTGAAAAATGAGCACAGACAACTTTTGCGGAATTAATTTGTACTCAAAATTCAAGTATAGTGCAATTAATAGATGACCATCAGGGTTTAGAGAAAAGAGACGCCAATATTTAAACAAAAACTACTTAAATCACAAGGTGTCCAATTTTGCTATTTTGGTAGAGAAGTATATTACAGTCAGTTTGAGCAATTATCATGGGTTCTCAAATAAATCAGCGACATTTATGTGACACAATATAACACGACGTACATTAATTTGTCGGTAACTTATCATTAGCAAACTTGGTTTGAGCATCGGGTTTCTGCTGTTATTTATCATTTGTGTTCATACTCCGATGCGAAACACCGCACCTATAAAGTAGCGCCATTTGTCATTTCAAGCACTCGTTTGCTTAATTTGGTGCACATGTAGACGCATTCGATAGGTCGGTTCATAATACATCGATAATTTCAACAATTTGTATTATACTTAAAATCTAATCTAATTTTATATTTTTCTGGTGCCCTTAAAGACACTGCAGGCTAACTCATACATTATATTGTTATTGACTCAATAGTTATGACCAAAGGGTACGTCCATGGTCGAATGACCTAATAGGAAATTGTAGCGAATATTTTCCCCCGTGATAGAATTTTGATTACCAATTATATAATAGTTAATGTAATAACACATGTGTGATTACGCTACCGAAACGCTAGATAATCAGATTAGGTAGCGTCATTACACGGTCACAGACGTTGCCTTTCGGCGTTGTTGCTGCTTTGATATTACCGATGTCAGAGTGGCAATAATATGTTATCGAAACTGAAATGATATCGATCCAAGATTGATGAATCGCAACATTGTTTCCAGCTCATTATTTTGACGTATTATAATAAGGGGCGATATCCAAACTCTACAGTGATTTTAAAGCATTTTTCTAGCGATTTTACAACGATATTAATATAGTATTTCTTAAAGAATATAACACAACCTTCCTTGCGCCTTTGATCTGTCTGCTTCACTAATGCAGCCATCGAGAGTACTACAATAGTTATATTGTTAACGCCAGATAAGTAGAGAGGTTTCTAGTTAATCACCGATCTTTTTCCGATGCTTTTAACAATAGAACGAAATACCGTTGGAATATCGTTGTAAAATCGCTAGAAAAATGCTTTAAAATCACTGTAGAGTTTGGATATCGCCCCTAAGAGAAATTGATGTTGGAGCTAAACAAATAGGCTAAGGGAACCAATATCTTCAATAGGAAAAAGAATACCTTTTTGCTATGGAGTTCGGATAGAACGATGTAGTTGCTCAACAGGGACACTTGAACCAGACACCTTTATGGTTGTTTTTGGAGCGTCAGAAACAGATACTTGGTGTGTAAGACATTCATAAGTTAGAATAGTGTCAAGAACCCATTACGGAATAAAGCTGTGTAATCCTTTAATCCGTCAATAAAGGATTTTGTGCTAGTTTAATTATGTGCTGATTTGGTCACAGCACCAGCTTACTTTACTTTATACGCTTTTGCTAAAAATTAAAAACAACAACTGTAAGACAGTATTACGATGTTATCATTCAGTTTATCTTGTTTCGCTAAGATCTAAGTTCTCGAAATTAACGAATTTATTGAGGATGAAAGCTGAACAAATATCGTCTAGAACATTTAGTGATTTTTTACTACGATACACTTGGTCTTTTGGGCATTAATATATAAGATCCAGAGTTGTTTACATGAATCAGTTGGCTAAAGTGCTCGACCACATGGGAGCAATAATATACACGATTTTAAAAACTTGAATACATTTTATTCAATACAATTGTTTCATTTTAGCTTCCGTCCACACTCGTCAGTTGAATAATGCAACAAACACGATAGGAATTACAACCTGTAGAATAGCGCGATTCGCACGCAAGAGCGAGTTGCATACATTACGCTCAATACGCACGCGTACAAAATACGATCTATATAAACTTTAAAATGCCAAATACAAAGCCAACCTGAGGTTAAGGATGGACATGTGCAGTTTGTATATAGTAAAGTATTTTTCAGTTAAACAAAGGTTGCATCTTTTTGTAGATGTTGAGTAGGCCTTGCTGTGGGAAAGGTAAGCAATTTGGATTCAGCATAGTGCTTTTTGTTCACTTGTTTTTATCCCCTTGGGCATGAAATCTCTATATCGACATGACTAGAATACAAATGGGGGAATTTCCCTTTTTAGAGAACAGTTAACTTAACGATCACCTCCAGCACTAGTTGCGGGCTCGCTATTTGTTCATATTATTTAATGATACGATGTCTTTATAAATAACCTAAACTTGGGGCTTCAAAATTGACTATTTGTCTCGTGATACGTGAAGATTGCTTCCGTTGTGAAAACGTTTTCGGTTCCTAAACAAAAGATGAACACTCAAGATCTAAAAGCCTGTGCAATATATAATATCTACCGAAAACGTCAATCTTAAGTTATTACTAGCGGCTTTGTAGGGTCACGCTGTGTTATTTAGCTAAAATACCTTGACTTTTGCACTATTATAACATTTGTATAAGCAATTGAACTCTGTATTAATTGTACCGCTTTTTATTTGTAAATAAAATAGTGAACTGAACTTTTATAGTATGTCTGTGTTACAAACTTACCTCTGTATCAATCGTAACGTTGGATTTCGTAATATAATTACGAAACATCGTATTTGAATGCAGAACTAGTACGTGACTTGTACGTAAAGCTATAGATAAAAGCGCCCATATAAATTGTACTGAGACTAATGAAAATATTTCTATATTATTAAAGAAATATCTGTATTGGTTTCAGTTTAATTTTCAATGGTGCTTGAGATGCAAACTATTACTTTGACGCCTATCGTATAAGTCTTACGTACAAGTCACTTATACGTATGAGCCATACGTACTAGTTTTGCAGTGATTACTAAGTAATCGTTGTCTCGTACAGCACGGAAGAAATTTCTATACGGTACTTTTAGACAGAACTGCCTCTTGATCTAAATAAACCTGGACTGGTTAGCTAGCACACAACGTTGCCATTAAGTTAATATCAGTCTTCATTAGAACAGGTTTAAACACGATGTGTTATAATAACCAGGTTATACCGTGGTGGTGTGACTTTGCAAGTCCATCGTGCTGGCAGTCACCAGTTATAAGGTAACGTATATAGAAGAATTTATCTATTGACTGCCGATGATGATTTCTAAACCTTTTTTGATTGGTTAACACAGGTTTCTTTGATTCATTAAACCAATCAGAGTCCCGGTAAGATGTGTTTTACCACTTTAAAGCCAAACGTTGTCAGATGTTTAATGGAACTACTCAAAACATTATGAGCCTTTTATGGCGATCTTCCCACACCTGACTGCTGCACATTCTTTGTATTTCCCGGGTTTTACCCAACACACGCAGTGATACGCCCTCTTTGATAGAACATACCCATCTCAAACACTGCCCTCCTATTGTGTCCACCATTCTCCAAAAATGCTAACATCTGGCTTTCATATTTGGATTATGGGGAGATTACAAATATAAATAACACTGCCCCATAGCGTCCTCTGAATTTTGAAAATATATTGTATAGCCTCTTAAGCTTGTAACACCACGACCAGACGGACACGGCAAACACGGGAGGCTGAAATATAATAAGTGTGATATCGTAGAAGGATAGTATAATGTTAATAATGCAGTCCAGTGTGATAAGTGGTCTCTAGTCACTTTAGATACGAAAACGTATAAATCCAATTAGGGAATAACGACCACCAAAGCCACAAGTTAATTACCATGACTGGCTATACACGCGCCCAAACTGGTAGATAAGAGGCCCATATTAGGAGGAATAACCAACCGAGTCGCAAGTTAATTACCATGACTGGCTATACACGCGCCCAAACTGGTAGATAAGAGGCCCATATTAGGAGGAATAACCAACCGAGTCGCAAGTTAATTACCACGGGTATCTAGAAACACACCCAAACTGGTAGAGATTAATATAAGGAGGAATAACTAACCGAGTCGCGAGTTAATTACCACGGGTATCTAGAAACACACCCAAAACCGGTAGACGCTAATATAAGGAGGAATAACCAACCGAGTCGCAAGTTAATTACCACGGGTATCTAGAAACACACCCAAACTGGTAGAGGCTAATATAAGGAGGAATAACCAACCAAGTCACAAGTTAATTACCACGGGTATCTAGAAACACACCCAAACTGGTAGAGGCTAATATAGGTTTTCCCGGCCAATTTGAAAATCTTATCAATCAAATTAGCTTTCCAGTATTCAAATTCACGCTAAATTGAATGATTTTCCAAAAGCTAATTTCTATTTCCATATATCAGCATTCAATTACACTTCGATGTATTCAATTTCATTTCGAAGTATTCCATTTCATTTCCAAGTATTCAAATTCACTTTCATGCATTCAATTTACCTATTTAATCATATGATATGTAAAAACTGTATTCAAATTCAATTGCATATTTGTGCACAATGGTCAGTGATCATAATCGTATTTTCATTTTCATTTATGAGTATGCAATTTAACACTTTTTTAATTCCATTTAAATTAAGTAAGCAGAATCGATGTGTATATATCTTTTTGGAATATTTTTAGGAATTAGGGGATTACGGTTTCAAACATGGCGTAATGTCTGCGATTGGGTCATTATGCATTACCTTCATGTTCTTGTTTGGACATAAGTTGAGAAAGGCGTTGGAGTGTTCCCTTTGTCCTCCATTTACAGATATTCTAATTACATGCGATGTTTATTTCATATAATTATTGATATGAAGAAAAATGTATGATTATATGCCTATCCATTAGGACATATAAATATATATAAATGCTATGCTCGGACAGGGGGTGTCTAAGAGGGGATGTGCCCCCCTCAGAAGTAGAAAAAGTTTCAATTTACGAACTCATTTGGTGCAATCTGGTGTATACTTTTGACCAAAATGTTATCGAAAAGCCACCTCTTCATAAATTTCCAATATTTATTTTTTTACCAATGCACGAAATAAGATGAGCATATTATACTAATATATTTTTGATTTAAGTATAGATGGTTTAAAAGCTCAAACAGGGGTGGGGGGTCTGAGGGGGGATGTGCCCCTCAGAATTGGATTTTTGTTCAATTTTCGAACTTTTTGTCCCCTCTTCTTCCTCTCTCTTTCCCTTTTGTTCCTCTTTTTTTCCTTTTTTCCCCCTTTTTTTGGTGGAGGGGGCCGGGCCTGTCGCCCCCATGTATAGCACAGGGGGAGGCGGAGGCGGGGGAGGTGGAGGCGGATTAGCGGCTGCCATTGCTTGATATTCAGTTGGATAGGAGGATTGCTGTAGAAAAGAACCTTGAATACAATCTATGGTTTGATGATATCTTTGCCAAAGAGTTACACATATTTTTGGAATTTGATATGTTACTAAATAGAATGCAATAATATGGTAATTGTTTGCACAGAAATGTAATTGAATTCACGATATGACAGCTGCACTAATCCTCCATGAATTAGTTTGCAGTTATATCGAATAGCGTGATGGATATACTATATTGAATGCTTCTATTGTCAACTGACTTGAATGGATAGTGTGATTGAATGCTTATATTACTTAATTGAATGCTGATATTACTTAATTGAATGACTTTATATGGAAATTGACATTATACTAAATCCGTTCAACCAATTTAGCGTGAATTGAAACTACAGAAATACTAAATAGAATGAAGTAAGTTTTAAATCGACTGGGAAAAGCTATATAAGGAGGAATGACCAACCGAGTCGCAAGTTAATTACCACGGGTATCTAGAAACACACCCAAACTGGTAGAGACTAATATAAGGAGGCATAACCAACCGAGTCGCAAGTTAATTACCACGGGTATCTAGAAACACACCCAAACTGGTAGAGGCTAATATAAGGAGGAATAACCAACCGAGTCGCAAGTTAATTACCACGGGTATCTAGAAACACACCCAAACTGGTAGAGGCTAATATAAGGAGGAATAACCAACCGAGTCACAAGTTAATTACCGTGACTGGCTATATATTCGCACAAACTGATAGAAGCCGGTATTAGGAGGAACGACCAACCAAGCCACAAGTTAATTTATTACAATTACTAGCTCATATTATACGCGCACTGACCAGTAATTGACTTGGCTATACTGGTATTACCTTTCACACTTTTATGAGAATGTGTGTAATATGTGAAAAATGGTTACCATGGTTACACGTGATTTTAGGCTATTTATGACCTGTTTTACATCGTACAATTTTCGAAATACTAAATGTTAAAATGCCGTTATCAACGAGAAAGATACATTATGTGGTTTAACCTATATTTACACACAAAAATATATCCCTTGAATAGAACTGGAAAGCTATGTCCATTCTATTGATTGTTTTATTGTATGAAAAATAA
Organism: Ophiura sarsii; assembly: GCA_035610835.1. Lineage (NCBI taxonomy): Eukaryota > Metazoa > Echinodermata > Ophiuroidea > Amphilepidida > Ophiuridae > Ophiura > Ophiura sarsii. The sequence continues at coordinate 29,612,264 of CM069458.1, forward strand.
AAATGTAATTCGTGAACACAATCATATGGTGTGTAAATAAACATTTGTAATATATAATCTAATGTATTACGGTCACCTCTATAAAAGACATTTCGTAACACCCTGATTACTTTATATTTATTAATAATCAAGAGATGGTGTTTGTAGCTATAATTTCGATATTAGTCATATTCACTTTGCGATGGACGAACAGCGACCAGAAAGTAAACGGAAACGGCACATACAGCTTGTAAATATGTTAACAAATATGTCTTATTTGTCTATATAAGAAGTAGTTGGCTTGGTCCTATGACTTAAGAAGACAGATTTGTTTATCCGTCTAGTATCTGCAATAGTCAAAATTGCCCTCTTTAGCTATAGATTTTACAGTCAATGCGAAAGTACAATGAGTCATGGTATTCATTGTATTGTTTATATTCGGCAATACGTTCATTGCAGCCGAACAGCCGTAAATATCATTTTCAATTTATTCTAAAAATAAGGCGTCAACACCACCACACTGTGAAATCAAACAGATGACCTTTAAAATATCCTCCTTATAGAGGCCTCTCAGAGTGTGCGCAACGTGTTCATAATACCAGTGTCGCGAACACGTTTCCGCTATAAAGTGATAAAGCCAGGAAATTTACACAGATCGCCATTTTTTCTTCCCGAAACCTGCATGGTTTCGTACGCCCTAGTTAATTCACCAGTCATTTATTTCATTGTTAGTAATAACTAATACAGTGGTCGAGTCAAATTTATTAAATATAAAGCCTACGCCTATCGATATTTTATAACACTTAGTTTTAAGATACATTTGATTCTACAATTTACGTAAATTTCCGAAGGAGATGTAACAAAAATTGTGTCATTTAAATAAATGATCCTTTCCCAACTAGATTACCCACAATGCATTTCAATAAGAATTTATAGCGTGCAGACGACGATCGAAGGGGATGTCAAAGGTCATTTTGTAGGTATTATCAGAGGACAATATTATTATATCGATACAATAACCGGGTAAAATTGTCAGACTGTAGATTAATCGTTAAAATTGAGTGCATAAAAATAGTTTTTAATCTTTAAAAGTAATATATTAAAATGTAAATATGGCCAAATTAAAATCTAAAAGTAAAACTGCAACATTTCGTTTCAATTGCTTAATACTATTATCAAGCTGTGGTCAGTATTTAAAGGGCATTGAGAGTATGGGAGTGCGCCTTCAATTATCCTGGAAATCAGGTTTTTTTTGCATCAAAGTAATACTTAGGCATAATACTAACTACCATATGATACAGTTTACCAACATTCGCCATTTATCATATAAAATTTCATGATTTTTTTAGTTTCGACATGATCATATCGAAACTAGGAGCTGAATTCGGAAGTTATGCGATCGTTTTACATGCGTAATTTCGCGGCAAATCTCAACCCGGAAGTGCCGTTATTTGCTTATTTTGCATGAAGGCGATGTCGGAATTGTATGAAATTTTGGATTTGGGCTTTGTTGATGATTATCTTAACGTTATTTGCTGCTCATTTAGTATATCGATACATCTCTCAATGCCCCTTTAAGATTGGACTATATACCCGAATAGCTTTCAGTATTAAATACTCGATTGAGTACAGATTTCTCATCAATTATGTGTGTTATCTACATACTGCGAGTATGCACGTGTGGATTAATCTTTTAAGATTAATTCACAATTGCATACAATGTTCCAATTGGGGCATCAATATTATATGGACATTGCCGAATTCTGAATCAAAGGCAAACAATCGACTTGTAAAATAGTTTCCGTGCAGCATTTATTTAACTCAAATCAAAATAATTGTGTTGATTTTGTACTTTTCCATTCTACCAGAGCAAGGGAAAAGCGACCAAGGTAAAGTGATTGGTGGTGGTACATTATAATAATAATAATAACTTCACAATATTAAAAAATGGCGGGAAATCTTTAAATATTTGTATTCACCTTTATAGTAAAAAGCACACTATAAATCTTACTTCCTTGGTAGCTTTAACTCACTCTAACAATTTCTATTTTATATTCTTTTTCTTTGGGAAGTATACGACGTATGTATATATATAAATGCCGGATCTTCATTTGAAAGCACTGTTTCATCACATTAGTGTGGTATTTGTACTAAATACTTTGACATTTGACATTCTAAGTTCATACATAAATCGATGCAGTAGTGTTTATATCAGAGATTGCCGTGTACTGGGTTTGCATGCAGGGGGCATATAATTTTTTTTATTTTAAATACCAGGGAGTCCCTGGTTCAATTCATGCTTTGTTTTCATCATGGCTGCATTTTGATCTTTCCTTCTTTTCTATGGTGGTAGTATTATAAAGCACTTTCACCTTCAAAATTGAGATGGATTACAATATCATTTCTATTTGTACAGGGTGAATCCAAAAACAAAATTGTGGACGGACTGTAACCGGCATTGACCATGATTTGTGCATTAAAACATCGATGGTCAAAACAAACGCGTCTGGAATATATATTCGTTCTATGTGGGATTTCCAATGAATCTTATGATACCAAGGTGGAAACTGAAATGACAAATCTGACTACTAACAACCTCTGTTGCAGACCATGAATGCAAGATCTCCTTCATTGCTTAGGATAATTGTGCTACAGGGTGTCCCAGAATGATTTATACGGGGAAAGGTGAATTTATTTAGCCATGAAAATCATTGTTACCAGTTAAATAATTTAACATCTGCATGCATTTAGCTTTCAGAAGAATTTTGAATTTTAAAAATCGGACATTTCTGACAGAAAATATGGACTCTTTTGAAAGAAATAGTAAATTTCAAGTTTGACCAAAATTACCTTTTTAAAACTCATAACATAATTGACCATGTTCGGCACAAATCTCAACTTAAATGATATACAGGTAATTTTCTGTATCCTCTTTTGATTTTCACTACAAAATTAATAGATATCAATTGTTGGTGATATTTTATGACGCAATATTTGAATATGGCGAAGGATTTGTTCTGCTTGAGTGATTTATATCATACTTTCTTAAGCAGCCGTTTGGAAGTTTGGTGTGAGCTTTATCAATTGGAAATCGCTGAAAGTAAAAAAACAGGTTTTCACCAATTTCCTATAATATCATCCCATATCAGAATGGATAAAGATATTTTTATAATTAATAGAGTATGTAGGAAACATGTTCCCCATTATATCGCAGGCAATAGACTTTGTCTGCAATGCTGTTTTAATTTTATTTATTTTTAAACACAGTATATAAATCTTTCTGGCACACCCTATATAGTTTAATCAGTTCCAAATTGGCGCGAATACATGGGGTTTTTTATCTTTCCACGCGCGAAAGTAATCGAAGCGTACGTGCGCGATTATGGCTACACGCACGAGTCCTTATGTATTCATTCGCTACTAACTGTTATGATATGATTCGCCCATTTGGAACTGGAACTATAGTAGCATTGCACTCCATTTCATCCTATTATGATATAATTGTGTAAATACCATTTGAATGGTGAAAGGGGTCAGTTTATAGAGCTTGTTATATTTTGCTTATATTTCAGTCAAATCCTTTTTTTTCAGAAGATGAAGTAAATTTAATAATAGGCTTTATGAGAATAATAGTGTTTTTACATTTCAATGTACACATCAAGGTATTGGGCAATTACTATCCGTGAGCAATTTGTTTATTCGCCCTGCCTGCAGTTAATAAACTGAATGAAGTGTTGAGTATTTGGTATGAACTATGTATTGAGCCCATATCAAGTGGCTTTATGGAAGACCACATTAACAATAAAAATGAATAAAATTTGTTCGTAGCATTCGATACGAACATAAATGTCACCCCTTTGCAGAACGTGATGACAGGATATTGCCGATCGCCTCAATTATGTTATACATATTCATTACAAGATACGGTCTGCGACGTCATTAAGCCGGTCGCGTCTTTATTTTCCATAATACAGATTTGTTAAATATAGCGCCTTCTATATTGATGAGGAACATACAAATTATAACATATCGTAAGATTCTGACACCAAGGATATACAGTACATGTACGTTCATAATTTTAGGTCAAAGATACTCGGGAGTTGATAGACGACGAGGTAACTGTAAGGATTGCTAAACCTATAGGACAGCCTACTAGCTTAATTGTCTGTTATTCACTGAATTAAGCTTAATATAAATGTGATTTATTCCGTATAGAGGGCGCTATATTTTAGTATGTATATATATATATATACAAATATCTGTATTATGGAAAATTGAATCGCAATCCGGTCATATCTAATCGAAATGTTCAGTTTTGGCCCGAATGTTAATTTTCGCTTGGTCAGTAACAGACATTTTGTTATCGGTTTTTATTATTCAATATAATTCGATTTGGAACTCGATTTTTATTTAAAACGTCATATTTGTTTACGTTTTAATCAGTAAGATTCTCTTTCAATTAATATACGGAGGCAAAGATATTAATTCGTCATTAATCAACTTAATTCGTATTATTTCATTTGGTTCATATCATTTATGTTATATCATATTAATTTTAATATGATTCCTTGAGCAAAGTATCACGTGTTTCAATAATCATGATAATGGGTTAATGCTGTATAATCTGCACATAACAACATTATGAGCACGGGACATAAGCTGTAATTGTAGCTCTAAAACGTGCTCAGCCCGACTAATTTACCATGTTAGATTAGATAATAGCCTTGAGGTTCTTTCCAACAATGTTTGTTTTTCTCGAGCATAAGTAGACACTTGACATTTTACTAAGCATATGAATTCTAGTAAGAACAAACACGCATGCAAAAATGAAGAAGCTCATTCCCTATTAGTGGCGCATTAATATACGCGCTGGTTAGGTTGATTCTTAGACGTAATTATTGTTTTTCTCCCGGTTTAATTTCCGGTAATCTATACAGGTTGTTTTTTAAATCTTACTATTTAATCAAGCGATGTTTTTACGATTGTGTGCTTTGAGCTAAGAAGTAATATTTGATGAAGAGACGATCGTTGCTGTTTGTTCAAGCATAGTATTATTAAAAGGGCATGAAATAGCCACTATCGTCTTTCCTAGAGTGTTATTGTAACGACATGTGAATGTGCTCCAAATGATAACATTTCACGTGTTCTTTATAATAAATTATGGTAAATGGTGTTTCTCGATCATTCTCCCCAGTAGGGAGGTGTTAACCCTTTTATGATGACATTTATCAAGCGCTGTCACTTTTGAACTAATAACGTGATGTATATAAAAGTATTTTTGTAAATTAAATAAGTCAGAGAATCAATTTTTGGTATCAAATTTTCCACTTTTAAGCTAAACAATTTCGGAGAACGTAACAAAATTAGTTTTGGTATAAAATGCCGAAATTGCACAAAAATCATCTAAAGACATTTGTCTTTATGTTTACATAAACATTTTGAGTTTTTAACTCAAAAATAAAGTTTTTGGCACTTTTTGGTAAAATAATATAAACTAATATAAAAGTGTTTATGAAAACCGAACCTAAGTGCCTGTAGATGTTTTGTGCAATTTTGGCATTTTTTACCAATTATTACTGATTTACTGATTATGTTACGTTCTCCGAAATAAATTGAGCCAAAAAAAGTGATTTTTTTTTTTGTCAAGAATTTAAAAATCAGCATTTTTAGTTCCAAAATTGGCTCCTCATTTCCAAAAATGCATACTTTCATATATATCACATGAATAGTTCAAAAGTTACAGCGCTTGATACATTTCATATTAAAAGGGTTGACACTACCCTTTATGAAACGTCGCCCAATTGCTCTCCATTACATGCCGGTCGAATTAAGATACTCCATTTTGATTAACAGACTATCATTGTGCCTTTTTTACCGGAACACTATTCTTAGCATGTCTTTATCAGGCTGATTTTTAACCAAAGTTCACCGCCATATTAAACAATGCGATTGATATTTGCAAATGCTAAGGACCTGTCCTTACAAAGCCTATATTACATATATTTGGTATTGGTTTTAAATGGCAATCTGACGTTGTGTTTATAATCTGGTGGTAAGAGGGTTTCATATTTTTATCTTCCATTTAAATTCACCAATACCTTGCACCTTCGACTTTTCTCGCATATTTCTGTTGCTTATAAAACCTGAACATCAAACATATTATGCAAGTCAGTAGTTTGGTGCAAAATGTCAGATATTTGTTCGAAAAACCTAATTGTGCTTAACACGTGAACCGCATATAGATTATAAAATAAACATACGTATCTGAATCAAACATTTTATATGGTATGTGGTTGCAGAATAAATCCTCTGCTACTCTGTGAAGTTGACATAATTGTTGACATATTTTTGTCGCAAAATGTGACAAATTTCACGTAGCTCACGTTTACTAAAGCTGATTGCTTCGTAATGTTGAGAAGCGTTTTAAATATCGCTCTATCGTAAAGAATTCCTTTGTCCTTTAATGCATTCCTCAGCTAGCTAGATTTAAGTTTGTATTTAAGTTTGTATTTATCTTTCTAACGTTACCCGTCAGAATGCACCATACCTCACTTCGTCCGTCTTCACGCAATACACCTTTATTTGCCGAATGATATTGTGGGATTTTTTAACGGAAACAGTTCATTTTGCAAGACTGGTATCATGTTACATTGTTCGAATGATCGGAACGATGCACTAATCAAGCGTTGTACGTACTTTTGTTTTTGTATACAGAGAGCGTCGGAAGAAGAGTTCGAGGCAGCTTATAAGGAATTTATAGCCAACCATGATGCCAATGCCGATGGAAAAATCGAAATGAAGGAGGTGAGTTTAAGTATTCTAGAATCAATCCGGGGGAACTCATTCGTATTTGTAAGGTTTACAAAGATGTGCAACTGTACTAGCTCTAATTATTGGTCACAAATCCTTGGGTACACGGATTCCATTGAAGTTAAATCAGCCTATTCATGAGGTCCAAAACCATTAGTTCGGGTCTCAGATTCGCAGAAATCGCAATCAAAAACCCAATAAAATCATTATAAAAGTAAAACAAACATAAAATGACAAGTATTCTGATACCAACTTTTCACCAGCACATCCCGCAACAATAATTTGATCACTTGGATCAACATAAATAAATATCAATTATAATACTAACATTTCTAGAAATAAAATTCTTGACTAGATTAAAACATTATCTGTGTATATTTTTCTAGAAAAATGTTGGTACACGTGACGAACGTAATGAGTTTGTTCACACTACAACAACAGACTATTCCAGAAACTGTCTATATTATATGTATGACATTTGAAGATGAGTTTCAATGATTTCCACGAGCTGCATTTTCACTGACTGACTAGATACAGTATGTTACAAAAGTTTCGATACCTGTCACTTATAACTGGGTTGACAGAAATGCTTTATTGCTTCAGGCGACATGTCAAGCCAATTATTAAAATAAACGGAAGTCTATCAAAATGAACAGGGGAGTATGTCAAAACAATATTTAAACATGTATAAGTGATGTTGCATGGAGTTGCGAAATATGGTAAATGTACACTGTGTTATAGCATCGATCAAACATTCTACTCAACAGACGTCTATCAAAATGAACACGGGAATATGACAAACTATATTTAATTTGATACGCGATGTGAAAAATGTCAATACAACTCACACATTGATTGAAAATGGACATAGCTTACAGCTAATAGCTTACAGTTCCTAACCCTAACCCCGATTTAGTAGAGTTTAACCGGGATCAACATTTTGGAGATAAAACACCAGCTACTCGTTCGAAAACCGTCCGCACATGCGCTTTAAGATAGCCTTAATTACAAGTGGTATTTTGTAGTACTCAGGGGGTTAGGATTAATAAAATATGTTTTCCTTAATCGGGATCACAATTTTAGGAGAGAAAACATCAACTAACTTACCGGGGACCAGCCAGGAATCGATCCGGGACACTCCGTACATCGGTCCGTCATCCCACCTACTAAGCCACGACCCTCAGCTACTAGTTCGCGCAGTATACTGCACTCATTATATAGGCTCGGTTGATTACGTCATCGAAAACCGTCCGCACATGCGCTTTCAGATAGCCTTACAAGTAGTATTTTGTAGTAGAGGTTATATTACTGTGCTGCATGGAGTTGCGGAAATTGGTAAATGTACACTGTGTTCTGTCACAACATGAATTGTTTGAACACCATACCGTCAAAAGTATACATTTATATATCAATAAATCAGATCTTAATAATATAAAAGTGTATTGCATGGAGTTGCGTGAAATGGGAAATATACACTATTTTATTTCGCAATATAAATTATCTGGACTGCATCGATTTAATGAAATATTATATCATACCGTCAAATGATACATTTGTATTATGATAAGTTTTTGAAATTTGTTGGGTGTCTAGAACAAATATATTAAACTCTTCGATGCACACGTATTAAAGATTGTTTTCTATACTCGTGCGCCGTTGATTTTACTTCACAACCTCGTAAATCACAATCTTATTCTCCTATAATGACGAATTATTGAGTAACCTGTTAGAACTAATCAACATTTGGGATCGTACCATTCCAGGTTCTTGATAAAGGGTCAAAGCACGATGATACACTTCATATTGTGTCAGTTGACTGCAAAAGACAAACATTGAAACTATAGTTTGATCAGTTCCAAATTGGCGAGCCTCTTTATAGCAGCGAATAAATACAGATGGGTGTTGGTCTACGTAAACGCAACAAGCGCATTATACATAATGCGCGTGACGAGCGCATGCTACCAAAATCGCGAATGTATAGCCAAAGACGCATAAGAATGCTTATATAGATTACTTTTGCGCGCGGTGAGATATGTAAAAACCGCATATTTCTCGCCAAAATTGCACTGACTAAACTATAGAACAACCGTTGGTTCTTTTAACCTTACGGGTATATTCTATCGCAATATATTTATTTGTCCTTGATCTTTATTCTGTATGCTGGTAGAATTCGTTTTCACAAACGAGAAGGTTAATTATATATAAACAAACATCATAAATGTCACTGCTCCAGGGGTGCTCTCATAGAGATAATGCCGGTTTATTAACTTTGGCCTTGATATGAGTACATATATTTCAAAATGTTACCTTGTTGACATTTACAGTAAGCTTTCATAGTGCGCATGGAGTAAAATACATTAATTCAAAGAGATCCATATCTGTTTAAGCGGAAACCGAGTCAACTCTAATTTAATCTTAGATACATCAGGTCGTTTTTCAGCCCAGTTGAATTTCAATGTGGTCAAAAGCGACTCGTATGCTGGATAAACTCTATATTATCATGCAAGCATGTCCGTGAGCATATCCACATATGTTACTATCATTATCGGTTGTTTATGGTTAACACTTTCCACGCGGCTATTAGTTTTACCATATTCAAAACAGACTTCTTTCAAAGTCTATCTCAAAGATTACTGAACCAATACCAGACATGTTTGTACTTATTTCAATGCATTTCTGATGGTGATTCCAAATATGGTGATGAAATTTACATTTTTGAAACATTTAGTGACATTTTGGAATGTCGTCTGCAGACGCCTGCCCCGTGGAAAGTGTTAAGTAATACCAACATCATCAAAAACGTTTGAAACATAATTTGATAATATTTTATACCAACATCATCAAAAACGTTTGAAACATAATTTTATAATATTTTTATTTTATATTTGAAGTTGGATATTTCGTTTGACCGATAATTTACATACCCTAGATTTTCCAAAAATTAAAACAATTATATAAATTTGTTCTCGCAAATGTGTCTCTCCATTTATAATGCAGACAGTACCATAGTATTCACGTTACTGTATTTGCAGCAAATTTGCTCTATGCTGTATTTCAACGTTAACGTAAAAATAGGAAGATCGAGCATTGATTGTTCAGCAAACAATCTCACCAAGCCCACATTGGTGGTTCTTGTTGCCTCTATGTATCAATAAACCAATTGTGATGCTGCTTTACGTACAAGACGGACGTTCATTCACCTTTTTCAAGAAGCCCCTTGTCCTCCATCCAGATGCCACGTTTTGCATCAGCGATTAAAACAACAATGCATTCGAAATCCATCCATTTTAAAATTTGTAAAGTTTTTGCGCAGAATACTTAGATAAGTGCTTATAATTACGTCATTCGCATCCGCGGATTAACCTTATATCTATAACAGAGTATAGAATAAAAAAACTAAATAGTATTACCAAGTAATCATGAATTCTGCATATGGTGAAAGGTTAAAATCCTTCTTTCATCCAAGGATCTAGTTCTCGACAGACACACTCATCACAATTATCAATCAATCAGCTAGTGTCACCGCATCATTTCCTTCAGGGAGATCCAGCGCTAGGACAAGTTCATCAAATTACCAAGCAGTAATCAGCAAGTTTCTCAACGACAATCAGCAAGTTTTTAAACGACAATCAGCTTATGTCTCAACGGCTCCATGAGGGCTCAATGAATGCAAACTCTCTTCTCGTTAGTCCAACATTTTGCTCACGGTCCCATCGGTGTGTCAAGTAAATTATTTGCTAGATTAAGTGCCTGACAATCTAATCAGATCTGAGAAAACAAGACTAGTTGGTTTATAATAGGTAAACAAGGTAGTTGCAAATTCTCCATCCAAATTTGCTATTCTTGCACAAACACTCATCAATTATGCTTTTAAAGAATAGAGAAATTATACTAAATACCTGTTAATTTGTTATTCAATGATTTGCGTTCAAATTAGGCTAATTTCATAAACACGTCCATACTGTATTGGTTTACAATAGGCTACCTCATTGTTCATTAACATCCCTACTATGGCAGTGAACTTCAGAATGTACTAGTATTGTTAGAAAATGTATACCTACCGATGTTCAATATAGAACAATTAGTTATATAGCATATATATCTTCCTTGCAATTTCCGGTACGACCTTTCAAATTTAACAATTTTCTCGCAATTCGGCGGTTATAAAATGTCATTAAATGCAATTTTACATAGCTCGTGGACATAATATCATTACGTTGTGTCGCTACAGGTGTTATTATATATCGTGTTATTGATATTTTTAGACTATCAGCCCAGCAGGACTGTTTTTAAGACGGAAAGAAGACGTCACACTCATATAACGACTTCCTGTGTGATTAAATCGTAGACATTGCTCCATGGCCGGAACATATTTTTTTGTTTCAAAGAATCAATATTGCTTTCTTGTAAAATATCTGCCACTGAACTAGCTTGAGGAATACAATTTAGATATGTCAACTCAAATATGATATTTATTCGGTTGTAATAATAGTGATCCACTTTCAGGTAAATAAGTGTTATTTCCTGTATGGATTTACAGTCATCACAATAAGTAACTGACCAGGTAATAAATGTGCTGATAACTCTAAAAGTATAACTCCTACATAAACATATTAAATTATAAACATGTTGAGAAATTTCTCTTCCTGAATTTGAGATATCACACGCTAAGAATGGCTGATTATCAAGGAAGTTACAATCCCAAATGCACTGTCAAGTCTGATTTTCATTTTTCACATTTTCATTTTCAACACGGGGACTCAGACCGACAAATTATTGATTACTACTGGTAGTGCCAATTCACCAGTCGATGGCCTGGTCGTTGGATAGTCGGCCGGTGGCATTGTTACGGTTGATCAATACGGCACACACGCTTTACCTGTCGTACTCTCCCCGTGTTGAAAAGAAAATGTTAAAATGAAAATCAGACTTGCCCTAACGTTTGGGATAGCAACTTCCTCATTAATCAACCATTCTTAGTGTGTAATATCGCAAATTCAAGAAGAGAAATTTCTCAACAACTTTATAATTAAATATGTTTATGTAGGAGTTATACTTTTAGAGTTATCAGCATGTGTATTACCTGGTCAGTTACTTATTGTGATGACTATATCTCAACACTACACTGCACTGTACTCACTGAATGTTACTACTTCTTGCAAATATAATAATACATCACAGTTTATCCAATCATGACTGCCATCGATTGCATTTGGCAATGCATGACGGGATAATCAAATCTTCCCTAATAATTCCACACCATCCCCCTATTCTAGCCTTTGATCCACGATATATTCCAAAGTATCTCACAAACAAGATCCTTTGACTTAAGTTCGTGTCCTGTTACACGGCATGCCCTAAAACGTTGTAGCGCCAATGTAAGACAATATGCATATATGTTGCAGGGCCTCTAGTGACAAGCACAGAATTATATAGGAGATTTTCTAATAATGATCTGTGAAAAATCCTATATTCTTTTAATGGGGCTATAAAGATTGCTTTCAAGAAAGAGGTGGGTGAAATCCTCAGAGTTTGAGGCGCGTCATGGTATAAAGCAGTTTGGTATGATTCAAATTGACTATAGATATGTATTTCATGAGCCTAAAGTAGGTAATGTAATATCGCGGTCTCAAAGTGTTGTGACACAATGACGTGATAACTAACACAGCGTGTGCTGGCACTAATTTATAGCAGCGGGTTTTTAGTTTTTAAATTTAAATCCACTGGCCTAATAGCCATAAAAGAGGGCGAAGCGAATGACGGCTTTTACGGCAAGGGAAAATAAAGGAAATGAATGTGCTTACTTAGTCCCTAGCCCTGTTATCGTCTGACTTGTAACATCTTCACGACCGGAATTTAGCCGTTTATGACTAATGACCCCTTGTTGAACCTTGATAAAGTCATATTCTGATGCCTACTTAATATAAACATGAACAGGTTGTGTATAAGTACTTATGTTTGACTTTGTCGACGAAACATGTTAGACTTTGAAGAAGAAAAATATTTTAAACGAACCCAATTAACCTATATTTTAGATTTCTTTTTGTTCGCAGACAAAAGAACATGAGAACAGAAATTTAAAAAGAACCTTCGCCAATCAGTCCAACAGTATGTGTTTCCTGTACAACATAAGCAATACATGATGCACTACACTAAATGGGGTATCCCTTACCCCTAAGTCGGTGTTTAAAGCTAGAATCGGAAAGTGTGTATCACAAAATCCTCAATTCCGTAAATGCCTATGATTTTTGATTACTTATGATCAATGGGACATCACCTACCCGCACCCTGACTATAAACTGTGAATATCATCTAGATACATTTTGAGAGATCTTTCAAATTTGTGCTTTTTACTGGAAACAATGCCGATTACGGCGACATTTTCAAGCCCGTCAGAGAGGTAGTCAACTCCATGGGCAACGAGCAGGCTCGCCCACCTATTTTCTTCACTTTTTTTGTGAGAAAATTTAATCATTTTAATTTTAAAAAAATCCCTCTACAAGGTCCAAGTTCGCAATTTAGTGGTCTAAAACAGAGTTTTATATCAGTGTTTTTGTACATATCCATATGGAGCCCTATTTAGTGGTGTGATCCCTACAACCAGCATTACCGACCCACCTACCTTTAGAGAACCATCCCCTAGTGAAAACATGGTTTGTTTTTATTGCATCACCCACATCAAATATTGCCAAAACACAATTGCGAAAACCGCAAGGTTAAATAGACACTTTCGCGCCGTAAGCGTTTTACAATTCCCTTTTCGATTTTGCGATAAGATAATACGGTACAGCGACTTACAGAACTCTTCTTAGAACTAAATTCGGAATAAGCAAAGCTATTCTAACCTACAGTGTCACCTGTCATGGGCGAAGACGTATATACGAAATCAATAAAGAGACATGCATAAAACATATATATAACTTGGGTGAAAGACAAATAAGGAAAAGCCAGACAATCTAGAGCAAGGGTAACTATACTCTGTTTGGCCATCTCGAGACAGTGACGTAACTGAACAGCCGCAGCTTTTACGCACGCGTGTGTATCTTCCGCCTTTCAAAGCTCGTGTTTGTACGCCAGCTTCGCGAGTATGCGCGTGCGTTATGTGATGCAATTAGTAGAATACGCGGTTATGTCACTGTCTCGAGATGGCCAAACAGAGTATAGAGTATCTCCCTCTCTTGTTTTCTGTGCCTTCATGTAATGTATTCAACGGACGGTTTGCGCTTGTAACACCTGTCGTCTTTACTGAGCATCTGAAGCCGAGTGAGATAGGGTTTTCCATTGATTCTTGCTTTGCATTTCATTTAATGACATTGCAATGGATGTGAGCAGGGGATTGTTTTGTCATTTGAAAATCATCCTTGTTTTTTTTCCGTTCCATGGTGTAACACTTTCACTTGAAGTATGTATGAACTACATTATTTATCCACTCGGGATACGTGAATTTCAATAACAAAATGTCAATACAATTTCACACATTATTTATTCAAAATGGTGATGGCCCACAGCACAATATAAACAATATTATTCATTGAAATGCGGAGAGTGGAAGTGTAATTGCTATTTTTCACTATCACCATACTTCTGCACAGCATTCATGTAATCAAATCTGATATCGTCCAGAAAGCATAACGTGAAATTGTATCTAGTTTTATTTCGGATTTTTACGATAAGCCTACTAGAATATTAATGTCTCATAATAAGATATGAGAATTCATTTGGCAGAAAGCGAAAACTAGTACATCAAAGAGTTAATATTTTCGGCGGTTTGTTTTACAATGGCATACAATTGCGGGAATATTCCTTGTACCGGTACAATATCTTGGGCGTCACGCTATAAACATGATAAATGAAAAGTACCGACATTATATATCCTGACATGTGTCTCCTTCGAGTTTAATCGAAACCATGAACACGTAAAAAAAATGTTGTACAGGGTGAGTCAAAAAAGTGTACCCTAATTGAAAAAATTGAAAAAAATATTTTTGACCACAAAATCAAGGCAAACAAAACTTTAAATGATTGCGCCATTTCTTTGCTACCATCTGGAAAAAGAATCACGCTATTTGATGATACCATTAAGTAAATATGACTATTTCTGTACAGGAGCTGTTTTTTCACCTAAAACACGGTTTTTAATTTCAAGCTTAACGAGCTTAATAATGTTTACTAGGATTATGATGTAAAGCATTACACATCTTGTTTATTAAAAGAATTAAGTAGACAATACACTTGTTCAAATTGTCTCCTAATAGATTAAAACAATAGACAGCTTTAAGGCCTATTTATGACACAATTACCACACTTTAATCATTTCATAACAAAGGAATTGATCCTTTCGCTGTCGGTATTGTAATTTTTTATTGGTCGTATCTTATGAAATTTAATGGTCAAGATCTGGAAAGCGTGTTCGGACGTTAAATTGGTCACTTTTATTCAAAACAGCGTAAAATAAGTTTCCCTCAACCAATCTAAACCAGATAAAATTCATATTAAAGCTAATTAATTTGTCTTTATACCGTAGTATATTGTTTTGAAAACAAACGAATACTTTTTCTAAAAATAATCGCTGAAGTTTTGACTCACCCTGTATGTTATGTACGGTCACATTCATGGATTCAGTAAATATTGTCGAATGCTATTCTTTTAACACATTATTTCCCGTATTTCGATTTCATATTCATCTAAGTTATACAGACAGAGAGGCAAATCTTTTCCCAAAAATAAAGCATTTGAGTTAAAATAAGTCCTAAGATAAAGTAGATTTCATTATAAGTCAAGGTAAAATAACAACTTTCATTTTAACACAATTCACTCTTACTTTAATTTCATAAGTTTGATTGTTCATTTTATGCAGATGTAACGTTCATCGCTTTGGCATTTCAAAAACAATACAAGGGGCTATAGTGCTAGTCAGTATTAAAGAAAGATTAAGAGATATGACCTGAATTAATGATGCTGAGTGTAAGCAATAGAATGAGAGCAACTGAAAGCGACATACTGGGGTATTACACTAGCTCTCTTATCGACGCGGAGATCTTTCTTAAAGCAACAATATGTGATCTTTTTCAAATTTTTACACAATTTTTTTTCTCTCTGATAAAGTTAGACTATCAGGAAAGACTTTCCTGAACTCATGAATCTATTATAAATGTATTTTTTGTTAAAAAACCATCACAGCACATTGCTAAATCATAATGTCATGTGCAGGTCACATAACCATATTCTTCGTATGTTAGACATTTTTAACTATAATATTTTTGTTTTATCTGCTTTCTTCATATATTTATATTGTAGTATATCATTGTGTTTATTTTTGTATTTATTATGCATTTTTTATATACATATATTTGTTGGTCTTTTTAATGTCTCGTTTTTTAATGTGTATGTAATGATGGTGAATATTTTTGGCAATTTTATTCATGTAAAGCGCATTGGAGCTTTGCGTACTGCGCTCTATAAGTCCTGTATTATGATTATTATTATTATTATTATTATTAATGGAAATCTGCTTCCAATTTAAGGAATTTTTCAACATATTTGTTTGATATTCATCATAAAGCATTCCGTAGGGGTGTGTTCATATCTGTATAGTTGCGGTTGTAACTGGAAACACTGTCAACGGCGTTAAAACGGTGGGGGAAAGGTGTCAAACCATGGAATTCTATTTATGAACGAAAAACACTCCCAAACCTGATTTTGAAGTAATTAGGAAACATATTACTATGTAACTTACAAGATATTTTGGCTTCATGGTTATAAATGTAATTTGACAAAACAATTGCATTTCTTGGGGGAAATCATAGATAGAGGGCGCCTCATGGAAAAGATCACAATATGCCTTTTAATTAAGTGTGCTTTGGTATATAGATTTGTGGGTTGAATTCCTTCCCCGCTGACATTGCTTCCAGTATACTAATACATCCAGCCTGCTATGTTGAATATCGTATATTGATAAGACTTTTAGCATGTTTAGGGTCTGGACCATTAGGTGTAGAGCGTAGGAGGATGAATTCAGCACTGTTCTCTTTGGTCACATAGACCCTAAGTCGACTGCAGTAGTCAAACAATGAAAATGATTAATTTAAATAAGAATCTAATAGGAGATAACGATAAAATCAGATGTTGGTGCCTACTGAATAGAAACATGAACAGGTGGTGCATTCTTATGTTTGACTATGTCGACGAAAAACATGTTAGACTTTGAAGACGAAAAACACTTTAAACGAACCCGATTGACTTTTTTTTTTTAAATGTTCGCAGACAAAGAAACATGATAATAGACATTAAAAAAGAATCTTAGCCAGGCTGTTAAACAGTATAATTTTGTCTGTACAGCAAAACCAATCAAACAAGCATGACCGACCGTCCTACCTTTGGAGGACCATCCACTAGTAAAAACACGGTTGTTTTTATTGCATCGACCTTATCAAAGATTGCCAAAACACGGCGCAAGGTTATATGTTCAGTTTCGCACCTTAAGCTTTGTACAATCCCCTTTTTCGATTTTGCGATAAGATAATACAGTACAACGACTGACAGAACTCTTCACAGAGCTAAAATCGTAATAAGCAAAGCTATTCTAACCTACAGTGCACCTGCCATGGGCAAAGACGTGTATACGGAATCAATTAAGAGACATGCATAAAACATAGAGCTTGGGTTGAAGACAAATAAGAAAAAGCAAGACAATCTAAAGCAAGGGGAACTTGAGAATCTTCTTTTAGTTTTCTTTGCCTTCATGCTATTTATTCTAAGGACGGTTTGCGCTTGTGGCACCTGCCGTTTTAGTGAGCACGCTGAGGTGAGGCTTTGAAGTCGCGGGAGAATAGAAATTTAAAAAGAATCTTAGCCAGGCAGATAAACAGTATTATTTTGTCTGTACAACAAAACCAATAAAACCAGCATGACCGAATGTCCTACCTTTGGAGGACCATCAAGTAAAAACATGGTTGTTTTTATTATATCAACCTTATCAAAGATTGACAAAACACGGCGCAAGGTTGTATGTCCAGTTTCGCACCTTAAGCTTTGAACAATCACCTTTTTTTAAAGATAACACGGTGCAACGACTGACAGAAAACTCTTCACACAGCTAAATTCGGAATAAGCAAGCTATTCTAACCTACAGTGCACCTGCCATGGACTAAGACGTGTATACGGGATCAATTAAGAGACATGCATACAACATAGAACTTGGGTGGAAGACAAATAAGAAAAAACAAGACAATCTAGAGCAAGGGGAACTTGGGAATCTTCTTGTAGTTTTCTTTGCCTTCATGCTATTTATTCTACGGACGGTTTGAGCTTGTGGCTCCTGACGTTTTAGTGAGCACGCTGAGGTGAGGCTTTGCAGTAGCGTGAGATTGGATTTTACCACTGATTTTGTTTTGTATTCCATTTCATGATATTGCAATAGTTGTGAGATCAATGTGCAAATAAGTATTAGAGCAGTTGTTTTGGCATTTGAAAATCATCCATGAAAATCATCCATGCTTGATGGGACGTGTGAATAGTGATATTTAAAGCCAATCATTCAAATAAACTTGTATTCAAATCTTATCAAAGTGAAATGGGAATACAGCACTACATTATGACATATACACTCGGGATACGTAAATTTGAAAAACAAACTTTCAATACAATTTCACAAATCATAATATGGCCCACAGCATAATATAAACAGTGTGTTGCACGGAAGTGCGGGGACTGGTAAATGTACACTATGTTCTTTCCCCGTCGTGATACAGCATTGATGTAATGAAATATGATACTATCCAGAAAGCATAACGTGAAATGTATCTATTTTTATTTATGTTGCCATGTTGACATTAAACTTCTTATCTGTTCGAACGGAAACCGGGTCAAATTAGTTTGAATTCTGAAGCGCTGAGCATACTCCACTACGCTCAGTAGCCCCACAACAACAAAATGACGCAGCCTGATTGGTCAATGGTGGTCAACGCTTGCGTTCAGCGTTGGAGCGTTGTGAAGTATGCTGAGCACTTAAATCCATCAGGTCGTTTTTCAGCTGAGTTGTGTATCATTGGAGTTATTATTAACTTGAGTCAGGTTTACATTATCAGTAATTTTATTGAATACGTACACAAACAAAATCATTGTACCATTCTCCATATACAGTCATAAAAAAGTAACTTACCAGGTAATAAATAAGCTTCTTACTCTAAAGGTATTACTCCAAATTGAAAACATCCAATTATATATTTGTTGGAAAATATCCCCTCTTTAATTTGAGACATTGCATGTGACTAATGTTTCGATATTAAGGAAGTTGCATTACCAAAAGTCAAATAAAGTATGATTTCCATTTTTGCATTTTGATTTTCTACACACGGACTCAATTAAGGCAACTTATTGATTACTGTTGGTGCGAATTTACCGATTGATAATGCGATGTGGATAGTCGGCCGCATTGTGCCGGTGGGACAATACAGCACACACGCGTTACCTACCTGTCATACTCTCCCCCGTGTAGAAAAGAAAAATGAAAAATGAAAATCGTAATTTACCTTACATTTGGGATGGTAAATTCTCCAATAATCAACCACTCTTAGCGGGCAATATCTAAAATTAAAGAGGAGAAACTTCTAAACAAATTTATAATTGAATATGTTTATGTCAGAGTTAGAGCCCATTTATTACATGGTATGTTACTTTTTGGTAACTGTATATTAACGAAAATATCAGGATACTATGTTTTGAATATAGATATTTTGCCTGACCACGTGTGTAGTTAAATCCGGTTGTCATACAAAGGGCTAGTTCTTGCAAGACAAAACTCGTCACATAATCAATCAATCAGCTAGTGTCACTGCGCCATTTCCTTGAGGGAGGATCTAGCGCTAGGACAACATCATCCAATTATCAAGCAGTAATCAGCTAGTTTTCAACGACAATCAGCCACTTTCTCAACGGCTCCATGAGGGCTCAATGAAGGCAGACTGTAATCTCGTTAGTCGAACATTTTGCCCACAGTCCCATCGGTGTGTCAAGTGAATGATGTACTAAATTAAGTGCCTGACATTCTAATCAGATTAATATGTAGTTGTAAATCATCCCTACAAATGTACTATTCGTGTACAAACACTCATCTATTATGCATTCAAAGAATGGAGAAATTATGATTAAAACTTTGTTTTACTTCATGCACTTTACTGTAAATGCCTCTAAGTTTGTTAGTCATTGATTGGCCTTCAAATTAAGCTAATTTCAAAAACACGTCACTAGTTTATTTGTTTACAATAAGCTACCTCGATATTGATTAGCATCCATAATAATATGGCAGTGAACGTTGGAATTGACTAGTATTATTAGAAAATGTATTCAATATAGAACAATTAGTTATATAACATATCTTCCTTGCAATTTTCCGGTACAATCTTCCAAATGTAACAATTTTCTCATAATTCGGCGGTTATAATTTTTCATTAAAGGCAATTTTAAACCGCTCGTGGACATACTGTCACTACGTTGTGTCGTTACAGGTGTTATTACATATCGTGTTATATATTTTTATACTGTCAGCCTAGCAGGACTGTTTTCAAGACGGAAAGATGACGTCACACACATATAACGACTTCCTGTGTGATTAAATCGGAGACATTGTGCCATGGGCGGAAGATTATTATAAGAATCAGGATTGCTTTCTTCTAAAACAGTTGCCACTAAACTAGCATGAGTAAAAAGGGTATCAAAACACTTCCTATTTACAAATGGCGTATACCTATTTAGATATGTCAATACAAATATGATATTTATTCTGTTGTAAAAATAGTGATCCACTTTCAGGTAAATAATATTATTTAGAGTTTTATTTCAACTCAGCACTTCAACGGAGCAATTTGAAAGTCCTGCTCATACGTGAAATACATTATGGACCTCTGAAGGATACAAGTAACTGGGCACTACACTGCACTGTACTCACTGAATGCTACTGCTCCTTACAAATAGAATACAACATAAGTTTATTCAATCATGGCTGCCATCGTTTGCATTTGGCAATGCATGACGGGATAATCAAATCTTCCCTAATAATTCCACACTATCCCCCTATTCTAGCCTTTGATCCAAGATATATTCTAAAGAATCTCACAAACAAGATCCTTCGACTTAAGTTCGTGTCCTATTACATGGCATGCTTTAAAACCTTAAAACGCCAATGTAAGACAAAGCATATATATTGCAGGGCCTCTATAGTATAGTTGGCCATCACGAGACAGTGACGTAACTGCGTATTCTACTAATTGCCGCACATAACGCGCGCGCCTACTCGAGGCGCTGGCGTATACACACGAGCGTTAAAAGACGGAAGATACATACGCGTACGTAAAAGCTGCGATTGTTATGTTACGTCACTGTCCAGAGGTAGCCAAGTAGAGTATAGTGACAAGCACAGAATTATATAAGAGATTTTCAAATAATTATACTCTGTGAAGAATCCTTTATTCTTTAATGCGGATATAAAGATTGCTTTCAAGAAAGAAGTGGGTGAAATCCTTAGAGATTGAGGCGCGTCTTGGTATAAAGCAGTTTGGTATGATTTAAATTGACTAGATTTGTGTTTCCTGAGTCTTAAGTAGGTAATGTAATATCGACAAGTGTTGTGACACAATGACGTGATAACTGCCACAGCATGTGCTGGCACTAATTTATAGCAGCGGTTTTTAGTTGTTAATGTAAACACACTGGCCTACACTAGTAGGCATAAAAGAGGGCGACACCAATGACGACTTTTAAAGCAAGGAAATGAATGTGCTTACTTAGTTCCTTTTTTATCGTCTGACCGGTAAAATCTTCACGACCATAATTTTGCCCTACATGACTAGAGACCCCATGTTGAACCTTGATAAAAGCAGATGTTGATGCCTACTGAATAGAAACATGAACATGTGGGGTATACTTATGTTTGACTTTGTTGACGAAAAACGCTTTTAACGAACCCGATTGACCTATATTTTAGAATTTTCTGTTCAATAAATAATATAAAAACCAAAATAAAAAACACGATCTTCGTCAGGAAGTCAGGCAGAAAAGGTTTTATGTACAAAACATACAGAAAACCTGCGTAACTTACCGATCGACCGACCGACCTACATTTAGAGGACCATCAACTAGTGAAAACATGGTTTGTTTTCATTGAATCACCCTTATATCAAAGAGTGTAAAATGTGCATTGCTTTGTTCAATCCCCTTTTTCGATTTTGCGATAAGATAATACGGTACAACGACAGACAGAACTCTTCACAGAGCTAAATTCAGAATAAGCAAAGCTACTGACCTACGGTGCCACCTGCCATGACCGAAGACGTATATACGAAATCAATAAAGAGACATGCATAAAACATTTAACTTGGGTGAAAGACAAATAAGGAAAAGCCAGACAATCTCGAGCAAGCGTAACTAGAGTATCTCCTGCTAGTTTTCTGTGCCTTCATGTAATTTATTCAACGGACGGTTTGCGCTTGTAGCACCTGTCGTTATTACTGAGCATCTGAGGCCGAGTGAGATAGGGTTTTCATTGAATTTTGCTTTGTATTTCATTGCATGACATTGTAATGGTTGTGAGCATTGGGGGGGGGGGGGGGGGGGGGGGGTTGGCATTTGAAAATCAAACATATTTTCCCTCTCCTTGTCGTAACGCTTTCACTTAAAGGGACGTGTGTGACGTGTGATTCAAATCAACTTTCATTCACATCTTATCCCTTGTTTCGATTCAATATCAAAGGCGTATCGACATTAAATACCTTGAAATGTTTCTCCTTCGAGATTGATCGAAACAATGTACACGTATGTACGATCAGATTCATGGATTCAGAGAAATTTCAAAAGCTACACATTTAACACTTTCCACGCGGCTATTAGTTTTACCATTATACAAAACAGATTTGTCAAATTCTATCTTAAGGATTACTTAACCAATATTAGGCATGTTGGTACTTAGTTCAATGCATATCTCATGATGATTTCAAATATGGTAATGATCTTCAATAATATTGAAAAATTTGAAACCTTTTGTGAAATTTTGGAATGTCGTCTGCAGACGCCTGCCGCGTGGAAAGTTTAACACAGTATTTCCCGTAATTCGACTTCATATTCATCTAAGTTATACGGACAGAAATGCAAATCTTATGACAAAATAAAGCACTTACTTAAAAGTCCCCAGATAAAATAGATTTCATTATAAGTCAAGGTTAAATAACGACATTCATTTGAACACAATTCACTCTTACTTTAATTTCATCGGTTTGATTGTTCCTTTTATGCAGATGTAACGTGCATCGCTTTGGCATTTAAAAACAATTCAAGGGGATATAGTGCTAGTCAGTATACAAGAAAGATTAAGAGATATGACCTGAATTAGTGATGCTGAAATGAATCTTTTCAGTGTAAGCAATATGAAGAATGAGAACAATTAATGATGATTCGCAACTGAAAGCGATACACTGGGGTATAACACAAACTCTCATATCGACGCAGAAATCTTTTTTTAATTAGGTGTGCTTTGGTAGATTTGGGGGTTGACTTCCTTCCCCGCTGACATGGCTTCCTGTATACTTATACTTAATTCCAGCCTGTTACGTCGAATATAGCATGTTTACTGTCCGGACGTTAGTTACAGAGCGTAGGAGGATGAATTCAGCACTGTTCTTTTTGGTCATAGACCCGAAGTCGGCTGCAGTAGTCAAACAATGAAAATGATGAATTTAACAAAGAATCCAATAGGAGATATAACGTAGATACTTAATTATTACGGTCTTTGACAAGTGTCGTGACACAGAAATGTGATATCTTCTACAGCAAATGCTGCCACTAATTTATAGCAGCTGGTCTTTTTAGTTGTTAATGTTAATCTACTGACATATTACCCACCGAATAGGGTGGGTATTATAGCCCCTTCTAGCCCCTTTTTATTCCTCTGACCGGGAAAATCTTCACGACCGGAATTTAGCCGTATATGACTAAGAGACCTCTTGTTTAACCTTGATAAAGTCAGATTTTGAAGCCTATTAAATAGAAACATGAACAGGTGGTGCATTCTTATGTTTGACTTTGTCGACGAAAAATATGTTAGACTTTGAAGACAAAAAATACTTTAAACGAACCCGATCGATCTATATTTTAGTAACATTTTTTGTTCGCAGCCAATGAACAAGAGAACAGAAATTTTAAAAAGAATCTTCACCAGACAGTCCAACAATGTAAGTGTACAATACTGTACAGCATAACCAATACAACCAGTATGACTGAATGACCTACCTTTAGAGGACCATCCACTAGTGAAAACATGGTTTGTTTTTATTGCATCACCCTTATCAATGATTGCCAAAACACGGTTGCCAAAGCCACAAGGTTGAATGGACAGTTTCGCGCCTTAAGCTTTTTACAATTCCCCTTTTTCGATTTTGCGATAAGATAATACAGTGCAACGACTGACAGAAAGTCTTCATAGAGCTAAATTCGGAATGAGCAAAGCTATTCTAACCTACAGTACACCAACCATGGGCGAAGACGTGTATACGGAATCAATAAAGAGACATGCATAAAACATAGAACTTGGTAAAAGACAAATAAGGAAAAGCGAGACAATCTAGAGCAAGGGGAACTTGAGAATCTCCTTTTAGTTTCTTTGCCTTCATGTAATTTATTCAACGGACGGTTTGCGCTTATAGCACCTGCCGTTTTAGTGAGCACGCTGAGGTTAGACTTTGAAGTTGTGTGAGATAGGATTGTTGTTTTGTATTCCATTTCATGACATTGCAATGGTTGTGAGATCATTGAGCATAAGGGGCAATTGTTTTGGTATTTGTTTGCTCCGCTCCCTTGTGTAACGCTATCATTTGATGGGACGTGTTAAGAGTGATATCTAAAACCAATCGTTCAAATCAACTTTCATTCTTATCTAATCAAAATGAACATGGGAATACAGCACTACATTATTTAACATACACTCGAGATACGTGAATTTGAAAGAAGAAAAAAACTATCAATACAATTTCACACATCATAATATGGCCCACAGCATAATATAAAAGGTGTGTTGCACGGAAGTGCGGGGACTGGCAAATGTACACTATGTTCTTTCCCGTCGTGGTACGTCTGCACAACATTGATTTAACGAAATATGATACTATCCTGAAAGCATAACGTGAAATTGTATCTAGCTTTATTATGGATTTATCAGGTACACTAAATTTTAATATTTAATCAAATGTCTCATAATAAGATATGGGAATGAAATATGTGAAATCAAATAGTTTGCTGTACGAATAGTACAGATTGTATGCTACAATCACGCATCCTTATTATAACTTTAGAAATATCTTAAGTCAAGCCTGTCAATGTACTTACTTTCCTATATATGGTAAGATTGATTGACATTTCGGAGCATACCATTCCAAGTAGATGATAAAGGACTTGGCAATCAGTGCTATGCTGATATTCCCCAGCAATAAACACACTGCAAAATATTTTAGTGTTTTAACTATTTTCAGTGTTTAAAAAATGTTCACAATTGGGTTTATTTTGATATTATTGGTTTCAAAATGAATTGTTTTATTTTTCATATACTAAGTGCCTAACAGGCATTTTACACGCTTTTGCACGGTTAGCAATTAATTCACATTAGATGTTATGACACTTTAAAATGTGTTTATAACAAAACACTAATGTTAAGTTATTAACATATTAATAACTTAACAACTTAAAATGATAAAGAACTAATACCAAAATATAGAGAGATATGTAATAATAATAATAAACACCAGTATTTGATTTTTAAGCATTATTTTAAAGTATTACTCTGGAAGTGTTTATACGACAACACATTTTTCTTGTAGTGCACTCCCCCCCCCCCCCCCCCCCCCACTCCCCCCTTGAATATTTTGAATATTGTTAGACCATGTATGTATTTAAATTCCAGTTGTAATACAAGGGGCTAGCTCTTGACAGACAAAACCCGTCTCATTATCAATCAATCAATCAATCAGCTATATAGTGTCACCGCACCATTTCCTTGAGGGAGGATCTAGCGCTAGGACAATCTCATCAAATTATCGAGCAGTAACTAGCAAGTTTCTCAACAGCAATTTGCCGTTTTACAACGGCTCCTAGAGGGCTCAATGAATGCAAACTGTAATCTAGTTAGTCCCACATATTGCCCACAGTCCCATCGGTGTGTCAAGTGAATGATGTGCTAGATTAAATGCCTGACAATCTAATTATATAGATTAACGTGTTTGCAAAACTGAGACCTGACAAAACAAGGCGAGGTGGTTAATAATTGCTAAACGGTAGTTGTAAAACATCCAAACAATGTTACTTTTCTTGTACAAACATGCTTTTAAAGAATAGGGAAATTATGATAACAGCTTGTTTTTACTTTTACTTCGTGCAATTTACTATAAATGCCTGTTAAATTGTTAGTTAATTATTTCCTTTTAAATTAAGCTAATAAAAAACATACCCATATTGTAAATGGTTACAATAGGCTACCTCAATATTTATTAGCATTCATAATATGCCAGTGAACGTTATAATGAGGTGTTTTTTTTTAAATTCCTACCGAAGCTCAATATATAACAATTAGTTAATGTTTCAAATGTTTTCCTTGCCATTTCCGGTACTACCTTTCAAACTTAACAATTTTCCCACAGTTCTACAGGTTATAATTTGTCATAAATAGTAATTTAAATCCACTCATGGACATAATAATATTGCTACGTTGTGTCGTTACAGGTGTTATTAAATAGCGTGTTTCACGTTATTTTAACACTATTCTCTATTTGGCTTCCTCTGGACAGTGACGCAACTTAACGGGCGCAGCATTTACGCACGCGTATGTATCTTCCGTCTTTCAACGCTCGTGAATGCGCCCGCGTTATGTTCTGCATACTAGAATACGCAGTTTCGTCACTGTCTCGTGACGGCCAAATAGACTATTATGGTTTAGGGGCGATATCCAAACTCTACAGTGATTTTAAAGCATTTTTCTAGCGATTTTACAACGATATTCCAACGGTATTTCGTTCTATTGTTATAAGCATCGGAAAAAGATCGGTGATTAACTAGAAACCTCTCTACTTATCTGGCGTTAACAATATAACTATTGTAGTACTCTCGATGGCTGCATTAGTGAAGCAGACAGATCAAAGGCGCAAGGAAGGTTGTGTTATATTCTTTAAGAAATACTATATTATATATATTATAAATATATTTTAACTCGGAACTTATATGGACCATTTCTAAAAATCCATGGTCACGCCTAATACGAAATGGATATTTATAAACGACCTCTGATTGATACTGATTAGTGAATACTACATTGTGCTGCACTGCGTTGCACTGATCATTTCTGAAAATCCATGGTCACGCCTATAGGAAATGGATAGTTATAAATGACCTCTGATTGATTAGAGAATAATGACTGCTTAGTTGCTGTTATGGTCATTCGGAATTGTCCCTCAGGGGCTGCGCCCCTTCGGGACAATTCCTCAGACCATAACATCAACCTCTTATTTCACAACAAATTCGCGACAGTTGTTAAGCCATGTAACAGTTGTTAAGCAGTCATTATTCTCATTCATTACTGAAAAAGATGCATATTTATCCAAATCGTTGATTTGTACCGATATAATCTCGCTAATAATTAATTAGTTGTTTTGTTTATTTTGTCCACCCCTGCCCTTCTTAGTTATTGAAACAGTCCGAGTCGGGTCATCCCCTCATTCAACCAATCAGAAATAAGCTTTAATCGTGTTTCCTCATAATTCAATGAATATTCAGTTTAGGGGCGTGAGGCGTTTATTTGATTGGTCGGTCAGTGAGCAAAACAATGGAACACTTTGGCGCAGTACTTTCGGGCAATTATTAGTAACCTGCGCTCAGCGTGCGCGTTCTCATCTAACGATTCATTTTATTGGAGCGCACTTGATACGCAGCTATCGCGATTATTCATGAAGTAATGAATACTGATTAGTGAATACTACATAGCTCTGCACTGCGTTGCACTGACCATTTCTGAAAATCCATGGTCACGCCTAATACGAAATGGATAGTTATAAATGACCTCTGAGTGATACTGGGGAGTGAGTACTACATTGCTCTTCACTGCGTTGCACTGCATGTGCAATACTCCTTACGTAATGTGTATCAACATGTCTTACATCATCGTTGCCATCGCTCAATCACTCATATTTGGCAATGCATGACGGAATTGCACGCAACGTATAAAGACTGCAATAGTTTAGTCAAATCTTCCCCCATATTAATTCCATACCAGCCTCTAAATCTAGTTTTTGATCCAAGATTTATTCCAAATTATTTCACAAACAAGATCCTCTGACTTAAGCTCGTATTCTGTTACATGGCATCATGCCCTAGAGAAGAACCAATGTATAATATGCATGTATGTTGCAGGGCCTCTAGTGTTAAGACGGAATTACATTATATAGTCATGATAGTAGATTTTCAAATATATTATTCTCTGTGAAGAATTCTAAATTTTATAACGGAGCTATAAAGATTGCTTTTAACAGGCGATGGGTGAAATCCGTAGAGTTGAAGGCGAGTTACCGGATAATGTGGACTGCATGAAACATTGTGGCATGATTTAAATTGAAAAGATTTGTATATCCTGTATTTAAAGTAGGTAATGTTATACAACGGTCTTTGACAAGTGTCGTGCCACAATATTTACAATATGTCAATTAGTTATGTAGCATATTTTCCTTGCAATTTCTGGTACTACCACTTAACGATTTCCCTTAATTTGTTAGATTACAATTGGTCATTATTGATCATTTAAAATCCACTCATGTACATAATATTGCTACGTTGTGTCGTTGCAGGTGTTAAATTAGATATCGTATTACTGATATTCTTATACTATCAGCCAAACAGGACTATTATAAAAAGCGGGAAACGTATCGTCTAACACATATCACGACTTCCTGTGTAATTAAAGCGGAAATCGGAATCGAATTTTGTTTTTTAGAATCAGGATTTATTTCTATTTTCATATTGGCCCCTGAGCTTGTATTAAAAAAAGGGTATCAAAACACTGAAATGATAATTTGGTTTTAAAAAATATTGATCCAAAAATCAAAGCCTTCATTTTCTTGTTCGGATCTATATTTCAACTCGGAACTTTTATGGAGCATTTTTCGAATATCCAAGGTCACGCCTAATACAAATGGATAGTTACAAATGACCTGTGATTGATACTGATCAGCGACAACCACATTGCTCTGCACCGCGTTGCACGTGCAATACTTCTCCCGAATATCAACATATGTAATGATTGCCATCGCTCGTATGTGGCGATGTATGACGGAATTGCACGCAACTATATATATCAACGTATAATGAATGCAATAGTTTAGTCAAATCTTCCCCATTAATTCCATACCAGCCTCTAATACTAGCTTTCTATCCACGATATAGTCCAACGAATCTTACAAACATGATCCTATGACTTAAGCTCGGATTCTGTTACATGCCATTCCCTAAAGCTTGGTTGACATCGCTTTTATTTGGCAATGCATGATGGAATTGCACGCAACTACTAATGTATAATGAATACAATAGTTTAGTCAAATGCTCCCTATTAACTTCATACCAGCCTCTAATTATAGCTTTCGATCCAAGATATATTCCAATGTATCTCACAAACAAGATCCGCCGACTTAAGCTCAGATTCTGTTACACACCATGCCCTAAAGCTTTGAAGCACCAATGTAAGATAATATGCATGTATGTTGCAGGGCGTCTGGTGGCAAACAGGGAATCATATCATATAGGAGATTTTCAAATATATCATACTCGGTGATACCGTATACTATATTGTATAATGGGGCTATAAAGATTGCTTTACAAAATATGGGTGAAATGCGTGGAGTTAAGGGCGCGTTATCAAGATAATGTTCACTGAATGAAACAGTGCATTATGATTTAAATTGATGAGATCTGTATTTCCTGAATCTAAAGTAGGTAATGCAATATCATGGTCTTTGAGAAGTGTCGTGACACAATACTTCCACAGCATGTGCTGGCATTAATTCATAGCAGCGGGTTTTCTTAGTTGTTGATTTAAATCCACTTGCATAGTACCCACCGAAGATGGCGACACCAATGACGGATTTTACCAGGGGAAAAGGAGGAAAACGTGCTAACTTAGTCCCTATTTGCCCTCTGCGCGGTAAAATCTTCAAAACCGGAATATTGCCCTATCCCTGGTTAAGCTTTAATAAATTCAGAATGTTGATGCCTACTGAATAGAAACATGAACAGGTGGTTTATAGTCTACTTTGTTTGGACTCTGTCGACGAAAATCACTTTTAACGAACTCGATCGACCCATATTTTAGCTTTGTTGCAGACGAAAGAATATGAAATTAAGATTTAAAAACGTGGGGAGATCAGCAGTAAAAGTTGTCTATACATGTAAAATAAAAAAATAACCAAAGCACCTGAATGACTGACCGACCCATTGTTAGAGGACCATCCACATGCAATTTTTTTCATTATATCACCGTTATCAAAACGGTTGCCATGCCAGAACCGCAGATATGTCCGGTTACACGCTTCTTGTAATCCCTTTTTCGATTTTGCGATAAGATAATACAGTGCAACGACTGACAAAACTGACAGAACTATTCACAACGCTAAATTCGGAATAAGCAAAGCTATTCTAACCTACAGTATACCAGCCATGGGCGAAGACGTGTATACGGAATCAATAAAGAGATATACATAAAACATAGAACTTGGGTGAAAGACAAATAAGAGAAAGCGAGGCAATCTAGAACAAGGAGAACTAGAGTATCTCCTTCTCGTTTTCTCTGCCGTCATGTTATTTATTCAACGGCCGGTTTGCGCTTGTATCACCTGCCATTTGTACGGAACATATTGGGGTGAGGCTTTGAAGTCGTGTGAGGTCATGTTTTTCCGCCGATTTTTGTTTTTATTCAATTTCAATCTATTGCAATGGTTGCGAGATCAAAGTGAAATAATATGATCATGTGGACATTTTGTGTGTGTGTGCATAGGATATGCATCGATTGACTGAAGGACGGTTTGATAAGGATGGTTCGCTTATTTCTGTAACTGCATGGGGCTCCTCCTGCATGGCCGTGACAAGTAATTTTTTCTATGCATTTAAATGGTAAATTTTATATATAAAATGGCTTAGAAATTTACATACGTTGGAGTTAGGTTAAGTTATTGTGTGAACTTATATGTCAGCGAAATATAATGTATCATATTCCCGAGAAAATCTGTCATTGATTGCTATCGCGATATTGTAGTACCTATATCTGTTTGGCTCCGTGTCATAGCGCCTTATATCGCTCTATTTTGTAAAGGTTGGCAATAAATTGTTAAGAGTTTGATAATTGCAATGATGATTTTACCATCTGTCATTTATAACAGAGTCCAATGTCTTCCAGGTCATAAACATTCTGGTCATAACATTTATTTAAGTTTGAAATCAGTCACATTTTTGATGCGGCAAGGTCGTTCGCCCTGTTAGTGTAAGGGCATGCTGGGATGCCGAATACTTCCAGACAATAGCGTACTAGTAATGTGGTTGATTTCATATATAATTCGACTAATGCAATTGACGCTCTTCTTGCATTTGTAGGCCATATAGGAAATTTACATGGCAATATATGCAGTTCACAATGGCCAAACAAGGTATTGAACAATGTAGACAGGGAGCAATTTGCTGGAAATTGGGATATTTTTGGCAGAAATAGATGACCTGATCCTGATAGATGATCCAATATACTATGAGAAATTGCCAAATTCAAAGTTTCTGGCCGCTCAACGCTCAACATAAATACTGCAGCTTGCTCAATGCTAAGGTATAGGTTGTGATTTAACAGCAACACTTGACAAATATTCAGGCCCCTTTCCCCCACCTTAAATTAAAGCATGATTAAAGCTACCGAATAAACACTTTGCTCCCACGTGGTTACATATTATAGCTCAAATTGTTTTATGCTATAGCCAGGGGCCTCTTGACCATGAAGCTAGACTATGAATACAAGAGAACTTTAAGTAGAACTATACTCAATAATGTCTGCCATCCAGTCATGTGACGAGTGATTTAATGCACACGTGGCAATTACATAGTTGGCTGTGACAGAATTTTCAAAATGGCAACAGGTGTGTTAAAAGGTTAAGCGTGCTATAGCAAGTACGTAGGGACGTTATGTTCTCACGTTTCAAGGGAGGTTCAGCAGTGGTTCCACTATTAATAATTTCGACTTCCAATGGAATAATTACTTTATGTTCCTTCATTCTTAGTTTAACACTTTCAACGAGGCAGGCGTATGCAGACTACATTCCAAAATGTCACAAAAGTTTCCAAAATGTCAACAAAAATCAATTTCATTACTACATATGGAATCACCATGAGAAATGCAATAAAATAAGTACAAACATACCTAGTATTGATTCATTCTTGAGATAGACCTTGATATTTGCGAAAGGTTTCTGAAAAAATCTGTTTTTGTATTTGGTAAAACCAATAGCCGCGTGGTAAGCGTTAACATTCAATACCGACAGATAAACTATTCTTCTCCTATTTCAGTTTATTTCTGTGCACCAAGTGGTCATTTGCGGTAGTACTAAACCAAAATGTACCAATAAGTATCCAAATACAATTTTATAAAGTATTATGAAACGAATGTGAAACAGTATCTAAATTGATATTTCATACTGGTGAGGGCGTCTATGGATCAATAAAGTAATGATGTAGAAATGCAACTCCATCCGAACTGAATGTGGGAGTGTGATGAATAACAACTATTAACCTAAGTCGGCACTGGAGTTCTCAAAAATACTGATGCGCATTATGGGCTCAAGCGAATTTTGGCAAATATGCAGATACGCTCTCAACAAGTTCAGAATAACATGAAACGACGCGTCGGAGAAGGCACGTTTAAGGATCATGATATATTTAGCAAGATAGCTTAGATGAGCTAAAAATAACCCTGTCTATATTAACAACTAGAATAAGAGAAGGAATAAATACCCTAACCAACAATATGACCTATAAGTTTCGGATATAATATTAACAAAGGTAACACTATTACCGATCCGCTAGCCCGATTTCACAAACAACCCGAAATTGAATGATCAACCTGAACCTGCCACTTGACAAGTTTTACAGGCGACTTGCCATTTTGACACCATGTTCAATCTTAAATGAACCAAAACAGGAATCTAATACCGGATCGTATTATTTCTTCGTCTGCACTTGTCACCTATTGTACCCTGATGGCACGTGAAATTGGATTTTTGTTGTTGTTGCTAGAGCGTTTAATAGTAATAGGATGGGCACAGACATAAAACACTCAAGTGAAATACCGACTTTATAAAGATATGATTTAAAGTATGTTTTATCAAATCTATTATTACACAGAAAGCACCTATAATAAAGTGATACGCCTACTGACCGGGATTGACGCACGAACTTAACTCACCTATCATTAAAATGTATAAGAGAACTAATACAAATCCTTGTTTGTAATTCTGTAAGACGTAAGCTATACTACCATTATTCACAATTTAGGATATGGGGAAAGGCATGTGGTTGAAAGGCATTTTACTGTTACTTTCTATCGCAATGTATAACACGGCTTGTACTCCAGTCTGATTCAGAAACCATTTTGCATTGTACCACGTGCAATTGGCACATTTGGAAAATAGGTAAGAGTGAATTAATGGATTATTTAGGGAGCACACCACTAATTATAGGACACCCGAGTAAAGTGATGGATTCTATAGAATGCACACCACTAATTATATGTCTGCATAAATGAAACGATGAATTATTTAGGGAGCACACCACTAATTATAGGACACCCGAGTGAAGTGATGGGTTATTTAGGGAGCACACCACTAATTATAGGATGCTCATAGAAATATGTCGTATAGTTTTAATCAGTTCCAAATTGTGAGGCTAATGTTTATCCACTGGTCAAAATGGAATACCTACTTTTCCACCGCTCGATGAAAACTCACACTTTCACCAATATATATGCACAACGACATGGATTCTTTTTGCGCGCGAGCAAATACAAGCCGCACAATTCTCGCCAATTTGGAACTGATTAGACAGACAACTGGAATGTCCAAGAAATTATAGATATTTAAAAATCCTAGTCACCAAAATACATTTAATACTGTCACATGTTTTGAGAAAAAGACCTTGGAGCTCTATTTAGTTAGATGCATCTCCATCCAGCGATGAGCGATCGCTTGGAGATTTCAGCTTCAATTCAACGCCCCCAATTCAACGCCTTAACACTTTCTACGCGGCTATTGGTTTTACCAAATACAAAACAGGTTTTTTAGAAACCTTTCCCAACTTTCAAGGTCTATCTCAAGGATTACTGAACCAATACTAGGCATGTTTATACTTTGTTCAATACATTTCTCAAGGTAATTCCAAATATTGTAATGAAATTCAATAATGTTGAAATTTTTGAAACATTTTGTGACATTTTGAAACTGTCGACTGCAGACGACTGCCGCGTCGAAAGTATAAAGTCAAAATGTTTGCGTTGGGGGCATTTTTCTCATTCTTGTCAATGGTATGTTGTACGGATGTCGCTTGTACAATAATACATCGACGAGCGAGGTTTCAGGTGCACAGTGGAGGCGTTAATCATTTGAGGCATTTGTGAATGGATGAAATCATGAAATGTACCGCTAATGTTTTGAAGGACCACATTTTTTTCTACAAAGAAAGAGGCGGCAGCATTCCCCGTATAAGCATTCCTCTATTGTTGAGAGAATCAGACAGATGCTGATGAAAGGCCATGATGTATACGGTAACTTGAAAACAAACTAAACGAAGTGATATTTCGTAAATGGTTTCACTTACTATAAATGATAAGATGAGGCTATATACGAAACGTTAAAGAGACCTGTGTTATATAGATGTATACATCTTATTTATTGGACCAATCAAATTGTGTATGAATGACTGTATCCCTCTAAATAAATTGGGCGAAGCATACAGATTCTGTATTTTAAGCAAAGCGTGTAATTCACCAATCAGAAATTCTGTATAGATATAAAAAACAACAAAACAATAGTGCCCAAGGCCGATATACACAAAGAAAGTTAGACCTGGTAAAAGATAAGATTCATCTTAGGTAGAGTTTTCAACTCTTCTTAGGAAGATTATTAAAGAAATTGTGAGTTGATCTTCATCCTACAGACCCTAGGTCAAACGTTAGAACTTGGCCCTTCATCATGAAGCTCAATTTAGGCAGAATTCTTAAATATTCTTCTTAACCAGGCTTAAGAAGAGTTAAGAATAACTCTTCCTACGTTCACTTAAGATTAATCTTAACTTTTATGCAATGGGGCCAGGTCTAACTTTGAACCAGGTCTAAATGATGAATAAGCCACATAGAAGTACCATTTTATTCTTTTATATTCTTAGTAAGCTCTTAAGGGGGGACTTAAGGAAGTTTTTTGTTGAATTTTGTTAGTGCTGTAATTATTGAACCATGACTCAAATGTATATAAAAGTATACCTTTTTGGAAAGGAAATGGATCAGAGAATCCAAATTTGGCAACAATTTTGACCAAATACGTTGATTTTTTTTTGACCCAATCTTTTTGAACAAAGCTAACAAACATAATTAGGGACGATTTTTTTTTTACCCAATATTTTTTGAAATTTTGACCAAAAAGTGTTAAAAAAAAAGAAAATCACGTTTTTTTGCACTTTTGGTCCAAATTTTCAAAAATATTAGATTAGGTTAAAAAAAAAAACGTCCCTTCATCAGTGTCTTAACACCATTATAAAGTGATTTGGCCATTTTGTACTCAAAATTATTTTTGTTAGCTTTGTTCAACAACAAAAATGGGTCAAAAAAGTGAATTTTGTGATTTTCTCAAACAATCTACTTTTTTGGTCAAAATTGACGCAAAATTTAAATTCTCTGATCCATTTCCTTTCCAAAAATGTGTACTTTTACATACATTTGATTAATAGTTCAATAATTACAGCACTCACAAAATTCAAAAAATCAAATCAAAAACTTCCTTAAGTCCCCCCTTAATTTAACAAAGTCCAAAAGTAAAACTGGAGTCGCCTAATTAAGCTAATGTAATAGAACGAGCTAATCAAAGCATAAAAGGATCCTTTCTGGGACGACTATTCCCTTTTATAGACAAGGTCTAAAGTTAGACCCAAGGGTTTCAGACGGTGCCGAATATCACGAATATCTTCGAGGTGTTTATTTTCTACGGTATATTTCCTACATTTCCACCTCTTCATTAATTCACAACGTCCATATGCAGATGCTGAATCATGCATACTGATGAGCTCATGAATAGTCATATTGTAGCATAGTCATATTGTAGCATTAGTTGAAAAGCATCTTACTCAAATAGGTTTCTGTCACTGTAGTATATAACACGCCTTGCATCGTGAAAGTTCTGGGTGTGGTAGATAGCACTGGTGCCTGTATCATTCAAAACCGCACTTCGTATGGAAACCTCCAATGCCTGCAATTGAGAAATTCTGAAGTTAGATAAGAGTATTCTATTAAGCGATCGGATGTTTCATGTAACGTTTGCTGGAAGGTTTTCACCGACCGCTAACTCAACTTCAATTCAACACCTGGGGTTATAATGTTGGCGTCGGATTCTCTTATTCTCTGGACTTTGCACGTCGTTTAGCATTAGTACAAAGACGAACGATCTTACTTTCCCGATCCACGGTGGAGGCGTAAATCATTTGAAGCGGTTTTTTATTGGATGTAATGTACTAAAGCTAGAGACATAGACTGCCAATAAACACCGTAACATTCTTCTTTTAGTGTTAAGACTCACTCAGGCAGGCGCAATAGAATGAAAGGTCAATTATGATACAGTATGAGACAGGAAGTCACTGCCTACGCAATTGTCGTATTTTCTATATTAAGACTGATTTAATCTACCGTCATCAATTCACATCGTTCTAATGTGCTCGTTGGCTCATAAATAATCAGGGGGAAAATTTATTTCCAGTCTTAGTTCTTAATACTATTCGGTAAAGCGACCAGAAACCCCGGGGCCATAAACGAGATGACTTTGCCAAAAATGTGTTAGCACTAACACTATTGTAAATAATATTTTCAAAGGTATAAATAATCCGTTGTGACATCATACATGTCCAATATCAATATATTTGAAAAAGGCTTCCGATCTAAATGACGGGGCGGAAACCCTTGCGGGTGACCTCAATACTTTATGTCCAGACTCAGACGTTGTCTGACCATGCTAACAAGAGCTGGCAAAACAGCAGGTACGTACCGCATACTATTTACCTAACGATTATTGGCGATCAAAGTGTTTCGCGCAAACTACACTTATGATATTTTACCACACTGTCGGGGAATATCGATAGGGACTTCGGGAAGTCATCTAATTAGCACCCATGATCGCGGGCCATTGTGTGCCAGAACTCCCAAGTGGGAGGTCAAAGTTAATCACTCAGTTTCGGGTTGTTTGTAAAATTGAGGTTGGCTAGAATTGTTTTTAGGTAACGTTAGCATGGTTAGATAGGTTACTATCCGAACACTTAAATTCACATTGTGGGTTAAAATTGTGTTAATTTGTTTTTTCTAGCTTTAACATAACCAGATTCATGTTCACCTTTCCTTTAGTCATCTTTCTAAATGCAGCATTACACGTGCATTTCCCGATACTATTCTGGGGTCGTTGAAAAGCGATTCCCAACAATGCGTGATAAGATATCATAAGTGTATGTAAAGTTTGCGCGAAATACCTTACTTGTGAGAATCACTCACCAATATCGCAAGGTAACATTATGCTGATAATACTTACTCTTCTGCCTGGCCTTGCCAGACAACGTTCGAGTCTGGACACCGAGATTTAGGACACCCGCAAGGATTTTCCGCCCTGTTTCTTATATCGGAAACCGGATTGTCAATCGTAATAATATCGGCAGTGTATGATGTCTCATAGGATTGTGTGTGCCTCTATAGGTGATGGGGCCCTTCTATGACGACCAAATCCGCTCGCTCTTCAGCAGATCAATTCCGCTCGCTCTTCAGCAGATCAATTCCGCTCTTCATCATATCAATTCCGCTCGCTTGTCATCAGAGACAAAAATGTCAAAAGGCTTTATCATAACCGCATCTATAGGCCTATCATGGTATTTACCTCAGTATTTGACACACTAGATATTTAGTTTATCACAAATAACAAAACTAAAGGCCCTGTCACACCATAGCGTATGGCCTGAACGTGGCCTGAACGTATGCCGACGTATTCAAAAAATAGCTCGAAAATTGTCAGAGTCCGAGAACGTCCAAGAGCGTCCAACTTCCCAACGAATTGCGTCAACATCGGTGATGGAATGGACGTATCCATAGCGTATTAAACGCATACATAGCGTATCACTAACGTATTGATAGCGTATCATTAACTTATAACAAACTTATGACAG
Organism: Ophiura sarsii; assembly: GCA_035610835.1. Classification (NCBI taxonomy): domain Eukaryota; kingdom Metazoa; phylum Echinodermata; class Ophiuroidea; order Amphilepidida; family Ophiuridae; genus Ophiura; species Ophiura sarsii. Next base: position 29,650,553 of record CM069458.1, read on the forward strand.
CGTATCACAGCGTATGCGATCGGCGAGCGTATGACCAACGTATTCGTAGCGTATGTCTGCCGTGCTCGACGTATCCTCAGCGTATCCTCGGCGTACAACGAACACGTGACTTATGCCGTTACAGAAATTCAGTTTCGTACACGGCGGGACAAGTGTTGCCAGTTCAAGTAAACGAAGCCTAGATGATAACTATTAAAATATCTAGAAGGGTAAATCTATATGTCCAACCTACAACTTAAGACGATTAACGTACCTCTAACGTATGTCAGCGTATGTCTAACGTATGTCAGCGTTTGTAAACGTATGTCTAACGTACCACGAACCTATCGGGAACTTATGCAGAACGTAAGTTAAGCACACGTTGAGTACGTCGAGAAATTTTGAACATGCTCAATAATTTTTCGCGGGCTCGACGTGTTCCAAATTTTCACAACGTATCACAGCGTGCTCTTAACGTATACGACGTATCCCAAACTTACCCCTAACTTGTATCAGCGTACACCAACGTACGCCAACGTACGCCAACGGATTTTTCGATATTTCGCATACGTTGTTATACGTTCAGGTGATACGCCATGGTGTGACAGGGCTACCGTACAGCTAGCGCGCATTCGGCATTTTGGGAACTTATGGAGGGTTTGAGTATATAAATGGGTCCCTTGAGTATCTCACCTCACTTCTTCATGGTCTGTCTTGGCCTTCTTGCTTTTTCCTCCTTCTCGGCCTCGGCCCCTGGTTGTTTGCTTCTTCTTGGGAGGCATGTTAACTGCTTGATGACATCGGCGGGAATGATGTAATTTATACGTGCTACAGCGGCATAATAAGCCACGTGTTCGTTGTACGTCGAGGATACGCTGACGGATACGTCGAACACGGCAGACATACGCTACGAATACGTTAAGTATACGTTAGTCATACGCTCGCATACGCTGTGATACGCTGTCATAAGTATGTTATAAGTTAGTGATACGCTATCAATACGTTAGTCATACGCATGTATACGTTCAATACGCTATGGATACGTGACAGGGCCTTACACGATCGCCCGGCATAAGGTGAATACGTGAGAATACGTCGAAACTCGTTGGAAATACGTCAGGCATACGTTATACATACGGCACATATACGTTATCAACTCGGTATCACTACGTTGGCTGTACGTTTCCCCCAGCCTACGTTCATCAACGTATACCAACTTACGAGTAACGTACGAGTAACGTACCACTAACGTATGTCAGCGTATGTCAACGTATATTTAACGTACCACAAACTTGCCGGGAACTTATGCAGAACGTATTAAGCACACGTTGAGTACGTCGAGAAATTTTGAGCATGCTCAATATTTTTTCGTGGTCCAAATTGTCACAGCGTATCACAGCGTGCTCTTGACGTAAACGACGTATCCCCAACGTACCCCTAACTTATATCAGCGTACGCCAACGTACACCAACGTACACCAACGTATTTTTCGATATTTCGCGTACGTTGGCATACGTTGAGGCGATACGTTATGGTGTGACAGGGCCTTAAGCTTAGAACGAAACGCTCGGTTAAAGTCTTCGATGCCATACGTGCTCTTTGTGAATATGTTTGTTAAACGATTAGGCGTGACTGCATGTCATTTATATGACTGTATAAATACCGTAGTACGTGTTTTTACATACAGATTATTTATATCTTTAACTGCAGCTATTAGTTTACCATATACAAAACAGATTTTCCATAAACCTTTCCCAAATTTCTATCCCTAATTTTATTTCTAAGTCTATCTCAAGGATTACTGAACCAATACTAGACATGCTTGTACTTATTTTAATGCATTTTCCATGGTGATTCCAAATATAGTGATGAAATACAACAATTGTGACATTTTTGAAACATTTAATGACTTTTGGAACTGTCGTCTGCAGACTACCGTAGCACATGTGCCTTCATACAGACTATTTATATCTCTAACTGCAGCGGTTGCTGGCCGAGCCCTTTGATTGTTGGCTACGCGCTCCAATAGGCCCTCAACAGAGAGGACAATTACTTTGTATTTATCATAATCTGTTAAGATGTTGCCTATATTTCAGGCATTGATCGAAATCGAACTAAACACTTCAAAAGAAGTAAGTTCCCCTTTAGGGTTTCCCTTATATTTTCAAAAATATACATTGGGTTGAAATGGGTTTTCTGTCAAATTGTTATGAGGTTCATACCAATACTTGACCAAAATTTCAAATCAACAGGTTTTGTCATGCTTGAGTGAGCGTGTATTGAATGACAGAATGTCCCATTTCAAAAGTTGTTAAAATAATGTGTAGTAGAGTGTGTATCTACCACGTTGGTGTATCAATTGCCGACATCGATTTCTCATAGTGTTGATGAGGCGCGCTACTCGATATGGAAGTCCAACTCTTGTTGTACCAGAATTTAAACCCAACTGGTGCTTCCATGCTCAAATTCTCATGCATTGAAAGAGGGAATGTTGCTTTTGAAAATGAGCAATATTCTGTGATGAATTGATCAGCCAGTCAATGTGGCTTTCACTGCCTGATGCTAATGTGCTTATGATTAGTGTTCTCCATATTGTGTATGTAACCATGCCCCATTTATCCAGCCAGGAAAGATCCTTCTGCTACTAAACATTATTTTAGCAAATTTTGAATTAAACGGTATTTTAGCAACTTTTGAAATGGGACATTCCGTCATTCAATACGTGCTCACTCGAGCATGACAGAACCTGTTGATTTGAAATTTTGGTCAAGTATTGGTATGAAGCCCATAATCATTTGACTGAAAACCCCATTTCATTCCAATGTATTGTTTTGGAAATATACGGGAACCCCTAAAGGGGAACTTACTTCTTTTGAAGTGTTTATATCAACGAAGCTAAAATTACAAAGTACAAAATGACGTTTCATCCTTATTCATTCAACGCTTGAACGTATGGGCTGTGTACATCAATTAGATTTTTTGATAGGGCTTGAAAGGATGAAAGTACACATTACTTAGATTCCTATGGTGTTGACTTCACAGGAAGCATTGAGATAATTCACAATTATATTATTCACCCTGTTAGACTAATGAGGCCGTCTCCTGAGATTGGTAGATCCTTGCAATTTGTAGTCGTGGGAGGGATTTAGGGTAATCAAATTACGGAAGTGCATTGCAAAGCGAGCATTAAGATAATTCGTGTTTTCATAAGAGCCTGTAATTGTTAAGGACAGTATCCCAATAGCATACTAATTCTGTTCTCGTCAGGACTTGGTAAAACAATAGGTTGGTCATTGCTATGAGTCCATTATTGTAATTGTAGAGCTGATTTTTTTTCTCGCAGATTGTATTCGAATAGCTCCCTACCATGCATAAATCCTTGAAATCATCTATTTATCATTGATGATAATATCACTTGCTAGATCTTAGAATACAGGGTGCTCAAAATTCAAGTTTTGAAATAAGATCAGCAAAGGCACTAAAATAAAGATAGAGAAGACAGCCATTAACAGAGACGGGTGTGATCATTTCTCCTACTAGTAGCACTATAATCATCTGATTTTCATATGATCACACACAAAAAAAGTGGTCACATGACTGAAGGGGTCTGAATCAGTGCGCTAAATTAGTAATGATTTCAAGTTGATTCGATTTTTACTCGATCTGCCGCGCGTGTATCCTAAATATGGATATCAATGTAAAAAGTGGTTACACATTTTCAAACCGTATGATTGCCAGCTAGATTTGCCGTCATTAGGACATATAGTTCCTATCATCAACAGTAATAACTTTGGATGAAAATCCCTCACCAATTGCACAATCAGTCGACAAATCCCTCATGTGGCATTGTACATACCCAACGCTGTATAGTATTTACTTGAATGTTGAATAACTGAGACAAATCCCTCATGTGGCATTGTACATACCCAACGCTGTATAGTATTTACTTGAATGTTGAATAACTGAGACAAATGACAAATACAATGTCTATCATGTTGTTATTAAAAGTGTTTTAAGGCTGATGGTTCCCAGGGCGAGACCTTGTTTAAAATGTTACAATAATATACGCACAGTGTGTTGTGACGTTACTGTTCATAACAGGTAAGTCAGCAAGCTATATAGCTATATACCAGACATCCCGAAGGTGGATTTAGATTAGTCTTACATTCAGGAAATTTGAAATTCAACATAGAAAATACTCTTTTGTGATAACGGAACCGAAAGCTATTAGTGCGATATTGCTTTACCTGACGGATACAATGGCATAAATTGTCAGGCAATCGTGAGCGAAGGGTGGTTATACTTAGGAAGTCGTCATAAACTATACTACGTTTCCTCCCAAATTAGTGGGCAATAATTTAAATGCGTATTTAAGTGATTGCAAATATCTCTGAACATTTTAATAGAATGACCCACTTTTTGTTTTAAGGCCTCTTTTTGACACTTTCCCAAAATGTGGTATAGACTTATTTCCCTCTTCTGGTACCGTAATATCACAAGTCACCAACCATTTTATTTCATAAAACTGAAATAGAATTATTAGAAAGATATCAAATGGGTGCCGGGTCTAAATCCTATACTTTTTTATAAACACTCCCTTAGCCATTCTGTGTTCGCTCAATAACACATTCATGATTACATTCAAATGTGTTATAGGCATGCATATGTTATTTTATCTAACACAATGTTCGAATATTAAAACACCTGCAGACCATAATATGGTGATATAATGATATTAAAATCGACTGCATCTATTTCTAGGCGCCAAATATCCAGGGTATATGTGCCAACCATCGAGCCATACCATAATTCAAAACTACAGGGTGTCCCAAAAGCTTCAATACCGTTTGAAAGCTATATGACTCTTTTAAAATGATTCGCAGTACCAAATTAAAAACTTGTAGAATTATTTTGATACCAAACTTGACCCTTTTCTTTGGCCCCTATTACAAAATACACACTCCGCTGAAAGGTTTGATCACATACCTCACAATACCATACATATTATTCAAGGTGTACGTCGCTATTATCAAAGGCTGCGTATGTACAACATATAATGTTCAATAATGATATCTGAAACTTAAAAGAGTCCCTATGGAAAACCTTTTTTTTCTCTACCTCTTTCCCTCTCTCGTTGTACAAAGGGTTTATATGAAACTGTAGTTTTACAGATCCAAAGTTTTCTTCTGTTATTTGGCTCACATATTGTTATTGTCTTGGTATCAACATAAGGCTGAAATATGAGCAATTCAAATTTCATTTGATTCATTTTGTGGGGTAATTGTGTCACTTGAATATGCACCATAGCGTCGGTGTTTGTTATTTTGAAGTAATTAGGAATCGTATCACCCCGTAACTCAGAATGTATTTATGATTTATGATCGGAAATGTAAATCTGCAAGAAAATCTGCTTTTAATTATGACAATATCAATTCAATATTCCACATCACATTAAGTTTTTATTTTAAATCAAATATTTATCTGCACCTAAATTTAGACAGTTGTTTCTTTAGTATATGTAGGATTTAATTACCTCGGTGAAAATATTTTTTAAAGTGAATACTCGAGAAAAATTGACTTTGGCAAACACTTCTATTTGACGTTAAGTGCAAAGTACACATGCACTTTATAGATAAAATGCAATGAAAGTAGGAGCGCATCAAAATGTATCGTTCCTTTGCGCAATCAGTGTATTATTAGCTCGTCAGCTGCTGTCAGTATTGATAAGAATTATTCACTCGATTTTTTTTCCGACTACTATCTGAGACATGTATCTGCTTTTTGTGGTTAGTGTAAAACGCATCTAAAGGGTTTGTACCCAATACTGCCCTCCCATGACAAAACGGTATAACAGACAGTTTTGTCAAAATTGAGTTATTACCAGTTGGTCATGGATTGCACCTACCCATTACACATATCAAACTATTCAGTTTCAAGCCCAAAACACCAAAAAATACACCTACAAAATTAAATATGATGTACAAGTCAATGGTGGCTCAGCACAGTCAATACAGATTATCTCAAAATAATCAATTAGTCTGTTATGCCGTTTTGTCATGGGAGGGCAGAATAATGAACGATTGCTTTGAGCTAAACGTTATCACCATCTAAAGTTGATTCAACCAATAACGACGTTATTTGAGCAACATGTACTCTCTAACGTATAGCGGTATTTATAAAAATGTTGGTAAGGACAGACGACGGTGGCCACGCGAAACCTAAATTTTGAATTCGTATTGGAATGCCACGTAATCGCGAATGATAATCTTATCATTTTGAAAAATTCATCATAGGTTAGAATAATTTATTTCCAATCCAAAACCGTTGGAGTTGGCTAACTAACTCCATTGTATATGCTATTTCTTAAATTATTTTCATTGTTAACCGGGCGATGACTGTTAAAATATGTCAAAATGGTGCATTCCCGTTGCCATAATGGGTCGTCCGAGATACGTGGCCGCCATCGTCTGGGTAAGGAAGCACTGAAAAAATTGTCCGTATGGCTCATACGTATAAGGGATTTGTACGTAAGACTTATACGGTAGTCTCCAAAGTAATATGTTGCATTATCATTATGTACAAATCACAAATGGAATTGATGCCAAGAAAATATTTGTATATAATATCATGGAAACATTTGTATTGGTTTATTTCAATTTGTATTGTTGATTGTACATATGATGATGAAAAATATATTAATTTGGCGACTATTATATAACTTTAAGTCTTGAATGGAAGTCATTTGTATGTAAGACCCAAATGCTCTTTGAATGTTCATAGCAACATAAATAAGATCAGCATTCTGTATTTTGTTTTCATGTAGACCTTTTAGCTTCATGCGCAGACGATATTGAGAAGGAAAAGAAACGTCCTTGACTTTCCCTCGCTACGTAAATGAATTACCCTTTCCTTTCTACATATATTTGACTGATAGTCAAATTGTTTCATATGTTGCTATCATGTGGTACGCAGGTGTTGGTGATTGATATGTCTAATTATAAATTGCCCTTCATAATGTGTTATAATAGTACGGCGTGGTTGGCATTAGAACATTACTCCACAAGTTTGGTTACTGTTTGATACAATATAGCAACTGAAAAATATGTCCATCCATTTTAATCAATTTGAAATAAATCGCATTTGAATTTCAAGCTATTAAAAGAAATCGTGCGAGCTTTTTCTTGTTATCAAAGAATACAAAAATAGCTCTTTCACAGAATTGGTCTGTACTGATACGTACTTTCTATCTATAATGCCCTGAGGACAAACTGTTACATTCAAACTGTCAACCCTTTATCTTTATTAAAGAAATCTGCATCACATTCACCGCTTTCTAAATGTTCCAAAACACGGCTGTCTCTAAAGCTTAGAAATGTCATACAGTTCAAACAGAATGTTGTAACCTAAGCCATTAGTCTTTGAATCGAATCAATGCTTCGAATTCAAGGCGTCTAATGGTAGGAGTGCACATACATTTAACGAAAGGAAATTGCATTTTCTACATTACACATCTTAGGTCGATTTCTGTCTATCCCTTTGTGCAACCGAGTTACGATAGAATGGATTTTTGTCTTCTTCTTAAAGGATGATGGCAATGTTTTCGTGAACGGATGACATTTTATCGTTTTGTATTACGCTACACGAACAAAAATCTGTTTTTCTTGCTTGTAGGACGGACTCTTTATCATAACTATAGAGGTTGTAGGGTTAGCTTAATTGCAAAATGTGAGTTCCCTTTTCGCCGGAGATCTTTTTTTATCATATTTATGGACAATAACATTTAACTGACGTCTGACATCTACTGCACATTATATACACTCTGTAGACTTCATTTCATTTCATTTCATATTTATTTAGCCAAATCAACATTGCACATTTAAACACATAAATAGATGGAACATACAATAATCAAATACAATAAATATAAAAGACAATAGTAAAAAACACAGACAGAAAGCATGTTGATAAGACCAAGGATAGCCCAAAAAGCCACAAGAGCTTATTTCCATTGGGGTCCTTTCAAGATAACAGCACAAACAAGAGAGAAACAACTAACAAGTCAAGGCATGGTACCCCTCCCTCTCTCAATCTGGCTTTCATTGCAAGATGAGATTTTACTTCTTTTTTGAAGTAGGCATAAGTATTGCTCGATTTAATATCGCCTGGAAGAGAGTTCCATGCCCCAACCGCAGTACATTGGAAGGTGTTGCTGCCAAGTTGCCCCGGACCCTTGGAATGACAAAATTAAGGTGGCTATCCCTGGTATTATAGCGATGCATTGACTGATAATCATCCATGAAAAAGTATACTTCAAATCAGCTCGTCGCCATCTTGGTATTCTATGACAATTTCTTCATTTTATAGCATCTAGATTAGCGAGGCTGTGTCAGTGAAGGAGGAAGAACATTGATGGATGGTTCCCGTGATAATAGTGGGATAATCAGCCGAGGGCAACAACTTTCCCTTGTTATACGTGGCTTATATTATTATATAGCGTCATTCTGACAGACAGATATTGTATCATGTCTCCAAATGCATATTTCATGAGGCAATTATAGTCCTGATGAACTCTATGAATACCCGATGGAAACTTATAGTAACCTGAATTATTTTTTCGTTTGACGTGTTCATAAATATGTAAAAATCTGATTTTTAGGATATGCCTCGGTGCATCTAATACTATTGCACGCGCATTTATATCACGATTTAAGTCATAAATGCTTTCATGAAACCATAAATAATATATTTCATATTCCATAAAAATCGGTTTAAAAAAATCAACTGTAAATCAATGAATAGGTTTTCGCTCTTGATTACAATACCGATACCGATAATCTCCGCAATATCTTGGATTTATATCTTCAATCATAAAACGATATTTTGAACAGTCTTCAATGGCATGTTATGTTGTTCGTATTTTAAAGTAGTATTTCCCCATGTGAATGCAAAATATATTATTATATGTATGTCATCAAATCACTGATTTATTTGAAGGGATATTCTCAACCGACAGGGGTTTCCACACCCATATCCCTGATATGGAAACCTTTTTTGAATCCAGATGATAATGATGAAACATGTTTTATGCTATGCGTTCCTTTGGAAATACGTATATCAAGGTATTTCTGAATACCCGAGTAATTAAGTCGATGTTTTATGCGTACCTTAAAACATGTTTGTTAATTATTGTATGTTGCTTTAAGCAATTGCATATATATCAAATAATTTATTTGGTCAATGCACGAGTTCAGCTAATGTACATTATATTAATTCGTATTATCCAATTAGACGATTGTCTTCTGGGTAAACGCGGTAAGTTATTGATATCAATTGTACTCATTATGATGAGTTGATAAATTGATTTTTTCCCTTCAAGGGATAGCGTGGCGATATGAAAATGTGAATGAACCTGGGTGAACCACAGTCGTCTGATAAGTGTAGAATATAAAGCAGCGAGAGCAGCCCCAGCTTATAATTTTTCTTATTTTCTCCTTCTTATATTCTAAGCAACCCCTTGTGTGCCCTATAAAGATTGCTTTGTTAAAGATCCGACGCTGTTCATTGCAAGAGGGGTAGTACGAACCTCATCAAATCTACATTACGGTATTCACGTTCGTGATATACATTTTCAGATTTCGGATTGCTTTACTGAAACCAAAAACGTGCTCGTACCGCGACCACGTGTGATTTTTAGAGTATTTTGCTAATGGCGTATATGTGTGTCGAGTTGCCGACAACTTAATATCCTGGAGGGTGTTAACAACAACACGGGTTATACGATTTCTTTTCGGGAAAGCACGTTTCTGGGTGCTTAAAGAGAGTCTTATGAATGCTATGAATTGTATTTCCTAATTGAGTCCTGAGGTATCCGGTTCCTTACTCATTGTAGCTGGCTATAACTGACGGAAATCCAATGATTATTTGTAAACATCGGTTACCCACTCTTTTTGCAGATGACGCGTCTGCGCTGGCTCAATAATTCAATGTTTCAAAAGGGCGACAGATTGCGTACGAGGCTACTATATGATCACAAATTACCACAAATTTGACAAATATCAATAATGGAAAAGGGAGTACTTAGACATAAGTTGTTTTCCAACTAGGGTGGCTCTAATTGAAACAATGTTGTTTTAACATTGCATATATTGTATTTTGGGAACCTTATGGAATCCACGATCTCGTTATAAACTTAAACGAATTACAAATTGAAGCAAATCGTGTCCATCGTCGTCTGCTTTTTGTCAGACTTTATGCAAATTTAACATATAATTTGTTTTGTCGTCTGCTTCGCTTCAATGAGGCGCGAATCGCCATCGTCCATTTGCTTGGGAGCAGACAACTACTATAATTATCCATGCACCGGTGAACTATAATGGCGTTAGCTATCCGTCACATTGTAATCATGTGCGGGGACGTCTCGACACCATTTTGCATCGGCATTTGCATTTTGCAAATTTTGCAAATGTATTTGCGGTGTTTCCGTAAGTGACCCACTTCAGAACTGACACACTTTCGAATTCGGAAGCCTTACCAATGGTTTCTGTGTGTCGATGGAAGTGGGTTATCTTGTGGAAACATCCATCTATATAATGTATGAAGAGGATGTAATCTATGCAGGTTATATATAGGGCAACTTTACTGGAGCTCTGTGAGATGAAATCGTCTGCCGAAAGACATGCCATCGATAGGGATGTAATACAATCTTCCGATAACAATAACTTTACATTTTGATCCCGGTAATTGCAATTGTATTCATCTTTCGTCAGTACTCAAGTTATCTAGAATGACAAGAATTTGACATGACATGAAATATTTGCAATTATTTGATGGGAATCACTGAAAAGGTTATAAAGTAATACGAATTATTCTTGTACTAAACAGGGTTTTAGCTTAAAACCGTGTCTAAGTAAACTCGTGTCTAAATTAAACGCGAGTTTATCTTTTAAACGACGTGTTTAACAAAACACTATTTGAAACTCTAAAAATCTCGTCCCCAGAGCGGTCGTGCGTTCACTGCAATTATTCAATTTATTGTGGCGCAAATGGGTACCAATAGATAGCGACCGAATACCTCAAATGCACGTGTATTTTAAGACCACACGATCTGCACGTCAGCCTGCACCGAGCACGGTTGAGTAATCATTCAAGCCGTAAAATTGTTGCAGGAGTTTGGTTTTACGCGCGTTAAACTACCCCTATACCCTTGTTTAAAGTTAGACACTTTTCAGTGAGTTAGACCCGTGTTAGAGATAAATAAAATTTCGAGAATTGCTAGAGATAAATAAAATTTCGAGAATTGCGGTTAGATAAACGATGTGCTTAAAGTCAAAGTTTAAATACGTACGAGAATACGGTCCTATAAGTTGTCTGTCGTCTGTCTCGCATCCCGTAGTGTTGGATTTAGGCTGAAATTGTCGTGATTATTGGCTTTGGAACGGATGACGAAAACAATTCCCCATGCGTAGGAGAAATCGTTCTGTTACACTTTCATCATGAGGTTGAACTGTCCCTGACAGTTCAACCTCATTTTGCAAACTGTTTCGGCTGTTTGACCCACTTCAACCCGGTAGACTGTCGAATAAAATGGTTAATTTCGTAAAGATGGCTGGGATTTAGCTATTAGCTATCTGTTCCACTTTTAACATTTGCATGTACGCCTCAACATCATTTCCTATTGCAATCTGTTTGGGGTGTTTCCGCAAGTGAGCCACTTCAAACTGACACGCTTCTGAACCACATGTTTTTTCTCGAAAAGATTGCCGAAATTTGAGCCGGATTTTGAAATTCGTCGACGAGAGAAGTAGGTTAGTTTGAGGAAACATCCATCTATTTGTAATGTAGAGGACGCACTCTATAACAGGCTATAGGGTGATTTCACATCATGAGAGGATGAACTACGGAAGACATGCAATCGAAAATAATATAATACCTCCTTGTGCATTGCGCAAGATGTCTTGTCCTCTGCAGTGATTGACTCTTTACAGGCTTGGAAATATATCGCTTAAGGGGGGATTCACGTGCTAAATGGCACATTTATGATCTCAATTTTGAGTATCAAATATACGTGCAAACCTATGACAACCATATATCACCGTAACGGGCATGTTGCGGAGAATTCAAAAATTTCATTTTTTTTTACATAGTTGCTATGGCAACCAAGCAAGGCTGTGATTGGTCGAAACTAAGAACAAGCCTAACTCAATAATGGAACATCCATTTACATCCATAATTGACACATGATCAGCAATGAATTCCGCATGGCAGTATGTCTTCCGATTTTTTGATTTGTTGTCCAAATTTGAATAATGCTCCAAAATGTGCTGATTGGCCGGTTTTTCGGTTGCCATGGCAACCGGAAGTTCAAATTAAAAAATCCGAAAACATGGCGCCATGCGGAATTCATTGTTGATCATGTGTGTCAATTTGTGATATTAATGGATGTTTCATTATTGAGTTAGGCTTGTTCTTAGTTTCGACCAATCAGAGGCCTTGCTTGATTACCATAGCAACTATGTAAAAAAAAATGAAATTTTTGAATTTTCCGCAACATGCCCGTTACGGTGATATATGGTTGTCATAGGTTTGCACGTATATTTGATACTCAAAATTGAGATCATATATGTGCCATTTAGCACGTGAATCCCCCCCCCCCCCCCCCCTTAAATATATGACAATCAGTTCATAATTGTTTGATTTAGGTTCAGTATTAAGATATTATATAAGTCTAAATTTGTTGAGATTCGACTTTTAAAAGCGAAACATTTGGAAGCTATATGTCTCTAAATCAGCTTATTCATGTAAGCCGAAATAAATGCAAAGCTTCTTAACACGTTCAAGCCCTGGGGGTTCGGTAACCTATCTCCGTTTATCCATAAATTGTAATGGTTTGATAGCAGCCTTCGCTCAGGCAGACTACACTTGATCTCGTTAAATGTGTTGAAATCTCGCTAGTTCTGCGCGCGTAATGTTTGAAAACATCACTAACGGATATTATATATTACATTAAAAAGTTCAGATTGGGCGCAATTCCGTCACCCAAGACGTTGGAAAGAAACGTACGAGGGTATTGGGTATCTGACAATGAATATCTACATATGAACTTGTATTTTCTGACACTTCTCTTCCCTTGTGCTGGCTTACTTCCATATTATCAGGTTGGCTACCAGGTGAACTATTTGTTCTTCTGGAATATTCAGAACATAATTCGCGAAATAGACATATTCAAATTTACACATAAGAAATAAGAAATCATTTCTGAAAATTAACTGTATTCACGGTGTGTCGTTTGCGAACTCCACTGTGGCACCCACATGCCATTGCTTTCGATACACTAAAATAATTGGTATTAGTAATAAACGAGCGGAAATAGTGCATTGAGGGCGTTATAGACTTTTTTAAATGTTATGTAGTTACCGCATTTATATTGACTAAATATGCCCTACTTGGGGTGCCAGTACTTGCACTCATCACACGATGGATGCAATACTAAATGCTAGTATGCATGTGTTGATAGAACATAGTGTAAATTTACCGCTTTCCGCATCTCCTAGCAGCTAACATTAAGCATACGCGAATCTATAATGTGTAATGTGTAGCATTATAAACCACGCTTAAATTCACTTCAAATTGGTGAACATACAGGGCTGAGGCTCGTTTTGAGTACAAAATAAATCACTAAACTATTTTCCAAATAAATGTATCCGAATAGGCCCTATATCATAATATTGATAATAATTTAATATAACCGAGTTTGATATCTGGTTCTCTTTGCTTATTTTAACACATTATATAAATACAGGTGTGAATAATCAAGGCTAAATGTACTGAATTAATATGATATCCAAACGGCTTGCTCCTCCTAGGAGAGTACTTTGTATTATTGCAGGATAAATAGACACGGCAAACACGGTATATCGACTTTAAAAGACTCGGGTATCAAATATATACATATAATAATGCCATAGTAGAAACTGAATAACATCATTTTAATCGCACTCGTAATGTTTTTTCTCACCCTGCATCGTATATCATTACCTACTTAAATGCCATTTGTATGCCAAGATTGCCTTATAATATCCCAAGCTGGTACTGAATATTTAATATGTGCTTATTAAAGGTGTATATTCTGATCACCTTTTTCTTGGCTATGATTTTTTTTTCACATCAAGATATTTTTATATCAGAAGAATCCCCATATTTCCTCATTATGTCTGTAAAATCTTAGGGGCCAGTTTGTGTACTACTCAATGGAAAGATTTCTTGTGACCTTGTGCTTCTAAAATAAGAACAATTGGAGTTATGCAACTCAAACTTTGGAATGCGACAATTTTAAGGATGACCTTTCATGAAAAATACAAAACATCAAGTTGAAAATCGGGCCAGCAGTCAGAACATCTACCTTTAAGTATTCAGATGATTGGTTTTAGAGGTTAATAAAATATATATACATAATGTTGTTTCATTGAGTTTCGTAAAGATTGTAGTTAACCAGGGTTCGTACACTTGTTGAAACTGAATGAGTACCTCGTAAAGGTTTCTATTACACTGTATCCCATTGTATTCTTGTCAGAGTGTGAAAACAATAACAAAAGCTTTATAAACTTGGCTGTGTGGACGGAGCAAGTTGAATCCAAATCCAAGGGTTTATCTTGAAAGTTGACACATTGTCGCAAATTATTTCTAAGCGCTCAGATATCACCCTTAAAAATATTGGTTGTCAAATATGCACTCATTAAGATCCGTTTGATTTGAATCTCATTTTGAGCAGCTTGGTGCTAAGCATAGATGAAAGAAACCGACAATTTGGAACCCGGTAGTATATATTTTACGGAATAAATCGTATTGGAAACTGGACACCAATGCTTAGCACCAAGCTGCCGAAAGCTGGATTCGTTTGATTTGCAAATGCAACTCTCGTGAGTTTTTACTGATGGTCATGTGACCAAATTAACGTGGAAACGTACGGGACACTGTTTAGCCAGGTACTGTACTACCAATATTAGTATTGATCATGTTTAGTAATCATTCCTATTTGTATTTTTCATTTCTCTTTTATCTAGTTGGCCGAAATTCTAATGCCAGAAGAGAACTTTCTTCTTTTGTTCCGATCACAAGAAACCCTGAGGTCTAGTGTCGAGTTTATGGAGGTAAGTTGATCGGATAAGGGTCGCGTGGTAGGAAGTTCGTGTCGGGGTTGATTAATTCAATTTGAATAATAGTTGAAGATATTGGGTTGTGGGTTTTTTTAATAGCAATAAATGCTCCCACTATCCTTAGGTGGTGATTTTTGTCTCTACCATTCATGTATGTGTTTTGTTGTTTAATTTTGTACTGAAAACTTTCTAAACACCCTTGATCTATTTACCAAAGCGACTTTGCTGTTATCTGCACTGGACACTCAAATGTGTCAGCAAAAAACTTTGGTTCGAAATATGCGAGTTGAGAAGTTTGAAATAATATGGTAATGCCAGTTGTACTTGACTATATATCAAAAAGCTTGACTGAAAAATCATTCGTTCACCATCAGAGGGGGAAAGCGTTTTCCCCTGTACGCCTCCGTATTACGTCATATCTAAGTACTCCACCTCCCCAGTTAGGACCTCGTAATAAAATCTGAGACAGGAAACCACCATGTGACAGTTTGATTATTGTTAAGTTCCTACCCCTAGTGCCCCCTGTGGACCCCAGGGTTTCTCCATATGCATCTCTGTCAGTATCACGCACCTCATATATCAGCTCGTGTCTCGTATAAGGTCGTCTACCCACGAATGTTCACTTAAAACTAAACATGACTAAAGCATGATTCGCCCATGCCTAATTGACATACAAGATATACCGTGAGGTAACTTGTGGTGTGGTGGTTTAAATAAATATACTAAAATACAGTTTTATGTGTGTACAAGTTTGAAGCTCCTACTCCATCTTAAAGTATGCAGTTCATCGATTGATCTTATGATATATGCCCTAAATGCATAACATTCGTTTTATATTTAATATGTTAACATTTGGAGTAGTGGTGTAATGACTTTAGAAGTAAGGGGACCGAAAATGTACGACTTGCCGACAGATATATATCAAATAACAGTACGCGCGAACATGTTGATACATCTAGTTGGCGAGCCTCCTTAAAGTTGATAACTATTACAGCAGATCATGAGAGCGCATTAGCTTACATAGCACAACCTGGGCGCACTGTGTATCATATGCGTGACGCATGCGTATGCCAAAATCTCGCGCGTTCGATTGGATTACTTTTACGCGAGGAGAGATACAATTTGAAACTGACTCAACTAGTATTGGTAATTCGTAAAAGCTATCATCGATCGTAGTTAAAAATTGCTGATTTTTTTTACGCGTAGCACGGACTAATATCCAAGGAGTCGTTAGATGTTTTATTATCATGTAAAATTGCATAACTCTAATTAAAAAGGGTCACTTTTATTTATTTTATGTTAAAGAATAATAACCTGTTATTGTTAGCAGTAAGAGTTTCATCCGTCTTCACATTGTGCAGCAATCACCTACGCTAATGGTTAAACTTAGAAACGGCCTCCTACTCAATAAGTCTTTCATCAATAGCGACGCTCCATATTGCTTACGCAGCTGAAATTTACCCTGTTTAATATATTAAAGTACACAGCTAGGCTATGTATACCCTTGAACATGTTGAAAGAAATACTATAAGTGAGTTATATTTTCATTCGGTGTCTGGCATTAATACGGTTATGTATAGACTGCGGTGGAGACTTTCAGCGCTTTAGGCGGAGAAGGCCTCTTGAATTCAGTTTAGAATCCAATCAAAAACAAAATGGCGATCATCTTAAAGGTGCTATGAGTATTCACCATTGTGTGTTCACGTACATTGCGAGGTTCCAACTGTAGTGCGTTATTGTGATTATAGTGATTGCCCTAGAGCACTATGCGGCCAATCACGGTATCATTTTGGGAGTTGTATTGCCTATTCAACGCTCTAATTACCGGCTTATACAATGTACCAATTAATACAACGATAACTTTCAAAGTACAGCAAGGAAAGCTCATATCATAAAAGTCATGGTCCTTCCCGGCCATTTTTTCTAGAATTTTCGAAGACATAATGAAGCAAATGAGGTTGGATTGGTAGGCCATATATCGGTCTGGTTATCCAATACAAATAAATATGACACCCAGACCCGTTATCAAGGAGAAGGTGTTGTTTTTGAGGTCCCCAAAATGCTGTTTGCGAGCACAGTGCGCGAGCGAAAAAAAAGGGTTCATTTAAACATGTGGACGCCTGTCCTTCCTCCCTAAAATGTAAATATATGTTGATATGACTCTTTTTCTTTTTTTCAATTTGACAGGCGTGGCGGAAATACGACACAGACAAGAGTGGATACATTGAATCAGCCGAACTTAAGGTAAGAAAATATCGTCGATAAAATGTGGGCGGCAATAAAATTCTTCAAATGAGACCAGCTTTTGAAGGTTTAATGTGAAAAAGCTAATGTGAAAATAACGGCGTAAATAACCTATTAACTGCCATCCGTTATTTCTAATTAAGAGGAACAAATAGGATGTCAAATCTTTAATAAAATCATAGTCATTTTAATCTAAAAATAGTTTGATTCACATGGTACATATCTCATAGCATTACACATACTGTTATCATCGCCATGATCTATTTAGTGCACAAAAGAAAATAATCATGGTTGAAATTGTGCCACATATTTCCGTTCAAAAACAGCTGGGCGTTGTCGATTCGTTTGTCTCCCTTTAAATATATTATTTACAAGGAATATTTTGAAACATGGGCCTATATTTTCGTCTAGACACAATTATGTATACAACGCGCGCACCTGTTTAGTGTAGTAAACGCTAACACCCACGTACACGCACAGGTGTTACAACAAACGTGTAAAACATTCCATCATGTTTTGATCTTTATTGATCACACATCCATAGCATGTTTACTGGGGATCTAATCAAAATAAATTACCACACCTCTTCTTGCGGCAATGTTATTGAAAGGCTTCCCCTAAATATGTAATAAACAATAGCAGGAATATTACACCGCCTGGGATTTTGGGCGTGAAAGGGGACTACTTTATTACGTGCACTTGTTTCAGTATTTTAAAAATGACTAACAATTTAGTGTATTGAAATCAGACAAATTTAAATTTATACAAATTCACATTCGTTAATAATCCTCACTTAATTAAAACCCGATGATATCATTTGCAATAGATTAATTGTCAGACTGCAGAATTCAAGCGATTCCAACCATTATCTAATAGGATTTTTTTCTTTGAAATTTTCACGTGAAAATACAGGCCTGTTCTTTCATGAGCTATTCTAACATCGAATCCTCAGCCACGTCAAATACTGCACTATTCGACGTAACGCTTATTTTTCTTCTGAGAAATGAAATTTTTCAAAATAGATACCTAAACGAGTTATACAATGTTAATTAAAATGACTAGCATACAGATTTCACCAAAATAACAACCTGCAAGTATTTTCTTGATATAGAAGCCCCTTTTAGGGTAAATTTATCGAAGCCAAATTCAAGCTGTGCGTCGACTAGAATTGTATGTGATGGGTTTTTTTCCGGTACATCGATCGAATGGAAAAGTATATGATGCGACCGATGGAATGATAAGATCTATGAGTCTATTCACTCGCTTTCTAAACCGACTTGTAATATCTATCTTTTATGAATGACCTAGTTTTCTACATTTAACAAAATAAGACAAAACCTGTTTACAAGAAAAATAATGCTGACCCTTGTGACATACCTATATTTCAATGATAAATGCAACAATAAACCACTCATTAGTCATTTGATTATACTACTTGTTCAGTTTCACGAGTTATCAGCTCGCAGACGATTTTCAATTGTATCAAACGACTGACTTGTCCTCGATTTTAATTGTAAACGCCAAAAATGCTTTACCCTGAAATTTAATTTGCAGTGATATGGCTTAGCGTCCAAACTACTTATCATGCTCAAAATAAGAAGAAAAAAATACATTTCTACTGGAAACGCTGTCTCTGCTCATATTTTATTCTATATGACAATATTGTTATGTAAATACATCAATGTTTTATTTTGAGAGTTGTCAGAGGCTTCTAAAAAAACTGGGCTATTCATAAATGTCGAATGATAATATCTATATGCTTTAATTCGCTCGCTATCTAGACTAGCTTTTAATATCTTTCTTTTATGTATGACCTAATTCATGTAACCAAATAAATGACATGTTTACATGAAAAGTTTAAACAATAGATCTCTAATTTGATTATTATTACTTGTTCAGTGTTTGGTAAGTAGCTCGCAGATGATTGTCAATTGTTCCACGCGTATGAAAAGACTGGATTGTCCTCGATGTTAATTGTAAAAACGAGACATCGAAAATTTATATGTGTAGTGATATGGCTTTAGCGTCCAAACTGCTTCAAAATAATTTTAAAATGTAGCTTTTCTAAGGGAGAAAATTGCTCTGCATATATCCTACTGATATGGAAATATTGCAATGTAAATACAGTTATGTTTTATTTTGCAAGTTGTCTGCGGCTTCTTAGAACCTCGCTATTCTTGCATATCGAATGATAAATCTATGCTCCCAATACGCTAGCTATCTAGACTAGCTTTTAATATCTTTGTTTTATGTATGACCTAGTTTCCTTGTATGTAACAAAATAAAAAGAGACCTATTTACATGAAAAATACTGTAGACAGAACACCACGGGGGAGGGGAGATATTTGTAATCAAAGGTGAACATCATTCTCTTTAAAAATTAGTAAAAACTTACTGGGACGCACATGTATATCGCGAAGTGTTAGGACATGGGGAAATCAGGACATGTTATACTTTTAGCATCCACACCATATTCTAATTTGAACGTCCATACGTGTCCTTAAAGGGGCATTGAGAGATACGTCTGGGAGTGCGCCCTCAATTATCCTGGAAATCAGTTTTTTTGCATCAAAGTAATACAACATTCGCCGTTTATCATATACAATTTCATGATTTTCTTAGTTTCAATATGATCATATCGAAACTCAGGTGCTGAATCCGGAAGTTATGCATCGTTTTACTCACGGGCTTTCGCGGCAAATCTCAACCCGGAAGTGCCGTTATTTGCTTATTTTAGCATGAAGCCGATGTCGGAATTGTATAACATTTTGGATTTGGGCTGTGTTGATGATTATCTTTACGTTATTTGCAAATTTATTATATCGATACATCTCTCATTGTCCCTTTAAGATTCGGCCTTGAATGTAGCCCCCCCCCCCCCCCCTAGCCCCCCCCCCCCCCCCCCCCCCCCCCCCCCCTTTCTCCGGGGATGGTGCCTGATTGCATGTAAAATACGGTTGACGGAATACTATTCATACTATTCTCTAATCAGCCAAATGTCAATCGGATACTGTAAGCTTCACTGTAAAACTCGTTTGTGTAAAACATGAACACATTATATGGTTTGCTTACCCGTACATTTCAACAAGGTGATGAAACCCAACACGTACCGTAAATTGCTAATCACCTTTTCGGGGGCCATTATTTCACAACGCCAGGTGTATCCATTATAGTACACACTTTTATATTGAACATAAACGCGCACGCGTTGCTTTGAGATGACGTCACTGTATTGAAGACGTGAAATATACTATAGGTTGGCTCTGTAATCTTTTGGCAAAGAATTACCTTTAGATATAATCATTAAGCCTATTTACTGTCTGGTATTTGGGTTATTTGCGCAGAAGTGGATGATTGTAAATTACGCAACATTGTATCGAAAACGCTGTTTTTTGTTATTTCCTCCATTTTAAGGTCCGTTTATACTCACGGCCGATGCGCAACGACAGGAGTATGAACGGACCACAATATGCGCACATGTGGATTTATTGTAACACTATTGTTATGAAATATTTTACCTTTAAATTCCACCGTTGTATCGTTAAATTTTCAGAGCTTCCTGTCAGACGCCATGATAAAGTCTAATAAAGAAATCAGCGATACACAACTGGATGAGTACACACGGGTTATGGTAAGTTTAACATTTTCCACGCTCCATGGTTTTACCATACAAAACAGATTTTTCAGAAAACTTTTCCAAGTCTATCCTAAGAATTACTGAACCAATTCTAGGCATGATTGTACTTATTTTAATGCAGTTTTCATGACGATTTCAATTATGGTGATGATATAATTGATTTTTCAAAAATTTCGACATTTCTGAAACATTTTGTGAAATTGTGGAATGTCGTCTGCTGCAGACGCCTGCCGCGTGAAAAGTAGTTCAAAAATAGCGAAACCTGCTTACAGTAGTGAATGATTCAGAAGAGTATGGGCGCGTAAAATGCTCGCATGGCGCAACATGGCGTATTGTGAATCGTATGCGTGACGATTGCGTATGCCAAAATATTGCACATACGCTTGGACTACTTTTACGCGCGGAGTGGTAGAAAAGCGTATTCCTCGCCAATTTCGACCTGATTAAACTATAGTACTTTCACCAATGCACCGGATTGGTTCTGCTCTTCTTTGTTCATTTGCTTTTTTGATACAGTGTTTTATTTGGGAAGGGGAATATATGATGTACTTGAGCCGGACGAATTTGACAGTGTCAAGGGTCACTGCAACTGTTTAAGAAACGCTTGATAAGATGTTACGGGTTCGAACTGTTTAGGGTCGCGTTTGTACTTATACTCGTCTGCACATTTCGTTAGCTTTATACTTCAGCAGACATTCTGGCCAAATCGCTTCGAAAGAGAGACATGCAATAGTGAACACAGGATCCTCCAATGTTTCCATTTTATTTTACCTCCACATATGCACTTAAGTAACCGCCAATTGTGTCATGGGCGGCATTATAGCTTTATATACCTTTCTTCTCTAAGGTCAACTCACCAAATTGCCTCACAATATCAATCGGCGTGTTTCTATTGGCATTCTCCTTGAATGTTTATTGTGACATTATTGAACTAGAAGTGTACGAAGCCCCAGGGCGGCATGATGACAGGCCGAAGAACGTGTGTGCGCATACTATATCTACACACGCAATATAGTGTAACATTTACTGGACATTATAAATTCAGCATTATTGCGTGACAATTTGCGAAGACGCCAATCTAAAAGAGGCACTGAAATTACATAATCACCCTTTGTATTGCCGGTAATTAGTAATCAACCCTAAGTAGCAACTTCTATGATATTTTGAAAAGATTGGAATGCACGAAGCTAATGGTAATTTTTTTAAAGTTGAAATATTAAGACCGTCATGACATTTTGCGCCTTGTAGTTAGCTTTCACTCCCAGATTTCACTTCAAGAACGGACATCATACAGCTTCAGCGTAATTTTTTCCGCTAGTTGCGCCCTCAGACCGCCGTTGAACAGGCGTGCTAACACACGGAATATAGATTCTGTTGAATCAAAAAAATTATATTTTTCAATATAAGGTACATTCTACTCAGCCACAACTTAATTCTAAGGAACCCCAAACTATCACAAACTATTGGCTTTTATGATTGTTTTAGCCAAAACTGTCATTGGGGAATAAAGTGTATAGTGCACCATCTAAGGCAAATTCTTTGATTGGTTCAAAAGACGCAGAAAATGGCATTTGACTGAAGTTGTAGACGAAAAACTAGACAAGCAAATCTTTCTTTTTTCGCTTTCCAATTTACTTTTTTTTCCCGGATATATTTTGAGAAGACACTTGTCAAAGACTGGATCAATAAATGATGCATTTAAATCCGTTTCCGTCGTCGCATATTTTCTTGTCCTGACAAAAATAAATCTAGCAATACAATTTATTTCTCTTGTTTTACTCTGTGTATGAATACATTAATCCAGAAAGTATAAACCACAGCTACAACGTACCGTAAATAATTCAAATTTACGACACAAGCAACAACGTACCGTAAATAATTCAAATTTACGACACAAGCAAAGACCATACAGCATTACCGCCATGCCTACCATTCATCACGTGACCATTGGTTTTCGGTGCCTCCGTGTTCGATAATCCCGTTTTCATACTAAATCAATGAAAGCTTAAAAATAATTATTTTCGTTGGTTCGTTAACAACATCTTGTTGCACGTGGTATAATATGATTTAATCAAGTCCTATGTTGATGATTTTTAAAAAGGCGATTCATGATTTAGTGTTTTTAAGCTTGCCTAAACTCTGCTCAAATATGGGTGTATAAAAAAGACGGTATAGAATATATCTTGGACGGTTTAGACCGTATCCCTGTTCATAATGTATATCTATAAGTCGATATAGAAGTAGTCAAATACGATTTATCTGTAAATTCCATTTTGAACATTATCAAAAGGGCTAGTCTGCATGTGTGGGCGTCTCAGACACTGTTGCTAGGCATGCTGGACCGCACAAGATGTCTTCCTTGCGTCAGAAACTTCTAAATAATGCATCTTAGAAAAAACAACCATATCGATGAGTATGATTCCTGGATAGATGTCACTTACTAATCCCGTTATGATTATAAGACAGAATTCATCAGGATGTGGTGACTAGTACAAATGATGATTTCAATGCAAATAACTGTGTTCGCATATAAATTAATACTTCGATGTCATAATTATGTTTTTAATGAATTTCATCAGCATAGGCTATAGAATAAATTAGCATGATTATGTGGTGCACTCATTCGGATATTGTACGACTCTTTATGGCTCCAAAATGTTCACAATCAGTTTAATTTTGTTAACGGTATTAATCCAGAATAGGAACAAGTATAATATTTGGGTTTCAGTCTACGAAACATTACATCCTTTTGACATTACAAATTGCGTTTAACACTTTCCACGCGCTTATATTAGTTTTACCATATTATACAAAACAGATTTTTCAGAAACCCTTCCCAACTCTCAGTTTATCTCAAGAATTACAGAACCAATACTAGGCATGTTTGTACTTATTTCAATGCATTTCTCATGGTGATTCCATATATGATGATGAAATTCAATAAATTAGACATTTTTGAAAAATGTTGGGAAATGTTGGATGGTCGTCTGCAGACACGACTGCCGCGTGGACAGTATTAACCGGAGATATGGACTATGAAAAAGCTACGTTAAATTTTGGAACATCCATTTCGAGAGAGGAAGTTTAACCTTTTGAATTACCTTCGTATACTATCTACTCGACTCATTCATCGATCAGTCAAAACGTGCAACATGGAAAGTCGCTTAGTTTTATAAATGTGTAAATATAATGGCCAACAAAACTCGTGTTTCATAACAACCCTGTCTCAATGAACTGTAACTAATGAGCCTACAGTATGGTGAGCAACGATTGGCAATCTGGTATTGTTTCTATAATTAAATGGAAATAATCTCACGGTATCAGACATGATACTACGGTTCACCAACCACAGACCGTCTGCTAAAGGAATCTCCAAGTACAATGACTGAATAATTATAGCAATAGCAGACGACGGATACGACATGCCTCGATTCTTAATTGGTGTTTTCTTAACCCATGTCTAGGCAATGTAATGTTTGTAACATTATTTAACCAAGTAGGGGTTGTTGGAACCCCTTATAATTTGTCATTGAATGCTCTATGAACTTTTATTTGGTACCACCGTATAGCTATCGGTCTCCTCTTTCCATTGATACCAAACAAAGTACAAACATTCCCAATATGATGCTATATGAAGTCGTAATGACCCAGCGTCCAAACAGCGCCCTCATTTGGCAACAAACAAAAAATCTAAATACACGATTTTCCAATTTCAACGTTCTCTTTGCTAAATAAGATTTCAAATATGATTTTTTTTCCTCCACATATGACTTATCGAGATTTGTTGGTAAACATTGAAGAGAAAAAAATTGACAACATTTAAGAAAATAGAGATATTTAGAAAATTTGTTGAAAATTCAAAATAAAAAACAATAAAAACGCTAGCTGAATAGAACTTTTTTCCTCGCCTTATGGAATTTTTCAAATAACCGCACCATATATATAGATAATAAGAAATATGATAAGTTGCTATAGGTAATCCTAGCCGTATGCTGTCACGGACTCGACTCTGCCTGAAAGTCGTAAACGATCAGTTTTGATGATAATAATTTCAAAAGCTACTCGTGGGCTCTAGTGCAAGAAAAACACAGCCGTGACATCTCAACAATAGCGCACTCTGATATGCAGAAATAGGTACTGACGTATGTGTGATAGGGATGATTAGTGTGATAAATGGTATAGGTTGAAAGGTCTCTATGGGGACCGTATCACTCTCTAAGGGGAACGACCACAGACTTCTAGAGATTACTATGCAACATGTTATTGCGCATGATGTAAAAACGTTCGGCAATTCAGGAATAAAAACAGAAATGAGAATCCAATGCTATCAAAAGATTAAGAGGTTGTAATACGTCAAAGACTCGATTCAATTACGGTGACAGCTTTGCAAATACCAAGACATTTATGGATGGTCGTTTAGAGGTCGCGTTTGGGGATTGACATGACTCAAATTAAGGAAAGTCAACTAGAGGTGTCAACAAGGGGTCACAATACATTACATTGTGAAAATTGTAGACATTTAGAAATTTAGATAATTGTTCAAAATGGTGAAGAAAGAAAATGCCCGACCGCTCAACAATGAAACGAGTGGGCCTTTGATAATCATACCGTATAGCTTGTGTTCGGGAAAAACACCGCCATGACAGCTCAACAATAGCGCACTCTGATATGCAGAAATAGGTACTGACGTATGTGTGATCGGAGTGATTAGTGTGACAATGTATATGTGAAGGGTCTCTACAGAGACCGTATCCCTCTAACTGGGGAATGATCAGACAAATCAGGAACGAAAACAGTAATCAGAATGTAATTATATCTAAGAAATTAAGACGGTTGCAATACTTCAAAGATTCAGATCAATTAATGGAAAAGCATTGCAAATATCAATACATTTCAAGGTGGTCGTTTAGAGGGAGCGTTAATAGGGACTGACATGCCCTCGAATTAAGGAATGTCAGAAAGGGAATGCATTACGGGTAATGTCGGAACGAAATTATACTCACTGTCGACATTTCGATCAAATTAAAGTCATCCAAACTTGGAAACATCAAGAGCTTAGAACCAATTTGAAGATTCCGATAAGTCCTCCATAGAATACTTTGAATAGGCTACCAAGACAGGTATTCCATAATACATTGCAGTATTTTACTTATTTTTCTCGGCGTCTTCCTTATTTTGATCTTCAATGTTGAGAGTATTAATTTTGAGAAACAAATAAAGAATTACTTGCAAGTATTTGAACATGTTATCTGCATGTACATACATACTTTTATTACGCGATTCATTTATTCATTATTGCGCAAATGTTCATAAGTCATCATTGATCGTCATGTCGCTATATTGGGTTGATCTCCGAGGTAGAAATAAGCAATGTTGGTAGGCCTATTGATAATCGCCATATAGATCTGTGTTTATCACTCCATGTTTCCACCAAAAGACAATCTGCCAAGTCACACCACCATATGATAGACGCACAACCCTTAAAGATTGTGTCTTCACATGGACATTTAAATTGCCTACAGATATTGTTGTGATACCCGGGTAATATCTTATTTTGAGCAGTGTGTGCGAAACAAATAGGATAATAACATGACGGAAGTGTAAAACACACATCAACCAGAAGCAATAAACAATAGCTTAAAGCTGGCCTACCACTTTGGTAGTTCACCACAGACGATCTGGTCATCGACATACGCCTGATTTACTTGATGACACTCCCAGAGCGGTAGTTCACGAGGAAGACATATCCGGATGTTTGTCAGACACGAATTCAACAGCCTTTATCTTTTTTAAATTAAGGCATATCCGGATGTTTGACAGACATGAATTCGCCAGCCTTTATCTTTTCTTAATCATATTGATCATAATATAAGATCATCATGATCCATCAGATACCAGTAGTCCTAGTAAAGATTGATCGATGTAAACTCAAAATAATAGTATGTAACTTAAAGGGGCATTGAGAGATTATGGGAGTGCGCCCTCAATTATCCTGGAAATCTTTTTTTTTGCATCAAAGTAATACTCTAGGCATATACTAACTACCATCTGAAACAGTTTACCAACATTCGCCGTTCATCATATAAAATGTCATGATTTTCTTAGTTTCGATATGATCATATCGAAACTAAGGTGCTGAATTCGGAAGTTATGCTAAGTTTTACTCACGGACTTTCGCGGCAAATCTCAACCCGGAAGTGCCGTTATTTGCTTAGTTTGGCATGAAGGCGATGTCGGAATTGTATGATATTTTGGATTTGGGCTATGTTGATGATTATCTTTACGTTACTTGCTCATTAGTATATCGATACATCTCTCAATGGCCCTTTAACAGAGACGGTGAAAGATTTGAAAGATTTGTATTAACATTTACATATGCAGCATTGTTTGAGCCGATTTGGGCAGCTTAAAAACAACACTAAATCATGGATCGCCCTATAAAAATCATCAACATAGGACTGGAATGAAATCATATTATGTACAACAAGATTTTGTTAACGAACCGACGAAAATAATTATTTTTCATCTTTCATTGCTTTAGTATGAAAACGGGATTTAGCGAACACTGGGGACCGAAAATCACTCGTCACGTGATGAATTGTGGTAATGCTTTATGCCCGATCTTTGATTGTGTCGTAAATTTGAATTATTTACGGTACGTTGTAGCCGGTTGTAGCTGTGCTTTATACTTTCTGGATTAATGTATTAATACACAGAATAAAACAAGAGAAATAAGTTGTATTGCAAGATTTATTTTTGGCAGGACAAGAAATAATGCGACGACGGCAACGGATTTAAATGCATCATTTATTGATCCCGTCTTTAACAAGTGTCTTTTCAAAATATATCCGGCAAAAAACAGTAAATTGGAAAGCTAAAAAAAGAAAGAATTGCTTGTCTAGTTTTTCGTCTACAAGTCCAGTCAAATACCGTTTTCTACGCCTTTTAATCCAATCAAAGAATTTGCTTTAGATGGCGCACTCCTCTTAATTACCCAATGACAGTTTCGGCTAAAACAATCATAAAAGCCAATAGTTTTATGATAGTTTTGGGGTTCCTTAGAATTAAGTTGTGGCTGAGTAGAAAGTTTTACCTTACATTGAAAAATATAAATTTTGGATTCAACATAATCAATATTCCGTGTGTTAGCACGCCTGTTCAACGGCGGTCTGAAGGCGTAACTAGCGTAAAATAACGCTGGAGCTGTATGATGTCCGTTCTTGAAGTGAAATCCGGGAGTGAAATCTAACTACAAGGCGCAAAATGTCATGACGGTCTTAATATTTAAACTTTCCAATCTTTTGAAATATCATACAAATTGCTACTTAGGGCTGCTATAGTCTGCTAATAATATGGCATTTTTAATTCACTGAATCACACATCTTCTGGTCATGTTGGATAATTTGATTGATGAATACAAGCTCGCCTCTCCACCGTATGCCGACAAATGGCTACGCTACTGGTCAAGCACCAATCACACAATGAAATGATAGAATCTGATCTGAACATGCTGAAGGCGCGCGTGAAATACTCAATGTCAATGAAGAAGTCATATATCAGCCACAATAATGAGGAAGTCAAGATAGCCGATAGCCACATGATACTGAGTGTAGGTATAAATTGATATTATTTGAATGGCGTAATGTGAACTATTATTTATATTTAGGTCAGTTGATTAAAGTTGTTTTACATGCAAAAGAATCATATAGGCTTACATGCATTATTTAGTCGTGTACCATCAAAACAGTAATACCCATAAACTAATTTCGAATGACAGTTTAAATTGATAGATCATATATTACGACATGCACATTCAGGATCACATCAGGCATACTTGGGATTAACGTAGGCTTTCCGTGTATGCCACTCCATATAATTGACCAAGAAGTACTTTTGAGACCTTTTTAATTCGTCACGAGTAGTCTACAGTGTGTCAAAGAAAACTTTCAAGCTTAATGTTCCGTCAAGTCAGTTGAACTGGTTTTCGATGCGCAAAAAGTGTTAAACCGATTAACTAATATTGAATACTGTTTCACCACTAGAATGAAGAAATACTAAAGGTCTTGAGAATGTATAAACATGATATGGTATACAAGTCAAACTACAGCTCTGTCAAAGTAAGTTGCAGGTTTTGCGGGTCACGCTGTATTTCCATCTATTTATTCTCTATATTATTAAACCATGTCAATCAATCGGTGTACAGTGATTCATCACCTATTTGAGATGCATAGTTGGCACTTGTCAGCAACTGCAATATACCTTCATGCAAAATAACACGTGTTTATTTTAGTGCATAGTTCAACAATCCTATTATACTATAACCACAAGCAGACGATTTTTTCGGGGAATATTCACTGCGCGCGGGAATTATAATATTTCACATTTGAAGTAATAAACCGCATATCTATATATGCCTATAGGGCGGCGGCATATATCTCATATTGATATTGGTTCATCACGCCCGTTAAACATCCACTGACGATGAAATCACGTTTAAAACCCTTTTACCCTATTTACATCGCTTGATGGTCATTTTAATTGTATTTGTAAACTGGGACTTCAATGTATAGCATTAATTGAGGCATAGATCCTTGATTGAGGTCACGAATCATTTTCAGAAGACACGTTTCTCACAGTAAATCCTCTTATGTCTTATTACCACTTTGAGGGTGGGTATTTGTATCACGTCCTGCGTAAGAAATACGAATGTAATTCCTACATATAATTTGCGACCTTCTTTTTCTTTTTCTTTATCGAAATGGTCTTACGTGCCTCTCCTGAATTATATATATAGCAATTTAGTTGATAATCGGCGTGCGTGGATTGTTGGGTGACAACAACCTCGCTCCCTCCTAATTTGCTACATTTCAATGGCTGTATATACCTTCATTCTGAAGCGCACATGTTATTTTGAGCGCATAGGGTCACGCGTTATGAACTCGCCTCCCAATCGGATGGTGCTGTTACACTTTTTAGTTTCATGCTGTCATATTCCTTGAATATTTTTAAAACCACAAAAGCTATTTCAACAAATTTGGTATCATTTTAAAGCCCTAATAACAAGCCATCTGCCTGCAAAATGGCATTGGTATAGCTAATACAAAAGGTGGGATACAGCTGTTTGAAGTCTGGGAACCAGGGGTGGTGCCGGAAGGGGTGTCGCCTGTACAAACTCAATGGGGATAATCCCATGCTTTGTTCTTTTTACAATAACTAGTCAATCCCTAATGTTAAAAACACTATTCTGGTTCCATTTTAAAGAATATATAGTGATCTTTAAGTATGTGGTTCAACAGACTTGTCAACTATTTGTAACAACTAATTAATTATGGATAAGACCATGATCATCAGCTTTCTTCCTATTCGCTACACAGTCAACATGAATAATCAGCCTCAATTTACCGGATTTATAAAAATGACTATAACAGAAACAGTTTTCAACCTACTACGATAGCAAAAGTAAACATTTTTGGAAAGCTTGTAACTAGAGGAATTCAGAAATGCAGTTTAGATCAGGGAAGAGTACATCCTTAAAAAATATTTCTGAAAATTCTAAAATTATATAATTTAAAAATTGGAGATATTCACTAGCCGGTATAATTACCTTACCGACGTAGTAACCTTTGACAATTATATATCATCTGATGGGTAATGTCATGAGAAATTCAAATATGTAAAGTAAATAATGATAGAGGTAGGTATAAAAATATATGGATCTCAAATTTAAAAATTTAAAATTCTGATATTTTTCCGAACATTTTGAATCATACCATTTTAGTCCTTGGTTGTACTATATTTCCAATGACATATTTGGTTTCTTCATGCAATTTCCCTTCAGAAAATGTATACTTTTACTACCTCAGGGGGGTATACAAGCAAATATAAATGTGTAAAGTTAAAATCATGTCGCGAAAGCCAAAATCCGTGTGTAACGCGAAAGGAGGCGAGCTTATAACACATGACCATAGTACAACCGGGCCTATTGTATTATCAACTAGCAGACGATCTATTTGAAGTCGCCGCCGCACGCGCCCTAATAGTGTCACCTTTGAAGTAATAAAACACCTACCTAATGTAGGACGGCGGCATACATTAGCTTATATCTTCTCATATTGATATCGGTTCAGCACGTCCGTCATACACTCCCAAAAGATGAAAAATCATTTTAAAAACCTCTGTACTTTTATCCTCCTTTATGGACATCTCAATGGATCTACGGCACATAATCTCCTGGCCACAGTTCGACATATGTGAGCGCACTGCTAGAAAACTCACAAAATACCGCCAACCAACAGCACCAAAGCACCTGATTGGTCAAATTTAAACTGAATCCTTTTTTAACGATCGTCACGCTGCGCCGTAACCACAACGCAGTGGTCCCGCTGCGCCGTAACCACCGACGCAGTGGGGCTTGATGGTGCGTGAATGTTTATTCACGAGTTTGTCAGTTCTCACGTTTGAGCACTAACCAATCAGAGCCGTGAGGTCGAGATAACGTAGTGCGCACCACGGATGACCGCTGATCGTTTTGGGATGAGGTTGAGTTAACGTACTTTACGCGAGCTCAACCTCATGTGACGTGCGTCCATTGGATTTTGCATCATTCTTAGAAGACATGTTTCCCGCAGTAAATCATATTAATTTGTATTATTACCGGTTTGAGGGTTGATATTTGCTTCACGTCGTGTGTACGAAATACGACTGTGATCCTATATAGTTCGCAACCTACTTGTGATCTATTATAATGTAAAATTGAAAACTACGTATGGCAGGAGGCAAACATGGCGTAACGAATATCGGAAAAACTTTAGGTCCCAGACACCGGTATACCCGACCCGTATCGTTCGATACTGGAACATACAAATTATGATACCGGTACGATTTTACTGTTCCAGTATCGACCCCAAATTGCGTTCCAGTATCGACCGACACTGGAACGTTTTTATGTTCCAGTATCGTTCGATACTGGTTCACATGCTACCAGAAGTAATATGTTCCAGTATTGAACGATACTGGTATAATTGTGTTCCAGTATCGCCCGATACGGGAACATTTTACATGTGCCAGTAATAATGTCGATAAGCAAGCCATAATCCCAGCAATAATACTATAGCCTATCATTGCCTATAGCCACATGATATTAAAAAGTACCGGTAATTGCGGTCACGCAATATCGCAAAATGTTTCTTCCTTAAATGGCCAAATATTTTCAATTATTTAAATATCAAGCCAGTTCAACTATTTGATAGACTCGTACACGATGAACACAAGTCAACATGGCCACTACTGATTAAAGGCCCCAGTGAACGCAATTTCATGAACCAAAATTAAAGTACTTACACAAATGCTGAGAAGTTTTGTTCAAGTGATGATACAAAATGTTAACTATTTTGCACTTTAATAGATTTGGTGCTTCTAATCACAATATTGTAACATATAGAATGTACTAGTTAATGCCAATGCAAATAACTTGCTTATTTATATGACGATTATTGAAATAAGCTTACATCTGGCAAAGCTGTTTGGCAGCAACTCGCTTTCATTTCTTCAGCACAGAAAACTTTTCTGGGTCAAAGATGGGTCAAGTGACTCATTTGCAGTGGGTCATCTCACATTACCCGTCTATCTGTGTCAAGTGACCGTGTCCCAGCGAAGCGACACACCTGTGATGAGTAGGTGCGTTCGGACCCATTTGAATTGACCACGTAAGATGGGTCAATGCATTTTAATGGGTCCCTTGACACGTTGACTCACGTAAGATGGGTCACGTGCAGTCTGACCCATTTGAATTGACCCACATAAAAACGTAAGATGTGAGTCAATTTACTCATTTACTCATTTGCAAGTGAAAAGACGCTCAAAAAATCGTGATTGGTCGAAAGAAAAATATATTATGGGATAGCCCAGGCACACCATTCACACGCAAGTCTCCGCCCGTCCGTTTGTTGTTGTTGTGTTGCAGTCCGACCGTGTACCGGTATGCAGTCAAACAAGGTAAGTTTTTAAAACGATATTTATGTATATTTCATAAAACATACTTGTGTGATATTCAACCAGCCAGGTGTAGCCTTGCATGACATGGTCCATGGTGCTGTAGAGGATTTAAAATCAAAACCTGCACATCAAATTCAAGTCCGGCTATCATTCCTAGCAGGTGTCCAAATTTGGCCACCGATTTAGTGGCCAAATTCTCCCACCAAGACAAAATGCGTAATAAATTCACTATTTTTCATGTTTGAAACCCAAAATAATTGTTCCAATGGAGTAAAAATCTGTTGAGGTTAGGTTTATGTTTGATTTCCTGTTTGAATTTAAAGCAACTTCTGATACTTGTTGAAGAGATGAAGAACATTCTGTGATTTTGGGTCAAGCAAAAGTTTTGTCTTGTGATGGGCGGCGCAACGATAATCGATACCATGGGATTTTTGTAATAGGGGGGTTTGGTGTGAGGTGGGGTATAGGGAGGGTGTTTGTGATTGGGAAGGGGTTAGTGATGGGGGATTGTGGTTGGGAGGGGGTTAGTGGTGGGGAGGGGTTGTGGCAGTGACGTACCGACCGGGGGGTGGGGGGGGGGGGGCAATTGCCCCCCCCCCCCCTGCTTCAATTACCGGGATGCTAAATTCCCAATACCGGGACGCTAAATTTGCATAAGGAAAAAAAATGACATAAAACACTGAGGACTTGGCATTATTTGTTGACTGTTGTGCTTTTTGGACTGCGAAATTTTGTGACCGTGCGAAAATTTGTGACCGTGCGAAAATTTGTGACCGTGCGAAAATTTGTGACCGTGCGAATTTTTTTGACCGTGCAAATTTTTTTGACCCTAACCCCCCCCCCCCCCCCCCCCCCCCCACACACTAACGTGAAATTCACGAGGTGACTGACTGGGAAAAAATTTGGGGCAACCTTTTACGAAAATTTACGCCACTACCGGGACGATACGCCACTACCGGGACGACATACTTCTGCCCCCCCCCCGGCTCACATGCCGCGGTACGCGCCTGGGTTGTGGTGGAGGGCAGGGATTTGTGGTGGCAAATGGGATGGCCCTGGGGAGAGGGTGTATGGTGGCGAAGGGGTATGGTGGCGAAGGGGTATGGTGGCGAAGGGGTATGGTGGCGAAGGGGTATGGTGGCGAAGGGGTATTGTGGCGAAGGGGTATGGTGGCGAAGGGGGATGGTGGCGTGGATGCATGGGGTGGGAAGATTGGTCTAGGGGTGGGGTGGGTAGGGTGTCTGTGGTGGGGGAGGGGTTTGTGGTGCGGTGGGGAGGGTAGGCCGTGGGGTGAGGTAGAGTGTTTGTGGTGGGGGAGGGGTTTTGTGAATGAAAGGGGAGGGGTTTGTGGTGGGGTTTGTGGAGGGGAGGGGGTTTGTGGTGGGGATGGGAAGGGGAGGGGGTTTATTGGTGGGGAGGGGGTTTGTAGAAATTGTGAAGGGGAGGGAGTCTGTGGTGGCATGGGGGTGGGTGGGGAGGGGATGTTGTAGGGGTGGTTTAGATTTATTTTTATTTATGCTTTCTTTATTGAGGGTAATATATATGCTTCAGTGACTTTCACTGCTTTCCAAGCAGGCCCTCATTTCGATACATACATAAATACATGCAAATAGCAAATGTTACAGTGTTTAAATATAATACAAATTATGATTCTTCAATGATAATTTACAGTGGAGATAGAGGATTTGAATTGACTGAGTGACATATTTTCTAAATCAATACGAATAGATGGTGATAAATTGTTCCACTGCGGGAAGGTGGAGTAGGTTTGTGGTTGGGGTTGAGTGGGTTTGTGCATGTGGGTGGGGATTGATGTGTGTACACCAATAAGAACACAATAACGCCCAAAAAAGAGTTGTGTTGCCCTCACCGACCGACCCTAAAATCGTAAAAACTAGGGTCACATTTTTTTACAATTTTTTTTAGATTTAAATTTGATTAAAAGTGTCTAAATGTTACTATTTCTTGCTTGAAATGAATAAGTAAGCTTAAATAAATGTTTATTTAGACTATTGTCACACTAGAAACATTAGTTCAATTGACATGATGGGCCTATACCAATTTTGTCTTGACATTAAAAAGCATAATATATATATTTCAGCCAAAAAAGTTAATAAAATAAAATAATTGAAAAATATTTTCAAACAAACAAAAATATCCGACCGACCGACCGATCCGATTTTAAATTTTTGGCACTTGAGGGCAACCGGCAACACAACTTTTTTTCTTCTCCTAAGCGTAGAGGATTCCCTGTTTGTTAATGTAATAGTGCACTTTCAATGAAAGCTTGAAAATGAAATTTCAAAAATAGTTTTTGCAAAAATTGACTGAAATTGCATCTTTTTTCTAGTAAAACGTACCGGTAACCATGAATTGTTTTGAAGCCGCGCAAAATATTTTGGTATCAAGTTCAGCTATCAATATATGAAGGATAGAAGATGTAATTTTGTGTGTGGAAGCGCTACTTTTGGATTAACTGTAAATACTGGCAAATGTCCACTTGCCACAAAATGACTGAAATGTCATCATTTTTCTGGCAAAACGCAACCAAGAATTTTTTTGAAGCGACACAAAATATTTAGGTAAGTTAAACAATTGATATATGAAGGGTAGAATATGCCATTTTTTGAGTAGAAGCGCTACTTTTGGATTAACTGTAAATACTGGCAAATATGCCCACTTAGCGGGCATATTTACCATGCAAGTCCACTGGCAAATTTGCCAGGGCTGGACAATTCGGACACCTGCTAGGAATGGGATCAAGTCATTTTCATGAATTTTGCTTCTGATTCAGAATTTGGAAGCTTTGCATTGGTTGATTGAAGGTAGCGCTGTGTTCCAACCATACACCGGAACATTACATATTATTTATAAAGACGAAATAAATGTCAAATTCATGAAGTAGACTATACGGTTTATTCCGTCATATATTGTGATTCACAAGGAAATATACACTGTTTTCTCTGCCGGACTAGACAGTATTAGTTAGAGATGTTCATATCATTGACTATCATGACTATAATAGAGGGCGACATTTAATTTTTTTTTGGTGCAGACGACGATGGACACGCGAAAACCTAAATTTTGAATTCGTATTGGAATAACACGTAATCGCGAATGTTGATCTAATCATTTTGAAAAATTTATCATAGGTTAGAAGAAAAATTTTCCAATCCAAAACCGTTGTGGGTGGCTAACCACCCGCAGTGTCAGTACCTTTTTTTAAAAATGTAAACCGTTGTCAAGCGTTCGTCCCATTCACTTGATCACGTAACCTCGTTCGCATGTTAACCTGAATACTCGTGAATACACCCGTGTCCAGCGTCGTCTGAATTTGTGGAAAACTCTGATAGTGATTACCTCTTTTAAATCCAGCCAAAAAGGAAGAAGCGGGCTGGGATGTATTCACTGATGTCTAAACTAACCACACACAAGCAACTAGACAACATGAAAGTAAAGCCGATTTAAGCTAAAATGGTTTAAAATGTGCATGACTTGACCAGTTTTTTGGTTATAACTTTTTGATTATTCAGCCTGCAGACATGGTTGAACCAGGGAGGTGTTGAACCATCATTTTGTATTGTAAAGTACTTTGTTTCCATGTAGCCCTATTCCATTTTCAAAGACATCTTTTTATTTTCAACATTTTATGATCATGCCTATACTAGTACTACTGGACTACTAATAATAGGCGGATTTATAATTGAACGAACATATTGAAGCAGTGTTTTGCATACATTGCGTGAAGCGCGGATAACCATGAGCGTGACATTTTCGGGCGCGATCATCTTTGTGCTGCATGCGTGATGTTCGTTCAATTTTTAATCACACTATAGGTAGGAATGTTCATATCATGGCCTATAGAGGGTGCCCTTTGTTTGACGATTTTGTAGCAAAAATATGGGGAAAACTCCTGTTTACCTCTTTTAAATCCAGCAAAGTAGTACGAATTGGGCTGGGATGTATTCACTGATGCCTATAAATAACCAAACACAAGCAACTGGACATCATGAAAGTAAACCTTTTTTTACCTAAAATTTGCATGACTTGACCAGTTTTTAGCATTATTATGCATTGAGATTCTTCCGTCTTATTCTTTCAATGCATTTGTAATAAACCTATTATTCTGCACATTATGTCACTAGAGGTCTCTTTAACACATTAAAGCTTACAGTACACTGCACGAATACACTTAAAGTGTTATTAATATGCTGATTGTATGTGTAAAGCAGTCACAAAATGCAGTAGAGACTTTTTTTTTTAAATGTTGTCCTCTTTATTTTGAGAATTTTTGTAAATATTTTTGTTGTATTTTTGTTAATTTTTTGTTGCAATTTTTTGGATTTGTTTTGGATTTGTTTTTATAACAAAATTGAACTTTTTTGAGAATTTAAAAAATAAATAAATAGCCTACATTATGAGTTCCCCGGTATTTTTTTCTTCTTTCTGTATTCCATTCAGCCCCATCAGAGCCCCAGACCGTAAATATTTGTCCATATTTTGTGAACAAGCAGGGGGAAACTAAAAGTGTTCGTGAATAACTAATAGTATGGAGCAGAGCATCAAATGGTTGATTTGGAGAGTGTTGATGTTGATACCATGTTCTGAAGCATTTTTCTCTCTACATTTCAGGACTACATGTACTGTTGCAAGTAAGAGAAAGGTTTCTTTAAGTCGGTGGCCAGTTCCCTTCCGCATTCCAAAATTCAATTGATTGAATCCTTATATGATGAAATGACCAAGTACACTTTGTAAGTATTTGTTTGTTTAAAGTTTTAAACGTTAGTTTATTCGGTTGGTTCATGCAGACACCATGTATTTACATCCATTATGAACTGTTCTCCAATATTGTAGTTCTGCACAATTTTAATTACAAATCTGAATTTGAAGAAATATAAAAAGCTCAAATTTTGTAAGAGTGACCTAGCAATAAGCATACAGAATATCATTCATTAACCCTAACTCTACCCCCCCACTTTTTTCAGAATTTTTTCTTCAACTTGGAAAATCGACAAAAATATCCCCCCCCCCCCCCCCGGATTTGATCCATGGACCATTCGCACCAGAGGCGAAGAATTTCCCACTACACCACGGCTGTCAAGGCTAGTTTGCGCAGTATATTGCGCAAACTATATGGGCTGGGTCCATTTTTTCATCAAAAAACTTCCACGCCGGGTGGTACCAACGTGCCCAGTCGTGGTATTTTGGGGTATATGGTAGAGTTAGGCCAACAACAACAAAAGTTGACTTGCCCTTTCAGAGCCAGAGTCTGGGTCGGACGGTCGGATTTTTTGTATTTTTTTTAATTTTAATTTTTAAACAAGCAGAAACTACTCAAAAACACGTTTTCATTTTTCTTTATTGTTATGTACTTCTTTCAATTTTTTTTTTTAAATTTTAAATTTGGAAGAAAAAAAATAGCGACCCTAGATTTCCGAAAATTCGGGTCGGTCGGAAAGGGCAAGTCATTTTTTTTTTTTGCCTTAGGGTTAAATATATGGTAGGGTTCTAGCCTTAACACCACACCCGTGGTGTAGTGGGGAATCGTTCGCCAGGTCCTGGAGGTTCCTGGATCAAATCCCGGGTGATCGGGGCAATATTTGGGGTCAATTTTCCACATTGAAAAAGTTTCCCCCATTGTTTAGGTGAAGAAAGTGTGTGTTACTGTTTTGAGCAGTTTTATTGGCAAATACAAGTTTTGAAGCCATCCAAATCCTATGTAAAACCTGTGAAAATTAACAGTAAATGAGTTCAGCAACATTCGGTAGCGATTATAGCCGATCATGTAGGACTATATTTGGCTTGTTGCAGTATTGAATCGCACACGTAAAGTTGATTACACAAGTGTAGATGCTTGTACACAGTTGATATCTAGTCACTGAGGTAAAGGTAGTATGTTTTTGTCACTTACAATGTAAAGGGGCACAGAGAGATTTCTCAAAAAATTAAATTAAATTTTGTTAACCTTGTTTAGATTGATGGTATACATGGAAACCCTCTGTCAGATTACTTCAAAAGAAATCAGTAAAAATGAAAACTAAACGCATTTCCGATGGTATATTAGGGCTTTTCACTTTTTTGTATTTTGGTTAAAAATCGCCACCAATTGAATCAGGGAGGTCATAACTATGCATCACGCAGCAAGCCATGGGTGGTATTCAAGGTTATTTTGAATAAACATGAAACAAATAAGTAAGAAGCCATCTGTGATCTCATCGAAACTCGAAACGCTATCAAATGCATGAATTTCACATTAGGATTGTCTTATAAGTTATAATGATTCGTTTAACTGGAGATGAATGGAAGATACTAGGGCAAAATTAAATTAAAATGTGTTTTACATTGCATTTTTATTTCAGAACTATTTGAAAAATACCTTGTCACAAAAATGCAGAAATGAACAAAAGCGGCATGAGAACGATAATGGCCATGCAAAGCCACCAGCCAAGTTAGCCAACCTTCTAAAAGTACATCAAAACCTACAGATACTGCAAAGAATAGGCCGAGTAACCAGTGGGGGAGTTACGCACTACTTACTAAGCGGCCGGCGGGCGAAGATGATACAACAATAGAGAAGCACATTCAACTGATGCAGGTTGAAAATCGAAAGTTGAGGCAAGATACTACTAAGATTAGCATGCTTATGGACCTCACATTGCTGACAGACCTCACATTGCTGACAGACGAGATGGGATAGTGAACAAACTGTGGAAGGTTGACAAAATATCGACTACCTACCCTGCTTGTTTGATAAGGATGAGGTAAATTATGTGCATGTTAAATGGTTTCACAACATTTACATTCAAATATTTAGATAAGATTTAATACCGCATTATATTATAATAGGATAAATGTAATTTGATACCAATTTTTCCTATTGTTAATCCTTTTGTTAAATTCCACAGTGAGCGAACACGAGAAGGATAATTGTGCCCCATTGCATACCTAAGACAAAGGATGCCCGAAAGCACAATTGCTCTAACAATCATGCCCATAGTTGTCACTATGCTGGTCGGCACTGGTCGGTACTAATTACCATCACTCAGCCAAATTAACTGGCACTCAAGGGAATTTAAACATTGCCGAATAGCACTAGAATATGCCAAATTGAAAGTATTTGTCTTAAAAACAGCTACAAAATGCCTCTATTGCAACATGATTCATTATTTTGATTCAAATCTCGTCAAATTTAGGCAGCATTGAATTTTGGCTGGTGACAACCCTGATGCACCAAAACTCAATGCCAGCTATAGGTGGCATGCAATGCAAATGCAACAAACAACAGCTAATGCAACAAAGGGAGTTTAAATTCTTATTGTTATAATACATGCAGATACTGACAGAGTTCCACCGCTTGACAGAACAAGACATTTGCAAGGCCCAACAGAAGGGTATTGATAAGTATGCAGATGCCATCATCAAATGTGCACGTGTGCATAAGGGGACGAGAGACCAGATATTTTCTGCAATTGGAAAAGCAAAGAGTGCCAAGGCCAAGAAACGTAAGTTTTTGTGTTTTATCACAGTTTTCTTTTCCTCAATTTTCAGTAAATATCTTCCCAACGTGTATTATAGTTCAACAATGTGAGGAGACATACATGATTTCTTCTTGACTGATAGCATTGATAGCCCAGTGCTAGAACTTTTCAAAAATACTGAGAAACTGTATGTTATGAATACGTAGAAGTCATTTTTTTCCTTATAATATAACCCTTGTCAACAATCATCAAACAGACCCAGGTTTTGAAAAATGTCATCTCTGTATGATATTGCCTCTCATCTTTTAATCTCTATTTTCCCCGTTGTCATTGTTCTTTCGAGATTACTCTAAATTCATGTAAAGTAAATCAGTTTTCATTCTGTCAATGATGGGCATCTTTCCCTTGATGTTTAATTGAACCAAACACCAGGCACACCCCTCCAACTGGTGTCACTGCTAACATTTCAAAAGACAAAATGAACTTGGTTAATTTCATCATTCTTTTCAAGCTGATCCTTACAATTATTAAAACTTATCAAGCCTATGTGTGATTAAAGGCCTTATTTATAAATCTGATTTCAGATGCTGCAGAAGTTGGTGAAGTTTTGCTGATCTTTCACTTGCTGCATGAAAATGTTGAGTTTGCATTTTGTTCAAAGGCCAAGGTAAGTTGTGATTTAAGGGGTACAACAACTTTCCTGATTGTTCAGCTGCATAAAAAATAATAAATTTGTCATGATCTAGATTTACAGAATAAATGAGGGATTTTTGTTTGGAGTGTCTTCTACGTGTCATAAGGGATAGGCGAGTCCAATATTTAAGTAGTGAGCCGGCATCCACTACGATGAAAATATTGAACATCTATCCCATGTGACATGACAGGGGTTCCCATTTACTGTGGAAAACAGGACAAAAAAAATGTATTGATTTTTTTCAGAAAGGGAAAACTCAGGGAATCTGAAAACTAGCAAAAATATCAGGGAAAACATGGAATTTGAGTGGCAAGGGGAAAATGCATAATTTGGCACATGAGTGTGGACATGTCTTGTGTTTTTTCAACAACTTTTAACCAAGACAAATGGTAAGTATTTCTCAGGGATTATTTTGAAATTTAGTTTCCTAAAATGATGGGAACTCTGCCCAATAGAAGACACCACAAACTCAAGTCAGTATCTGTGTTTTTCATATTAATACAATCAGTAGTATTCCAATCTAAAAATACAAATATTTTCAGCAACTATGAAACCAAACACAGGTCATACCGCTTTTGCATACACGAATGACGTGTGCAATATGTGAAAACTTGCTTTGAATCTGTAGCATATAATCTGACACAGTATGATACTTATAGTTCCAGAACAAATTATTTACTGCGGGTGGGTCACTTTCTGCAGTTTGCCAAAAAGGTTTTTCTTATAGTTCCAGAACAAATTATTTACTCCCTCGATCCTGCCAGCTTGTAGTCTTCATGGTCGCAACCTGTGTGCTGCTGACAAATTGTCGCAGCTCTTTTCTTTAATACAATGTACCAGACGCGTACCGCGGCATGTGAGCCAGGGGGGGGGGGGGCAGAAGTATATATGTCGTCCCGACAGTGGCGTACATTTTCGTAAAAGGTTGCCCCATTTTTTTTACCAGTCAGTCACCTCGTGAATTTCACGAAAAAAAAATTTGGCATAATTCTGTAATACCCTCCACACCCTACATTAGTAGTATGCGTCGTTCTTAAAAATCATGCACTGTGAATACCCCTGTGAAGGGTATAACAGAATTACTCCAAACATTTCGCACAGTCAAATAAATTCGCACGGACGGCACGGTAACAAAAAAATTCGGAATCCTAAAAGCAAAACAGTCGACAAATAATGCCCAATCCTCAGTTTTTTCGGCCTAGGCCCTATTTTTTTTTCTTATGCGAATTTAGCGTTCCGGTATTGCGAATTTAGCGTCCCGGTATTTGGAGCCGGGGGGGGGGGGGTGGGGGCAACTTGCCCTGCCCCGGTCGGTACGCCACTGCAATGTACTTGTTACAAAGGTTTATGTTTGGTTTGTTATTTAAAAATAAATGAATAATAATAGTTGTTTGTTTTCTTTCAACTTTTTAATAGGTAGATGAAGATTCCTTCCCGTCACACATACACATTCAGTATAACGGCTCAATTGCTGCCATAGTAGATGAAACCGTCAAGGATTACACCCTGATAGCTGAAGGTGAAGAAGTGTGTTCCACGGCGGACTTCATGAAAGCAGTAGGCATACTCATGGCTACACATTATGTTTTCAACGTCGCATATAAGTTTTCTGCAGAAGATTAT
This sequence comes from Ophiura sarsii, assembly GCA_035610835.1. NCBI lineage: Eukaryota > Metazoa > Echinodermata > Ophiuroidea > Amphilepidida > Ophiuridae > Ophiura > Ophiura sarsii. Next base: position 29,693,354 of record CM069458.1, read on the forward strand.
CCTGAACTTGTTCAAATACCACACCCACAGAAAGGTATTGCATCTCCTTTACAACATCAACTCTAAGTTGAAATGAAATAACCAATGGGTAAGAATGTTAGTAGTTTCAAGGTTTTGTAGTTACCAGTGTGTAATGAAAATTAGTGATCTCAAATTTGGAGGATCCAGAGAGACACCCACCCTGTACATGTGACTGATTTGTTGCTATACCGTAGTGAAAAGTGGTAAATTGCTCATTATTTTTCCAGTAAATGTTAACTTGTTGATGATATCTCAAATTGTTCGTCTGATTGCAAGGATTCCAGAAATGATAGTTTTTACCACCTAAAGTGTCTGTTGTACCTTACAAAGGGGTCAAAAGGTCAGATTCTATATAGGTCAGTATACCTTGACCTTTTGACCTACACAAAATAATCCTGGTGGTAAAAAAAACCCTATTTCTGGAATCATTGTGATCATACGAACAATATGAGATATTGTTTTTCAAAATCGGAGCAAGTTTAAATTTTGACCCATATGTAAAGGTCAACGACCTTTTTACGTTTTACCCGATAACTCGTTAACCAAACATCGGAAGTAGCGCAAACTATAATTTTTCGGAATCCTTGTGCTCAGCCGAACAATTTGGTGTGCTTTTTAGCTTAATTAAAGCCATTTGAATTTGTGGGCCCCTGTATGGTGGCCATTTTGGAATTGCGCTATAAAACAACGTTCCCGTAACTTTTGAGAAATGCATGGGAGCTCATTTTCTTTTAAAATGGTTCTAGTTGACAAATTCACAAAGAAACTAAGGTAGGAAGAAAATGGTCACGGAATCCGAGATAATGACTCTACTAATACGTTCTATTTCCAAATTTTAGTCGTTATATTTTGAATCTTTTTGGATTGAATACTACTGATGACTTTTCGACATATTTAATTCCAAATTGATTAAGTGGATATGTTGCCTAATTGTACACACATTTTGTCATTCCAATTTATCTTTATGGTTTGGTTTTAGCATATCCACATTACCCAAATTATATTAGAGGTTCTGATTAATATTATTGTATGTAAATTAATTATTATCATTATTATAATTGTCATGACTAGTGTTGATTCGCATCCGGTCAAGTTGTCAAAATTGATATCAAAGTTAAAGATAAACCACCTATTTATGGTGGGACTCAAGAAGTCACTTTTTGCATTTTTCGAGTGCTGTAATTTTTGAACTATGAGATTGAGTTACTTGAATATAAAAGTATACATTTTTGTAAAGAAAATGGGTCAGAGAATCAATTTTTGGCATCAATTTTTAACCAAAAATTCTTATTTTTTTACATTGCCCAAAAAAACCAAACAGTTACTGACATTTTTAGTAAAATATGCCCAAATGGCATGTAAAGACACAAACTTGGGGTAGGTTTTCTCATTATTTAACCTTTTGGGCACTTTTGGTCAAAATTTCAATAACAAAAAGTTTAGGTGAAAAAATTAAGAAAACCGACCCTAAGTTAGAGTGTCTTTACTTTTTCCCAAGAAAAAATGGATTCTCTGACCCAAATCCCATCCAAAAATGTATACTTTTATATGCATTAATAGTTCAATAATTACAGCACTCACAAAATTCCAAAACACTTTCCTTAGTCCTGCCAATGTAATACTAAAGAGTACCATAACTCATCTTTGGCATTTGAATTTGTGTATGAAAATATTAATGATGGAGTCAATAAATTCACTGACATCAAATCTCATTGTTTTGTAATGTGTGTATCATTTGGAATTATCTGTCCGAGTCATTTGACTCGCTTTAAAGTGTGTCCATTGACTCGCTTGAATTGTTAAACGGATTTGACTCACTTTCAGTATGAAGTGTGTCGATTGACTCACTTGAATTGTTAAACAGATCCGAGTCATTTGACTTACTTTGAGTTTGAAGTGTGTCCATTGACTCAATGGAATTGTTAAACAGATGTGAGTCATTAGACTCACTTTGAGTTTGAAGTGTGTCCATTGACTCACTGGAATTGTTAAACAGATCCGAGTCATTTGACTCGCTTAGACTTTGAAGTGTGTCCATTGACTCACTGGAATTGTTTAACAGATCCGAGTCATTTGACTCACTTTGAGTTGGAAGTGTGTCCATTGACTCACTCGATTGTTGAACGGGTCGCCTCACGGACAAAAATGAATACCCACCTACGTGAGTAATGTGACCCACGTAGGCAGGTCAATTGACCTATTTAAATAGGTCACTTGAGACATTTGTACTTTCAGTGAGTAATGTGACTCGCACAAGTGGGTCAATCAATTACCAATGACCCACTTTCATACCAATTATACCTACTTACATGGGTCATTTGACTCGCTTAAAGTGTGTAATATGACTCGCATACATTCTGAAGGCGGGTCGCCTCACGGACAAAATGAATACTCACGTAAGCGAGTCGCTCGACTCAGAAAAGTTTTCTGTGAGCCCTAATAACACGTGGGGGCGCTGTTGACAGCTTCGCTATTGAGTCTCATATTGATATTGGTTCATCACGTCCGTTAAACACCCACAAAAGATAGAATCATTTTAAAAACCATTTTCCCTTCTATTCTTACGCGTGATTGACATTTAAATTGGATTTTTCCTTCATAAAAACTTACTTATTCCCGGTCAAACTTTGCAGACATGTTGAATTGATTTTTGTGTATAAAAATTCATGATTGACAATGAAATACGTTTGACTCTTATTTCTTTTCAAGTGCTGTGTAACCATCTTTCCTCTATATTATCAACACATCAATCAATCTGCACACCTAAGATTCATCACTTGTTTCAGATGCGTAGTTGACACTTGTCAACAGCTGGTTTGAATAACACGTGTTTATTGTCATCAGTTCATAGTACAATCATCCCATTGCATTATCACTTTGCAGACGATCTATTTTTAAGGAATATTTGCGACGCGCGCGGGAATTCTGTCACCATTGAAGTAATAAAGCACTTCTCTTGATATGCCGTAGGGCAGTAGCATACATCTCATATTGATATTGGTTCATCACGTCCGTTAAACACCTACAAAAAATAGAATCATGTTTGAAACCACTCTCCATTCCATTCTTACGTGTGATGGACATTTAAATTGGATTTTTCCTTCCTAAAACCCTCAATGTACATCATAAAATGAGGTCGTGCTCTATTCCCGGAAGACACGTCTCTCGTAGTATTAAATCCTATTTGTTTTATTACCTGGTTGCGGGTGGATATTTGTATCATACGACTGGAATCCAACATAGTTTGCGGCCTATTGAAATTTGCCCCTATAGGTCAGTCAGTTCAAAATTGGCGAACTTATAGCAGCGAATTAATACAGAAAAGCATGGACGCGCAAAATCTCGCATGACGCAACATGGCGTACTGTAATCGTATGCATGACGCGTGCCTATGCCCGAATAGCGAGTATACGATTGAATTATTTTTGCGCGTGTCTATCTATCTATCTATCCCGTAGTCTTGTCGACCGTTGGGGCGCCACAGATGCCCTGACCACCAGCTCTCTCCATCCTTTTCTGTTCTCTGCCAATATCACTAAGCTTCAGGTCAGTCCATTCAGATATGTTGTCTTCCCACCTTCTTCTCTGCCGACCTCTCTTTCGCCCTCCTGGCACTGTGCCTTGCAATACCGTTTTGGCAAGTCCTGTTGATCGTGACACGTGCCCATACCACTGTAGCTTGCGTCTTATCACTGTGGTTAGGAGGTCTTTATAAGCGCCGAAGGCTGCAACAATTCTTTTTCTGACTTCGTCGTTGGTGATGTGGTCTTTGTAGGAAATACCAAGGAGTTTGCGCGTGTAGAGATAGATAAAAACCGTATATTATTCGACGAATTCGAACTGAAAAAACTATAGTGGCAATTAAACATAGTGTAACCATGGTGTAATGATTTCCTTTCTCGAAAAGTGCCTACGTGTGGCATCTCACATGTTTCTATTGGGATAAACCGAGGATCTAAATTTAGATCTAGTATCTATCGTGTTCACTGATTCAGCTTTCATGTTCGTAAATACTCTCGAACAGGGAAATCGACGCCTAACATCGTAATTGTAACTATTTCGCACTTTAATATAGATTTGGTCTATATTTCTAATCACAATATTGTAACACATAGATAGAATGTTACAGTTAACGCAAATGCAAATAACTTTATACTTACTTATTTACGGTCAAACTTTGCAAACATGCTGCTGTATTTTATCTTCTTTTTGTGTGTGTGTAAAAATTCATGATCGACAAGATATGCGTTTCTTTTGAACTGGTGTATAGCCATCTATCTATCAATTAGCACACCTAAGATTCCTCACCTACTTCAGGTGCATAGTTGACACTTGTCAACAGCTGAATTTGAATAACACGTGTTTATTGTCATCAGTTCATAGTACAATCATCCCAGTGCATTATCACTTTGAAGATGATCTATTTTAGGGAATATTTGCGACGCGCGCGGGAATTGTGTCCCCATTGAAGTAATAAACCACTTCTCTTGATATGCCGTAGGGCAGTAGCATACATCTCATATTGATATTGGTTCATCACGTCCGTTAGAACATCCACAAAAATAGAATCATGTTTAAAACCACTTTCTCTTCTATTCTTAGGCGTGATGGACATTTAAATTGGATTTTCCTTCCTAAAAGCCGGGATCTTAATGTACATCATAAAATGAGGTCGAGCTCCATTCTCGGAAGTCACGTCTCTCGTAGTATTAAATCCTATTTGTTTTATTACCTGCTTGTTGCGGGTGGATATTTGTATCGCGTCATGTGCAAGGAATACGGATGTAATCCTACATATTTTGCGACCTACTTGTGATCTATTACATTGTGAAATTGAAATTTACATCTAGTAGCAAACATAAAGCGTTAACGTACTTCCTTCTCGAAAAGGGCCTACATGTACGTGTTTAATATATCTATGTACACTGTTTGCTAATTCAGCTTACATCGTGTAAATGCTCTCGAACAAAGAAATCGACGCCTAGCATCGATTGCATTCATTTTCAATGTGTTCAAAAATATGCTTAGTTCATTGTTAGTATTATATATCCTTATTTGTTTGATCGCGATCGTACTTATTCATTAAATAATGATCAAAATTACAAGCAAGCTGGTACGTGGTTCGAGCACATCATTCAAAGCCATCTAACTGCAGTACCCTATCAAGCGCCAGTTGCATGCGGGTAAGTCATTAGGGATATTAATGCTTCCCGGTGGCCCTCAAACCGGGGTTCGAATCTCGGTGATACCTTGTTTTATAAAAGATACCTCATTTTGTAAATACCACAGGTGATGGAGGGTACCTTTAAATACATTAAAAATGATTAATGATGTTGTCGTTATGGCTTTAAATAAGTTTGACCAAGTATTTATTATATTTGTTTATATTTTTCAGTTGGAACTTTTTGACCGAAACGGTGATGGCAAACTGGAAATTAAAGAAATGGCAAGGTAAGAGGGTAGAAAATGCTTGATATACAGGGTGTCCAAGAATTTGAAATCAATCTTATTTGAAAAAATATGAAAAAATATAAAATCAGCAGGATTTTTTGTTGCTCACAACTTGAAATAAGCTTACATCTGGAAAAGCTTTCTGGCAGCTGCTCGCTTTCCTTTCTTCAGCCCAATATCACGTGGGGGCGCTGTTGACAGCTTCGCTATTGAGTCTCATATTGAAATTTCATCGCAATATAAACATGATAACAAATTTATTTCCGATTTTGTTTGTTTGACACAACCGTACTAAAATAAAAATCGATGAAAACTATGATTTACATATCATCCTAGCCTTTTAAATGATAAACCTCCCAACAATATCAAAACCGCTATTGAGTGAAGAAATCCCTTATTACCCGCAAGAAAAACTTCATAAACATCACAAAACAATCCATTTATACCGACAGATGACTACATTTTAATTGACGTAATATAAGAACATTTGCCCAACTGTTTTAGAATTACTTTGTGACATGAAATGACATGTGCCGAACATGTTCCGTAATTTTGGGGAAACATTTTCTAAATTCATAGATCGGTGCAGCTATTTTGTTTTGTAAGTTCCAACATTAAGATAATAAACCTAAAAGTCCTCAGTAAGCTGTGAAAGAGTAATTATTTGAAGATACAACCAATAAATACAAATCAATTTTACTTGAACCGGTTCTTTCAGGACATCCGGTACTGGTATAGTTTACATAGAAACTTGTTGTATAAAATGTGACACTTGTCAAGCTATAAAAATGATTATAATAATGCACACAACCATTATAATTTGATATACACGTCTAGGCCCAAATCCTGTTCATATCGACTATATAATTCACAATGACGCATACGACGTCTTCCTACGGGTAGAATGAAATAATAATAACTACGGCAGTTAAATGATCTGTCAGTCGCTAAGAAATATTCCCGTCGAGCGTAGCTGGCAATTATAACTTGATATCCTTTACATATTGTAAATATGAAACGAGATCTCCTATCTGAGAACATTTGTCTATGAGAGGTTATGACATTTAGCTGTTATTTGAGAACATCTATGTCTGTAAATGGAGTTGTACTAACCTAAATTTGAGGCGAAAAGAGAGCTTGGTAAACCGCGTGGGAAATTCTCGACGAAAGTTAATAACCGTCGGCTGGTATACTCCAGATATGCACAATTCTAAAGTAAATAATGCATTAATAACGATGATTTGGTACACGATATGACCATATTCTTTACCGTGAAGTTCAAAGTTACTCCAGTTAAGTAATTGTATAGGCCTATAGATTTAACCCTCGTACCAAGCTATTTTTACAAGACCCTTTACCAAGAGCGTATTTTCTCCGATACTTTTGATTTGTTAGCAATGGATATCTATGGTCCACAATAATGTCATAACGCTAGCGAGTCAGCAAATTGTCAATTTCCATGGACCCCTTTACATTTCTAATGACTCCTGGTATACCAATTTTCTTATGACAACTTGGTTTTCCCATACAACGCGACCAATCTCACCCCAAAACCATTGAACACCCGACCCGGAACCTATACATTGGCCAGTCGATAATTGTATACGTTTTGCAAAAGCTTCGTTCGTAAACATTATTTCAGGCTTTTTAATAGTGTATTAAAATACACCGTTTAAATATGATATTCCTGGAAAATCATTGCCTTACATTCTAATGATGAACATCAACCAAGCTTGCATTTTTTGAATGATGAAACATCTTGCTTTACAACACCTTATAAATTAATCTATTTTAAATAACCGATCTGATTGTCCGTTTTTGTCATATTTTTGTTAAGCGATGTAAACCTCAATGTTATGTCAGAAAGAGCCATTAACATTTCGGGATTAAAAATGTTTAAAGGTAGATGACCCGATCACATTTTCGTAACACAGAATTATTTCAAACATACGGAGATTTTCATATCATATGAAAGCTCGTATTTTTCTCATCATCATACTGAAATTTGACGGCCTAAATCGGTATAATTATGGAGAAATCGATGAAATAACGTTGAATTACCGCGAATGGTGGTATACCACCGATCTAGTTTGTGCACTACTCAATGGGTACAGTTCACAGCATCTTGTGCGTCTAAAATAAGAACCATTAGAGCTATGCAACTCAAACTTTGGAACACGACTTTTTTAAGGATGACCTTTCATGTAGAATAGAAAACTTCAAGTTGAAAATCGGAAATGTGATCGGGTCATCTACCTTTAAGTGACTTACGCCTTCGATTCTATTCAACAAGTGCTAGCATTGGATTTGGCACCAACAATTTTTTGTTAAGTAAACTGTATGTTGTTTTTTTCTTTAACAGATTGCTACCAGTTAAGGAAAATTTCCTCATGCAATTCCAGGTGAGTTAAACAATGATATTACTGGTTGTATTACATTTTACTCGTCTGATCAACCAATCAAAGTAGAACTTATAGAATTCTTACTCATACCATCAATTCGTATTGTGTCTCTGATTGGCTCTAACAATGATACATCCAACAACAAAAAAGTCTTTATTAAGAAGCCCTATATTTTAGAAGACAATTCACTTTAGACTTTAGATAATATGAAATTCATCAAACTACAATAACCAAATAATCCACCTCAAAAATGTTGGTTCACTAGAAAAAATGGCTTAATATAATAAGCTATACACGATAGTTCTGGTCTATTCAACTTGTGACTGAGATTATTACAATTTGATTTTTTTCCATTTGCTTTTGTTCGCAAATACTACAAACACTTGTCTGACTTAAGATTACGATGGATTAAACTAACACTTTTTTGAGCTTGTTTATAGGAACACAAAATTCTGGTTTTATGTTATTGAGCTCTGTGATAAAGCATTTATGGAAGTTATTTGAATTAATATTTGAGAAAATCCAAATATCCAATACTCCTCCTTTTATATATATCCTATACACAATTTTTGGAATAACAATTAATTATGAACATTAATTGACTCGTTCGAATGTCTATTCATCAATCAAAAACAGTATTTAGTATGATCACTATAATATGCCCTTGCCTTTTCGGCTACAAATGTACTGGTAGCATATACATGTAGTTTCAATTTGTCAGCATTCATTGTTAATACATTTCAATTTGTCAGCATTCATTGTTAATACATTTCAATTCGTCCGAATCACATCACGTCATCTCGTCTTGGTTTTGTTGGCAGTTACATATTTGTCTGATATTACCTTTCCAACTGGAAGGTGTGTGAAATCAGTCAATACCTCACTGTGTTGGTAACAAATACATTATGCATATTCATTGTATCGTAATTATATGTCTATTTTTCTCTTTCTCTTTTAACGATTGTATGAATATTTTTCTCATCTTGTTGCGGGTTGACGATAGTGCAACACAAACTCACGAGTACCAATAAAAAGCATAATTTGAATTGCAAAAACACAAAGCATATCATCACGTAGCGCCGTTTATTAGCCTTACAATAATCCCATTACCATAAAAATGCAATGCAAATCGGTGGAAGCGTAATTCGTCAGGTCGTTTTCACTTATAGCACATGCTTGCATCCGAATGACATGCAATATTCACACCTTGTTTTTCACAGGGTATTGATCCCTTCAAACAAGAGCTACTGCATAATAAAAATAACCAACAAACATTCAGAATCTCAATATCACGTACAAGACAAGAAGAACGCAGCTTGGCTGACGCTTATTTATTTTTTCTCGCTTATTTTATTTTTTCACTATCACATTCTCTATTTTTTCAGTACAAATGTTTCACTTACTTATTTATTTAAAATTTGATAAAATTGTCTTGCACAAGTTTTAGAATAATGTACAACTGGAAACAAATATTTCAATATTTAAACTATGTATTGGACTTAGTTAACTTACATTATATTCTATTCTCGTGCTAAATTCAAAATTAAATTTGATAATTGTGATTAACGATTTACACGATTAGTCATCATTAATTTACACTATGACATATAAACCATACACACACTAAACAACTATTGTGTATTTGGTCAACTACTGTACTGGCTGCTACCTACCAACGACAGCCGTTGGGGGCGTACGTTTGATACACTGCCGCCATTAAAATTGCATTCTTCTTCACCATGCTTCTTCTTATGTTTATATTCCTGTTTTATAGGTTGATATAGTTGAGGTACTTTTCTCTTTTATACATTTTAGTTCGCTCTATTGTACACTGCAAACCAACCATACCATATTGCGCATGTCCTTTCTGCTTCAAGTGTACGCTATCATACATGCCCACAAGCTGCTTCAAGTGAACGTTATACATGATTATGTCTTGTACTTCATGCTTTGATCCCTCCTTATAAACGAAACCCACTAACGGCAGCTTGGTGCTGTGACGTCATCAGCGATGGTTTCAAGTTTTCAATACGATTTATTCCGTTAAGATATACTACCGGATTCCAAACTGTCGGCAATCAATTATTTCCTTTCATCTTTAGATTCCTTATAAACCATAACGATGTTGATTCAAATTACATTAATCTGAACATCATCGTGTTTTCTTTACAAATATTTAAACATTATAATGAAAAGGTAATTATATGACATGCTTACAACTTTCACTTCATTTTTGCCTCTTTTAAACGGAATGTCATATGTTTAATACAATTCTATTTCGGAACGCGTATATTCTACATGTTCTAGTATCGTCATCATTATGTGACTCTTCTTTTTAAAGTCACAGCATGGTTTAAATGATTTCTTTAGTAATTATCATCATTGTAACATAATTCATTACTTCATTCATAGCTACGCAATATGATAGTAACAACGTTATTATGCATAAATATTAGTATGGAATGAAGCATTCACCCACAATATGATATAACCATGTAAAAGACATATATACACTGTTGTACGTTTTCTATATTTCATAAACAGAAGTTTGTCATACGATTGCTTTAAAATGGCCCGGTAACTACAATTACTGGTATTGTAGTATAATAGAATAACAATAGCAAATTGATAATTGAAACAAAAAGAAATTATCATACAATAAATTATAATAAATGAATAAAATAAATAAATACATACAACCCTACACACATATTTAATTAATTAATTTACTAATTAATTAAAAAGATGAAAAATAAAAAAAATAAAAAAATAAAGATAATAAAAATAAAAATACTAATGAATTAACTAATTAACTAATTAATTAATTAATAAATAAAAAAATAAAGAAATAATTGTGAAAATATAAAGGGCTGGCACAAACGCAGCCTTCTATATTATTCCTGAAAAAAAGATTGACAACATGAAATGGCGACAGTTTTGTATTTTGTTTCATACACCTATACTAACCTAACCAAATCAAATCAACATTTCAGCTGCAATTAAGGTAAAAATCAGATGGGAATAAACATGAAAAAGAAAAGAAAATAGAAACACAATCTCTCGTGTATTCATTTCCATGCACCCAGCCATAACCCCACATAGCTTTAAATCGTCATTGAGTAGATAAAACCCTCCTGTGTCATTGTCCCCTGAACATGCCTAAGTAAAACCTCCAATTACGCTTCTTGACAGTTCCTTGTTAATCATGTTTAGGGGACAAAATACATGAGAGGTTTTACCTCCCCAACGGCAATATGTACTTTTTAATATCATACTACATTAAAAGACCCCCGAACTGACCCTCACTACAGCAGCCTACCGCACGAGACAGCACTGCACAACCCGTCATATGAAATACAATATAGTACTTCCGTACACATTATAACGTACAGCCCGCCACCACCTCAAGCTTTTCATTCAATAAGTCGACCTTTCCTGATAGAATGTTATTGTTGTGCTCTCAGATATGTCTCGCCTCCATGATGTTTTACCCTGTGTACCTCCAGGCGAAGGATATTAGAATGTCAATGTCGCATCCTAACTGTTCCGTTCCATAAGACCCTTTTACCTTATTTAATGTATCAAATACTGTGCTCAATCGTCTCGTAACCGGGCTCGTAACCTTACGAGTACAGCCTACAACAATGCCAATGGAGTGATGAAACTGTTAACTTGAGAATGAGATTGGTGTTTAGTGAGACGGCATAGGAATCATACTTAAAGTTGTTCCAATAGTTCACCCACTATGAAGTAATGTCACCCCTGTGTTTTGGTTTAATTTATTATATGGTAATAGATGTAGTGTTAATATAATGGTATATCATCACTGATTAGTCGTATTTGTAATTAAATATAATACTTACGTGAGTTATCTTAAAGATTTAATTTAAAATTAATTTAAGAATGGATAGTAATTTCTTATCTTAGCATTGCTTACAACGAATAATATACGTTTCCCTGGGGTATTTGTATTCACATATAAAGCAGAAGGGATAAATGTCTTTTATTTCAAGAATTTCAAGAATATTCAATTAACACTGATTAATGCAAGAGTGAAAAAAAACCACTTTAACATATATTAGCAAATAGCATGATTATCCTATTGCTGTGACGCAGATATCATAATTAATTGTTGAAGCATTCATAATAAGTCTTAATTACATGAATGTAGTTATTTCACTTTGTGTTTATTAGTTATGTAAATTTTGAAGTAATCACATATAATGCAATTAATCTTTAGAATGGAGCTTTTTTAATTTTTGTTCTTCATTATTAAACTTATGTTATGTATATGACTGTTGATGTCTGCACGCATGTCTTTAATTGTTCGTCATTATCAAATGCTTTACAGGACCCTCTCGGTCTACCAGGTAGTGAGGACGTAAGTAAACAACGGAACTGCATGTGCAAAGATTTTACTGACCCCACCTCTTCATATTTATTCACACCCCTTCCCCCATGGCAAAATCCCGGGCAAAATTAAATTTACCTGCGGTGTGTTTCTATATTTATTGAGAGCATGACGAATTTATTGCCGGGAGCGTCAACATGTTTGTCTTGACGAGCATTGATGTTGTATTCACGATGACGTTATGTATGCGCTGGAAATACGCTACGCCTTTGGTGATAAACGTATCATGTGAAAATATAATGAAATGGTTTCAATATTTACGAGTAATATTCTAGTGCTTTACTAGGTTCATGGTTTCTTGTGGTCTTAAACAACAATATGTAAAGGACATATTTGATGCATATTTCCTCTCGCAACGAGATACCACAAGCAATTTGCTGACTTTAGATCACGATGGTATAGTCAGATTAAATATATAATAGTTCACGCCTTATTTAATAATAAGTCACAAAACTACACTCAAACATGCTGTATTTGCCAATTGTCACCTTTCGTCAACACTTCCCTTTATGTAGCCTCCCCACCCCCCTCCGAATTTCTCAACATTACATACGAATTCCCTCTTTGTTAGATAGCACCAATATTATATAAAATATATGAGGACTGATAATCAAGTTCAGATCCTAATCAGTTACGGTTTAGTTCCTCCCTGTACCTCGTATACCTTCCTAACTCTCTGAATGCTGTTCCGTTCCCACCGTCCTATTGCCAACTTCTAGTAGTCTAGTAGCTGTAAGTAATGTTCGATTAGACGACGAAAAAAGCATGTTCTACGGGCAAACGGACCTCGCAGGTAGGGTCGATCGGTCGAGCGTTGGTGGTATGGGGGGGGGGGAGGGGGTTGAGGTGAGGGTAAAAAGAATCGGGAAATGTTGGTTAATTTTCAGCAAAGATGTTCACAAAATCCAACCCAAAATGGGTCTGTCGGTCCCGTACAACATGGCGGGGATTCGTCGCCTTACTACGACAATTCTATCTAGTTAACATTTCAGCACATTCCCTATAATGATAGGTACATGCGTTTAGGACAGCCCGTTATCCTTGTGGGGTTTAATAAAGTTCTCTATCTATCGAGAGATCAAAAACGTTTTCAAAGACAGCGTCACCTGGACTATTAGAAGTTGGTGATCCCTAGTGTCCTTTACAGACCTTAACAGAAAATATACTGGTCCTCTTCTGCCTAGTGTCTTCCTCCATGTAGCGTTAAGTGCATATTCTATGGGATGATGCAGCATTTTCGTGCATGTACCAGGATGCACCCCACCCTCAACATATTAGAATAAAAGGCAACCTCGCCTCCATGGACATACACGGTGCGGGTGACGTAGGACCAACCTTCGACTTAGGGGCGATATCCAAACTCTCAAGCGGTTTTACACCGGTATTACACCAATTTTACACCGGTATTAAAACGATATTTTTTCTATTGTTAAAAGCATCGGAAAAAGATCAGTGATTACCACCCCGCTGCACCCGCCTCTCTACTTATCTGGCGTTAACAATAGAACTATTGTAGTACTGTCGATGGCTCAATTAGTCGTCTAGACATATCAATTAGGCTACCGATCATCACGAGTCTGGAATGTTGCTTACTTTCACTCTAACATGGAACCACTATACAACTTGCGACATTTTCCCGGGACATTTTAGGCTCAATTCTCACAGCCCTAGTGCACGTAATACTGAAGCAATTACAGATTGCACAGCACCCGCAAGAAGCTGGAATCCTAATAAACAATTCGTATTGTTTAAAATGCTAATTGCTTCATTCTTTTTAATTTTGAAAGATGTATGGGGATCAGCAACGCGTAAGAAATGTGATGCTTAAATAACCCCATACTAAATATATGTCCATCAACGACTTTGCCAAAACTGTAATAGTCTAGTGCAGCATAGTGGCCACGCTCTAGCGCTCCCACGCAGGAATCCTGGGTTCAATTCCTCAACCAACCATTACTTCTTCTCTTTTTCTTCTTTTTTCTCTCTGTGTCTCCAATGTCTCTGTTTTGTTTTGTTTTGTTAACGTTTTCGTTTTGTTATTTATTAATATTTTTCATTTATTTTTCTTGGGGAGGGGCTTTGTTATTCATTAGACCTATTATTGTTTTATCTTTTTTTTTTAAATCATGTGAACCTATCCATATATTTGAACGCGCATGACAAGAAATTGCTGTGTACCGGTTAGCTCAGTTGGTAGGGCAGCGGATTTACAATAAACCCTCATAATGATATAGATACCATTGAATCGTAAGTTCGATCTCAGTAGTACCTTTATTTTGTACGTCCCATGGTTTTTTACCCATATTTATGATTATATTTATTTATGTTATCCCTTTATATTTATTTCTTCTGTTTTTTCTTACTTTTTTTTGGGGGGGGGGGGGGGCGGGGGGTGAATTTGTTTTTGTTGTTTTTGTTTTTGTTGTTTTGGTTTTTTGTCTTTGTTTGTTGGTGTTTGTTTTTTTGTGTGTGGTTTTTTGAATATTATTATACGTAGTAGCAATAAAATTATAAGAAACAGAACATGGATTTTAACATTATTCGATTCGAAATCGGATACAGTAATTGGACAGGTACAATTCAATGTTTTAATTTTCCTCCTCGTGACAGAAAAACCAAATCCTTTTTGTAATCTAAATTATATTCAATGCTACATGCATTGAATATTTGTAGAACTAAAGTCTGTTCCCAAATTTGAAAAGACTAATACTACAGATCAACACGTTTAAATAACCCGCCAAATGTAAAGGTCATTCTTTGAACATTAAGACTTGCATCAAATTGATCTGAACAACAAATACTACGGGAACAAGACCCTTTTGTTACGGACATACATGAGTGAAATGGATTCTATTGAGGTAATTCCTTGATGTCTGACTGTGCAATCATAGGGATTTACATAAGTTTCGTAAAAATCGTTGAGTCATGAATGCAACCTTTGAGTTGTGGTGGGGGGGGGGGGGGGGCGGTATACTAGGTTTTTTTTTATTAAATTGTACATTTAATATACCGCGAATAACTTGTAATGTTGTTCAAAAATTGTTGATATAGGCCGAACGAAAATAACTTAAATCTAATAAATCATAAACTCATTTTACAGACAACAACACCGTGTTTAAAAATCCGTGTGTATTTAGGGGATAGTTGAATGAGAACTATATTTGGGTATAAAGCGCTGAGGAAAATCGAAATAGCTCAGTTGGTAAAGATTAGGACTCTCAATCACCAGGCCGTACGTTCGAATCTTTGTGGCGGTTTATATGGTTTATATTCCTTGTGCTCTATACGTAGAGCGGTCGAGTCTGGGTAGAGGTCGGTTTCATTTATATTGACATCATTTTAACATTATTTATTTATTTTGTATTTTCTTTCTTAATTGTTGATGTTTATTTAATTATTTATCAATCAATTAATTATAAATAGGCCTAAATACAGTAGATTTGATTGATATAATTATTAATTTATATATTATTTATTTACATTAATTACTTCATTTCTTAATAATTATTATTTATTAGGTCACATTTAGAGTGTATGCAACATTCTTAAATAGTCTAAAACGCAGAAAAATGACACTATTTAAGGGAGTAAGATTCATAATGCTACTTGATTACACACATTATGCCTAAACCAGAAAACAATAACACGTTATGTTTAATGGCTCCCATATTGTTTAGTATTCAATGATAACATTATCCATGCATGTACTGCTTACTCAAAAATCATCCACGGCTGAACAATAGTCTTTAAAGGTCATATTAAGGAGGATTATTCTTATGACGTTAACGAGTGGAGTACGATAAGCCTAGCAATGAATAGGCGGATAAAAAAATATCTCGTTTGAGTCGGGGTTTGAGTGGTGTCGCGATTAGCCTCCTCCTCCATCACCTGCCATGATAAAACCTGGCACTTGTACTAGAAACCCGATAGGTGTACAATCCAATCTGGCAAATGGGCTTAATAACACAACCTTCCTCGCGCTTTCATCTGTCTGCTTCACTAATTGAGCCATCGACAGTACTACAATAGTTCTATTGTTAACGCCAGATAAGTAGAGAGGCGGGTGCAGCGGGGTGTTAATCACTGATCTTTTTCCGATGCTTTTTAACAATAGAAAAAATATCGTTTTAATACCGGTGTAAAATCGGTGTTATACCGGTGTAAAACCGCTTGAGAGTTTGGATATCGCCCCTTACACACTTTGATTGGTTAACGGAATCTATAGGAGGTTTTGAGTATGCGCAATAAGGATAATGTCGCATTGCATGTGCGCCCGTACTGCGCATGCAATTGTATTTTCTCTTGTATTTGTTGGTGGCTGCGCGTTGAGTTGCGATTGATTCACGTAAATACACAATTAGTACCAACATGCTACTATAGTTACATGATTTGACATGGTACTTCTGACCACAAATTATATCTTTCCTAAATCTGCACGATATCTTTGGAATCACTATCTCTAACATTCTTAAGTGCACAGATTGCATGTTTTAGTATATTAAAAAAAATTACGGTTTTAAGATTCTGCGTACATGTACATTCCATGCAACGCATAGTATATTAAAAGTACGCTGACGGGGAAATGTTTTGCCTAAAACGTGAAAACTTATAAACTGTTAAAATTGTATCAACAGATCGTAAAAAGATGTTTTCTTTGTTTTCAAATTGGACGAAAGCACCATATCGATGTAAATTATCAATTGGTTTTAGAAAAGTGAACGAAGCGAAATATGCTACAAGATTGTCAATTTTTAGTTTCATAAGTATTACTCTTGCGAATAAAACGAATAATCAGCATATTCCTGATGGTACTTTGACAGCCCTTCCATAAGAAAGAACGTTTGCTAGAGATAGTAATTATTTATCCATATTCAATAAGTAATAAATTACTGAAATGAATCTGAAGTTTTTGGTTCATGTTGTTACAAGAAATCTCCTTTCAACCAATCGATCAATCATGTGGTGTTTTTTTCCTTCAGCGCTGTTACCCAAGCACATACAATTAACGTGGCACTTAGTAACGTCCTAGTATATTGTTTTAATAAAATCATATATTAACGATTTGATTCTTAAATTTGTCTTCAGCGCAAGAAAGTGTTGACCAGAGCTCAGTTTGAAGAAGTCTTCAATCATTACGACAAGGTGAGTTGATTATTGTGTTTCTTTAATTGATTTAACCACACAATAATAATACCTTGGAAGTGTTTAACTAACTAATGGTGATATTTAAATAATTCATTGTTAAGTGGTCATCTAATTTCTGCCGTGAATGACGATATGTCCCAATCGTTGATTACGTTCCCGCGGGAATTCAGTGGCCATCTTTGAAATAAGCAGACCAAATCCAGGAACTTTGAAAAGAACATGTCAATTAAGCCAGCAGAATCACTTCCGAGCTGATCATCATACACTTTAGTACTGTATTTTCCAGTCAATGTGAAGACTGCATGCAACACATGCAGTTGTAAGATGAAAGCACATTTTGAGTCGTGATATGGTCGTTATTCAAGCCCTTCGCGTTTTTCTTCAATTTGTAAAAGGAACGGTCCGACCCTGTCTACTTGTGATATTATGTTTGACCGCACATTATTAAAAACTGTATATGTGTTTCATAAACATCTTTGCAGGACAACAGCGGTACGATCGAAGGCGATGAACTATCGGGCTTCCTCAAGGATCTTCTTGAACACGAAGGAAAGGTAACCCACAATTTGAAAACTTGTTTCTTCATTCAAAATGCAAAATGCTTTCTTTGTAACCCGTTAAAAATGCAAATGATTTATTTTAACTCATGTTCTAATTAACGTATAAGTTAACACCAATGAATGTCAAATATGAATTTATCGTATCACTATCTTAAATAACAAAACCTAATGTTAAACTTTTTGTTGTTGTAATAACAAATTTGCCTTATACTTTTAGATAAACTAATACAATTCGTAAAATAAACTGTCACTCTAATACTTTTACCTCAATAACCCAACGATTCCAGGATGACACTTTGTTGATTACCCTCTACTGATCACATGACTACTTTTTTGAAACAAAATGTAATTAGACCGTCGGATAAGTTTTGAAAGCGTGTGTTTAAATTAATTTTCATTAATGCTTTAAATGTCTAATATAAATGTATCATAAGGTGTTTTTCTCGATTTCTTGAGGCCAAAGCGTCAGCGTGAATTTGAGTAGTTGCGGTACTGAACCACGCGTGTATAAAATAAGTAGAATAGAAAATCGCGCACAGCGTTGTGGCCACCTCGTGGTCACTTGGTGGCGCTCTTCACAGATGGTTGACATTCGATGCATAGATATATGCACGCGAATGTCATTGGCTCATCGATCGACGTTACTGTCTCAAGAAAGCGAAAACAGACCTTGCATAATTGTGTCACTCTCTATCTATCCGACTATCTCTCTCTCTGTCTCTTTGTCTTCTCATCTTGTCTGAATGCACAGGAGGTAAACGCAGAATCACTAGAACTAGAATGCGAGAAACTGAAGGAAGTCTGCGACCGCAACAAAGATAACAAGATTCAGAAAGAAGAACTTGTCATGCTGTTGGCGCCAAAGGACTAAGTGTTTTCCCACCTGCCGGACAGGTGGGATGAGCCGTCTCACACACGCGAAGGAATGCAGGTTGTGTTCCGTTAGACATTTAAACCTGCCGTGGAAGAGTTAATAGCTCGCTTCGCTTTGTCTTAACAAAACAAACATCCCAGTGTTGTGTAAGAGTTTACAGCTCGCTTCGCTTTGTCTTAACAAAACAAACGTTCCAGTGTTGTGTGATTGTGTAATCTTTCTTTGGGAGTAACACATGTTCTCACACGGGTATAATATTATCTACACTAATACCATTCACTTTGCACTTTTATTCCCCTCAACTTGTAATATAATACTGATTATACGTAATAATATTGTAAACTAATATTTCAAGTCGTGTCTAATTGATGCGCGTTTATTGTAGAGATAGATATAGGAAAAAAATAACCTCTATTATATATATAACAATTTAACCTAACCTGCTTATCATAATGGAGTACTTGTTCTTCTTATTTTCAAGGAAACAATATCTTTCATTGATGATAAACATAACCAGGTGACTTTTGGTACCAACTTCTTATAACATGAAGTCAACGGTGTTTTTGTAAATTCTATTCTATGCACTTCATTGCGTACCGTACTGTTCATGCAGAATTATCTGTAAATGGCATATTTAAATGTGGCTCTAGATATCCACGTGTACTTCTACTTTAGAATCAAATTCAAGATTTGTGTTTGGCTAGAAAAGCTGTACAAAGCTTATTATTATCAATGGTGTGTATAATGCGGATACGAAATGAGGTAAATGTGTCGTGGGTCATGGGTCATAGGTCAGATTGTGAATGCTTCTTGGTTTAACATTTTATGATTTGAGTGAGACTTTCTGGGGTTAAAATTGGATAAGTCGAAATCGGGAGGATGATATGATTGTCACATGACATACCACGTGATGTTCCAGTGGTACTCGATGACGACTCTTTAAATAAGGCGAAAACATAATCGTTAAATCATTATACATCTCATAGTATTTCATATTGTAGAGACATTTAAAAAAAATGAAATAAAAGATCCTGGGTCACGTTATCAGACTCTGCCCCATGACCATACCCCAACAGTGTTTTATAACCATTTGTATCCACGTCGTTTACACACTCCTCAGGCAGAAAACCAAGTACCGGATGATCACATACAAGAACTCTGTGAGCTTTTACTTGAAGCATGTGACACCAACAATGACGGACATCTGGACCAGGATGAATTACTAGAAATGTTCTGCACTTAAACGGTTCATTCATATCCTCCAAGTCGCACGTATTCTCGCTTGTGCAGCGCATGCTAGGATTAGATTTGTAAAAATTACTGATCCGAGTATTTATGACAGTTAAATGGGTCGTTAGCGACTTGGAGTATGAATGGAGGTAGCACTAGTTACTCTAGTGAGATCATCTAAAAAGTCAGTAGGTAGAACGTTAAGTTTTTCATAACGTGTATCTCTTCATAGTTAAAAGTGTTGACATATTGAAGAATATGTAAGTGGTCTCCAAATGTCCCATTACTCTCATCTCAAAGTTAATCCTGGTCTTTAATTTGTAGATTTTTTAAACATTCCCGATTATGCCTATGCCTATATGTCATTCTGTGTGCGTCTTTTTGCCTGCCTTTTCATGGCTTTCTCTTTGTGCCTCTTATGTTCAAAATTTTAAAATAAAATGTTATTTATGGTTAAATTAAGATTTATAAAAATTTGTTATGTATAAATTGGCTTAAAATGATTTACTGAAATGTAAATAATTTTACTTGCACCTTCGAGCATTATGAACGAAACTACATTTGCCCTGTTGACATTAATCGTTTCGTATGAGTAAAACCCCGGGTTAAACCTGTGATAGATTCACTCCAAACACGTGTAAAACATTCCAAAGGGGAGTTCAAAATGACAACCACCGGTAGCCGCTGGTAGCTCATCATTAAAATCACTAAAAGAAGAATTGATATATTCCTAAATAGTTTATATATTTGCTGGATCATTGTGTATAGCCGATTGGTAACCAGTATACAACCTGTGAAAAATTGGTGTATATCCGGCGGTGTATAACTTGGTTGTTACCGGTGGACAACCGGTGAACAACCGGCGGACAACCGGGGGGTTAAAATGTTCATTCCATTCCTGATACCATTATATGTTGCCTTATTAAAGATTTCATTTCAAATCTCGTATGTTGACTAAGTGTAGGCGATTCATTCCTTTTTTTGCCATTTTAATGCACATAATTATTTCTTTGGTATGGTTTTCATTTTTTTAACATTTTCTACAAAATAATATAATAAGAATAAGTTGAATAATTGTAGGTGTGCTATTAAGTATTTTTATGCAGAATGTCTAACCTTACCGTGCTGGTGAAATGCAAAATTCACGGTTGTTTTTATCTATATACACCTAGAATGATATATATTGATAACCACCAAAAATAGTAGACGCTAATTCCCAATCTTTGCAATCGTCAAAGTTGTGTCGTTTTAAGTATTACAATTTCTACGCTAGTTCTAAGTGTTCTAGATATTCTATGTAAGTTAAATACTAGTGTGTATGTACCATGTATAGTGTACATGTGCAAAACCATGTACATTTACATGTGCAGTACAATACTTGTGTAATACGATACGTTGCGTGACATGTACAATACACGTACATGTACATGCACTATAGGTTTGTACATTAGTGCTTATATTATGTACATGTAGACTGAAATATGAAATGTATTTCCCTATTCAGTTGTACTTTGTTAGAGTATTGTGGAAGCCATAACTGAACAATGATTAGCTGTCTGTTCGTTTAAAATCAGTAGTCATCCAATTTTGGCGGGATTTTTGGCCAGTGAAAATTCAAAAACAGCCTTTAAATCAAGAAATAAAAACTGGTCTTAGAACTAGAAATAAAAACTAGAATTAATAACAATAAAATATGTGTTATATCAATTAAGTATTTGTTATGAATATTTCGATATTTACATTCCAAAAGTATGCTTCACTTAAAAAGACTTCAATATAAAATGGCCTCCAAACGGACGCTTTTTCAAAATCATTTATTGAAATGATGATGAGAGATAGCCATTGGATTCCACTGTACTCGTCTACTATGGTGAAAGTAGCGTAAGTATGGTTATTTATGACATGTTTATTCATATAATACCAGTGTCAATAATCTATTATTATCGTTATCTGATTTATTAAGGACATTTTATACTTCACCCAGAAAAAGGAATATTATTGAAGTTCGAAATGACACAGGGCTGTTGTGATGATATTAATTGCCAATGTCTTAAAGTATTGCAAGTGCCCTTAAATGTTTGTCATTTACAGATGTTTGTTGTAACAAATGATAAAAGATTCCTCTTACCAATTCACAATTTTGGTTGTATATAAAAATACTTTCGGCTATGACGTACGTTAGCAAAACATTAACTGGCTACAATTTAAATACGAGGGGCGAGTAAGACTACGACATTTGCAGTGTTTCTAGAAGTTTGTGCGCTTAACAACAGTCCTGATATCAATCTGATAAAACATTCCATTTTACGACAGTTCTAACCTTATATAATTCCCTATATTACAGTGTTTGCTATACAGCAATACACCATCATTCAAATACATTCCTCAAACCACTCATTTTATTGGTTTTATGTTTTACTCTATATAAATATAGGTTAATTTTGTATAAAGAATCTACTGTGGAACTAACTATATTACTGTACAGTAGCAAAATCGTTTCTTCGGGGCATTTTCGTCTCTTTTCCCATTTTTATGAAATAGTAAGAATACCAATTGCAGACTATAAACTGCCAATATATTGTATTATATTAGTAATAAAAGGCCTTAGTCAGCCTGTATAATGTATTACGCCTTGGTTTCAAGGTATGGAGTATTCCTATACATCAAAACATTCAAAACCATTATTGTATACCCAATGATTTTAAGGGGATTTGGAGAAAGATAGAACATATTGAATGGTAATGCACAGGGGTAATACAAATGATCAATGTAGCAGGCTATTTGGACAGGTGTGAAATAAAAAGTCTATTATACGAAGTATGCGATAATGATATAAATTATGAGGAACTAAGTATGCTTGAGCAATATTTCGATACTAAGGTAACTAACATTGGTGTTGAATTTGATTCGGCATAGTGTAACATTTAGCCAGATTTTTAACAAATAGACTCATTGGATATAATTCATTTCGGGTCTTTTACCTGATAGTATGGAAGTAAAGAGCTTGCAATAGCGAAGATAATAATATATGTTGTAATCTCTTTAATTATCTTAAGAAGAAATTCCCTTGTGACCTACTCAAGTAAATAGCTTCCAATGACCAGGGGTAGTATGAAATGATGTATATGCTGATCATAAAGGGCATTTTACCTTAAAGAAACAGACTCAGTGGAAGAAATTCCACAGGGAGATCTACAATACCAATAGGTTGAAATACTTAAAATAACATAGACAATAAAAGAACTAGTTTACATTATTGACCTTAAAGTCCTTACAGTTATATGTGCATACTTGTCATATTATGTATGATTATCAAATTGGCTCTAGTTCCTGGTAAGTTAAAGTTGCTATTTTAAGGCAACGTGCACGTAATGAACAACAAGTTATAGTGTACTACAGGATACTATTGGTACTCATTCTAACGTATTAATAACCACAGGTGTCACACTGAACTGACAGACATGTTTCATAGAATGGCGTGTGTTATTTCGTATGATACTGTGCAGCTGTATGCAAATTAATTAATAATATCCCCAGATGCTATCTAGCTGGTGAATCACACTATTCATCGACAATAAAGCTGTGTGTCGAACGGAGCCAACATTGCCGTAAATAAACTATACCATGTGATTGCTACGTACATAATACATTAGAATGTTTTGCAATGGTGTGGCTAGTAACACTGTTTAGTATTATTGCTACACGTGTTAAGAACGACGCAAAGTATGCACTCTACGATAAGATGCAAATAATGTTGTTAAAACATATCAGCATATTTTTCGTCATTCTTATCATAGTAACAATAGCCAATGCCTTGCCACCGGTATCCGTCAATCAGAACCCGATTTTCAATTATAAAGGATATATCAAATATAACTAAGTATAAGATACAGGAAGGATTATGATTATTAGAATATTTTTCGGTGGTTGGATAATCAACGGGACTATATTGATGTTTAAAAAGGTATAGATTAGCTCAGATAAGATCATCTTAATGGCAATTTTTTTCAATTAAATGCTAATGAATTAAAAGCGGCAACTACCGCATGAAAAAGATATATTGTCTTGGATTATTTCTTATCAGTCTCGAGTTCCGAAGAGGTTTTATTGATGTACAGTCTTGCGATTTGCGATACTACAGTATCAGCAAGGTACTGGTAGATTGCAAATCAAATTCCATGTGCACAACCCAACAACGTGCGAAGTAAAAAGCCGATAACTAAATCCCACATTCTTATACGCAGGTAAGTGTAAGAAAGCTCCCCCTAAATCCCACTTATGTAAGGCCTACTTAAAATAAGCTACCACGATTCCAAAATTTAAAATATATGGAAACACACCTTTTCAGACCTAATTTACATTATGGGCAGAATTTTTTTATGAAATCAGTCGAGGAAGTGGTATCATTAAATTGCCCACCTCTTTCAAACATTACAGAGTAGTTGATGGTGAATTAGGCTAAACTAGTTCACCACCAGCTTTCAATCTAGTCACCATAAACATGATAAAACTGTCCATGAGTAACTAGTGCAATGAGAGTCCATAGACATAACTTAATGTGGGGTTTCACATCCCCAATAGCAAAATAACCTGTCACAGGTAATATCATAGGCAAATGAAAATTCCCATGTAAATTTGAGTTGCAGAGAGTCACTTGGCATTAAAGCCTCACACGGCCTCCTTTCAAGAGTGTCCATAAGTGTATCCAAACCATAGGCGGTGGCTGGGGAGGTGGTGGTTGCTCAGTTCACGATTACAAGCAGTCTAAAAGAGACCGATTTTGCTGACGTAGAGGGCAGTGTAGAATCCGAATATCTGCACTGCGTAGAGCGAAGGACGTGGGTCACTGCTGGCCCCTTTATACATTTAGGATATGTTCGCTTGTTCCTCCACAAATATATTGATGAATTGAATTCATCAATATTGTTTTATAGGTTAATTAAATGTCCTAAATAGAGCAAGCTCTATATTTGTTTTCTGAAATGAACAAAACGAACATTTTAAACCATTTTCATTTCGATTTGAACATTTGTGGGCTACAACATGTGACCTTTTTTAACCTTGATCCATTGTTCAAGTAACTTGATTTTCAACCCCTATCATGATTAATTTGCACAGTGGTACATTTTTAATTACGGGAACGTGGTATTTCATTTACCATATTCTACTAAAATATGGTGATAGGTACACATTTGTATATTTTTAAAATCCTATCCTAGAACCTAAATCAGGCCTAAAAAAAGAATTTGGATTGCCCTTTCACCTCAATTTTTTGTGGGGTCGTTAGGTCGATTTTTTATTGATTTTTTAGATTCCAAAGAATGACCAAATCACACTGGAATACACTGAGGTTTATAATTTAACTACATTTTGATATTAAAAAGACAATGTCTGGTGGCATGGATAATAAATATTTCAGATTTGGGTCACAAAGGGGTCAATTGAGAACATTTAGGTGATAAATTTGTAATTTCTAAAAATAAAAGTTAAAACAAATCTTCTTTTTTTATCTTTTTTTCTTCAAAAAATAATCGTTTTCCCGATTTTTACGGTCGGTCGGGAAAGGGCAATCCAATATCTTTTTTTTTGTTGGGCCTCATGTTGAGGCACATTGTGTTCGCTCAGAATCAATACAGCTCCACCTGTTATCACCCGAGGTATTGTTAGCGCAGATTCGATGGTATAGATATAGGCTCAACTCAATGTTAATCGATGGGCTTTAGGTATATGATATCCGATAGAATTACGGTTTTCTGGGCCATTCAGTGTCCTGGATTGGTATTAATTCGTGTTCGTGATTTTTTGGTTAGTATGTTTGAAGGGATTTCCTGTTTACATCCCCAGGGAAACTGTTCCAATTTTGAAATATTTAGTGTCTGAAAAGCAGAGCAAGTAACTAGTCGTCCCTCTATAGACTTGATCTCAAGTCTCAGACTCACTATCCTCTATCTCCCAATTCCTGGTTACAAGTAATATTTTCCATTGATTCGAAACTGTAATATGCTGTAGAGCTAGTGCATATCTCATTGACCCTATACCTATCGCATGTATTTTATGTATTTGGGACAATGTATGAGAGATGCCGTGTCCTCATATAGGGTCATGGCCGTCATACACCACACACTTATCATTCATGACAATGACATGTATATTTAGTAACTGTTTCAATATAATGGATATTTTGACAAAACATAACTACACCCTTAGGTAGGCTCTTTCCTGTCAAACACTGAGCTCCCAAAACACCAACCGCTG
Source organism: Ophiura sarsii (assembly GCA_035610835.1). Lineage (NCBI taxonomy): Eukaryota > Metazoa > Echinodermata > Ophiuroidea > Amphilepidida > Ophiuridae > Ophiura > Ophiura sarsii. The sequence continues at coordinate 29,719,703 of CM069458.1, forward strand.
GCTGCAACCAAACTTTCTGGCCTATCAATGACGGGTAATAACAGGTGGATACTGGATGGGGTAAAATCATTGCCTGGTGTAAATCGTGAAATACTTATGCAATATATTAATGTTATTATTTTGGATAGTGAAATGGTTTTACGAATAAGAAGGTCTTGATGGCAAGGCTATCCCTCTACGACCATTTGATAAAAGGTGTTAATATTAGTTAGGAATTTTATAAGGGCATTACACTAACTAATATATAGCTCATTCATGTCGTTTTTTGTGAATTGGTAATATGTTCTGTTTAACACAAATTATTTACAGATTTTGAATCTTTTAAACTCTGGTCTTTAAATATAGGAATATAAATTAAATTCAAGAATATTTTTAAAAGATGAGGTTCCGATCACTTTAGTTTGGTGTTTTTGCCCATCAACATAATAGTATACTAAATAATAAATTAATTATCCATTGGATCTGTGACGACAAACATTATCTCGTTCACGAATATCAATGTTATCATTATGCGTACGAGGCTATGTTATCAACTGAAGAAGACTAAATGTTAATGATTGAAAAAATACTACTTAAACTCTAATGGGCCCTCACATGTATCCGTGTGAGCTGGGCGTCCTCTTGCCGTGTGAAAAATTGGTGCGAAAGGCGGCACACACGGTGGGCCGTTTCACGTCCGTTGAACACGTTCAGGGGACTTTGCCGGCCACCGGGGTTTTAATCATGTTCAAAACTTCTGGCGGGTGAGTAAAAGCAGCGGCGAACGATGAGAGCCCGGTATGAGGACGGTATAAGGTCGGCGCACCCGTTTCGCACCCGTTCGCAGGGCGGTGGTGGACGAGACCATCTCAGCGATGGGCTGCAAACGGGCGCATGCCAACTGGTTAACCGTTCGCAGAACGGACTCTCACAAAAAGTGAATAAGGCAAAAAAACAAAAACAAAAAACGAAAACATGTTTAGCGTCTGGACTATTTTCGGTATTGACCGAGGACACGGTGGGGAGGTGTTATATATGCACCCGGTGAGAACGGTAAGCTACAAATGTATGAGGACGGTGAACCCGGTACCCCGCCGGTGGGGACCCAGTATATAACGGTATGGACCACAACAACAAAAAATCCTTTTTTTACTAATTGTTTTATTTTTTATTAGACGGTAAGGTGGCCGCCTACCACCTCCGCCCTGCGAACGGTCGTGAAACGGGTGCGCCGTCTTTATACCGCCCTCAAACCAGGCTCTCACCGTTCGCCTCCGCTTTTACTCAACCGGCAGGGGGTGTTGAGCATGCTTAAAATTCCTGTCGGGCGCGGATGGCCGGCAATGTCCCCGGCAACGTGTTCAACGGACGGGAAACGGCCCACCGTGTGTCCTCACTGTGTACCGCCGTCTGCACCAATTTGTCACACGGCTAGGGTTCGGCCAGGTTACACGGATACATGTGAGTAATACGGAGATTCCCGGAATTTAAGTGAAGCGGCGAGATTGAGCGCTCAGCTTATAGAGGGCATTTGGTGACGTTATCAAGGCAGTTCGGCCGATACCCAGGCGTTCCGGCCGGTAAGGACCTGGTGAGGAGGTGATATGAGCCCGGTTCCAGGCCGATGAGGACCCGGTATAGAACGGTGTGAACCCGGTTACAAAAAAAAACAATCAATGCGGCCGTTGACATTTTTTTGCTGATTGTTCACCGTGTTGGACTTTGCTATTTTTCTAAAAGACGGTAAAGGGCAGGCCGCCCAGCTTACACGGATACATGTGAGAAGCCCATTAAATGTAGGTGGTTGCTGGCCCGATTTTCAACTTGAAGTTTTCTACATGAATGGTCATCCTAAATAGTCGTATTCCAAAGTTCGAGTTGCATAACTCCAATGGTTCTACTTTGAATAAGTTCATCAGGATTGTAGATATTAAAGTTGATATTTTGTTGAACAAATCCAAGAATTGTACTCACAATTAGACGGTTTCGTCAACCAGTTCGGTTGACTTCTTCAGTAATGGCTTGATCCACTTCTTTTTCCCGCGAGAGATGATATTCTCGTTCCCAGGATGCAAAGTTGTTGTGATGAGTGGATCAAACACGTGACTCAGAGAATAAATGCCTTCGTCGCGGTTGAGTATGTTAGGCCCCTGTCGTCGTATCTAAATTGCTTCTCGTATTCATCGTTTCTGCTTATCAGTGTCTCTGTCGAGGATTTTTGCCCCTGTCCAGTTTATGGTGTGGTTTTCCTGTGCGATGTGGTCCGTCACTGCTGATTTGTGTTGTTCAGTTCCTGACTCTTTTTCTGTTGGATCGTGTGAATTTTCTGTCACTGACTTTGTTGGCGTCCTTTTTGTGTTCGTTTAATCTGGTGCCAAAAAGACGTCCCGTTTCTCCAACATAGACCTTATCGCAGGATTGACATGGTATTTGGTAAACACAGTCCGTTGGGATGGACAAGTAGATTTTTGAGGGTGTTGTAAGGCTTCATGGCAGTTTGGATGTTGTACTTTTTGAACGATCTTTGAAGTCTTTCCGACACTCCCTCGATATATGGTATTACCACCATACCGTTGCTCACCTCGTTGCTGAATGAATGAATGAAAACGTGATTTATTAAGCACATTTCCAAAAACACGATCAATGCGCTGTACAGTAATTATACGATATAAAAGACAAGCATAATAAAAAATACATTAAAAAATAGGTTAAAATATAATTAAATATATAATGTAATAATATACAGATACAATTTAAGCATTAAAAAGCATGGATTGAAAAATAAAAAATAAAACTTTTTTTTTTAATTTTAAAAAGGGTGCATTACATCCGAAATTGACCAACAAATTACACCTGCGGAAATATATGAGTTTTAAGCTTCTTTTTTAAAAGATTTGACACTGCATGCGGTGCGTATGGAGAGTAGGAGATCATTCCACAGCCTTTGACCGATATATGAGAAAGCGGTTTCAGTCTTAGTATGTTTGTTGAAAGGTACAACAAGGCGGAGAGTGTCGTTGGAAGATCTCAAACCAGCTCTAGGACAGACATATGGCATCAAAATCTGAGATAGATAGGTAGGCCCTAGATTATTCAAACCATTATACACATGCAGCAAGATCTTGAAGTCAATTCTCTGCTTGACAGGCAACCAATGAAGCTTCCGCAAGAGTGGTTCAGCACTTGTGCGTCTATTTTTGCAAAAGACTAGACGCGCAGCACGATTTTGAAGTGTTTTCAGACGCTGAACATTAAACTTAGAAATGCCACCTAAAAGAGAGTTGCCATAATCCAGCCGAGAGAGGACTAAAGATCTCACCGCATGTGCACAAGTATCGTGATCAATAAAACGACGGATACGACGAATGTTCCGCAGGTGAAAATTAACCGTACGACATGGAACTGACCTGCAGATCCATTTTGAGAAAGGTGTCAAATGTAACTCCTAAATTTCTGATGGAGGGGGAAGGGTCAATCACAGATTCACCGATCTTCAAGTTAACCTCAGACAAGAAATCTACCTGTCGAGGCGAGGAAATGAGGATAAACTCAGTTTTAGTGTCATTCAGCTTGAGCTTGTTTGCCAACATCCATTTCCCCACCTCGGCAACGCACATCGTTAGACTGCTCTGCGCATCGTCGAAGTCCCCCTGCACTTTCGGGTCAAAACTAACGTACATTTGGGTGTCGTCAGCATACAAGTGGTAAGGAACATTAAAGCGGCGCAGGATGGCAGTCACAGGTTTGGAATACAGGGTAAAAATCGGTGGACCAACAACTGATCCTTGAGGAACACCGTATTACAGTGGATGAACAGATGAGTAACTATCTAAAACACACACTCTACTAGTACGATTAGTAATATGAGTTGCTTAGCACGTGACTGGCAGAGACCAATGGCGCTGATTGAGAGTTGCTTAGTTGCTGATTGCCACTGTACTATCCTCCATCGATTTTTAGCTCCATAATTAATGACAATAATGTCTGAAATTTATTTAGAAGCTACTTGGCGCGTGTGGAAACTTTGCAGAACGTCTGTTCCATTCTGCATTTTTACATTTATATTAATTTAGTTGGGTTCTTTTTACTTTGCAGCTTCGAGCAATGACCATACACGTGTGTACTATTTGTTACTATAGTAACAGGGATATAGAGTTTCACTGTATCAGGTCTTCTAGTACAATATACGAGTGGCCGGCATTTATCATCCGGTTAGAGAAAGAGTAAAGCCTATTCTACGGGCTCAACCGATCAATTTTTTACTAGTTATCTTCCTCGTCTTATTAACTTTACGGGAAATTTAAGAAGGATGATTTGAATGATCGAAAATTATATAAACAGTTAAACACTTCAACAATTTGTGCAATATTTTCATTAATGTTATTAAAAACCTTTCCCACAGACACCATATGAAAGATCCGTCTGCCCGAGGAACAGCGTTTATTTCGTCCTCTTATTCTACTGTGGAAGAGACCATTCGTAATTGACATCCACAAAGCAAAGCAATATGTATCACCTTACACGACAAAACGATGTTAACATTTTTGATTATTTATATAAACTCGACTATTCCGTGATCAATCTCTTATTCTTCCAGTAACGAAAGGACATAATATCTGCTAGTTTCCCTGGAGGTCAAATTAATGTGCAAACAGGATATCTTGTTAAGATAACCACTTTTTGTTATTGTTGTGAGACTATGGACAGGATAAGAAGTATGCATAGTTCCATTTGACGATTTGATGGTGTAGTCTTCTTGTAAATGATATTCATACAACTGTGTGCGAATCGATGGGAAAGCAGGAAACCGCGCAACATGCGCGAACCAATTAACCTGGAAACTGTACCACTATGTGCGAATCAATGAGAAAGCAGGAAACTGAAAAACTCGGAGTGTATTGAAATTGTATAATCGCGCTCCGCGTCTGCGCCGTGCAAACGCGCACTACGCGCTGTGTTTTGATTCGGTGTTGTACGGGTTCGCCGATTTTGCTGCAGGTGGTATCAAACTTTTTAACATATGTTTTTATTCGTTTGAAATTATATTAAAAGGATATATAATATGAAATTGAGCAAGCGCTGTAGCTTTTAAACTAATAATGTGATACATTTTTTAAAGGAGATGAGTCAGAGAATCCATTTCTGGTATCAAATTTCACTATAAATGCATATTCTTTTTATTTTGACAAATTATCACGTTTTTGGCTCAAATTCTTTCAGACAACGTAACTAAATCATTTTTTTGGTAAAAAGTGCCAAAATTGCACCAAAAATCATCTAAAGACACTTCTCTAGGATAGGTTTTTTGATATATTTTTTTCTCATAAAAATATTTATTAAATGTTTGATTTTGTTGGTAAAAATATTTTAAAATCAGCATATTTAGTGAAATTCGACGCTTCCCCTGATGTATAAACCAACCCCAACAATCTGTTTATTCCCACATGGTCGAACATCATTTCGTTTATCACGTGACTTACATTCGACAAACGTTTAGGTCTATTAAATCCTAACCCAAACCCTTACAGAAGCCTATCCCACACCATAACTAACACAGTGCGAACAATAAATGACAGTCGGGTTTAATAGATTAAAACCAATCGTAATTGACAAAAGCGGCATCTTACTAGATCTTACTAGATCGCATTTCGTCACGTTCAACGAAACAACACACACAAATAATGTGTTTTAAGGGATTTGCAAAGATGATAATAAACGAATTTTCTTGAATGCTAATAATAATGCCTAATCTGGTTAAAGGGTGTATCTCAAGATACACCCTTTTTGAGATTGAATCATTTTTTTGGTAAATTGAGGGCACTATTTCAATTTATCAAAGTATTTTAATCCCATGATGCTTTGTTTTAAAGATAGCAGATGCTATCTCAAGATCATTTTACCATTTTACATTATATGTTTCAACTTTAACGGTCGTTTTCTCAAAATACGATTTTTGAAGATACACCCTTTTGCCAGATCAGGGCCGCGATATCGTACGTGCATGTGTTTCCGGGTTTTTTTCATTCAACTGTTATATGTAAAGTGACATGTACGTAAGACTCATACAAAAGTCAGTCAAAGTAATATTTTGCATCATCATACGCACAACTCAAGCGCAAAATGAAAACTGAACTAAGCCCATGCAAAATTGTTTCTATAATAATATAGAAATAGTTGCATTGCAGTCTGAGCTCAATTTTAAGGTAGCTTATACGTATGGTGATGCAAAACATTACTTTAGAGACTACCGTTTAGTCTTACGTACAAGTCACTTATACGCATGAGCCATACGTACTTAATCTGCAGTGCTTCCTGAGTTAAGTATGAATGAGCTCATCATATTGCTGTGTCACGATAAGAGAACCGCTGGCGATATCAATAGTAATACACGTTCTGAAAATTTCGAATCGATTTTAATTATACCGCAAAATATGACCGCACATTGTAGACAAGGCTGGACATAAGGATTTAAGAACCAGGAGCAACTTTTTGCACTACTTGCACCTGGTTCACAGATCCAGGGGCAATTTTTCGCACACAACCAGCGGCAATTAAAGGGTAAAACATAGACATATGTTATCCTGAAGATGAGTACAATGGAATAACCAGGGTATTTTTAGGTTTAGCGGGGTTAAATTTTCTCCCTGCTCCTGCTTTTTTTAAGCCATGGTTGTAGATTATTACCACATTGGACAGATTGACTGAGGTTAACAGGGATAGGTATCTAATAGCATTATAAAAATAAATAAATTAAGGTATTAAATGAGTGAATGAGTACAATTAATGCCTCCTGACATAAATGTCCTACATAATATTATCGTCTTGTTAAATTTATCTGAACCCAAAACAGGATGAAATTAACGGGAGTGAATAATTAGGCTTTCCCATCATTCAATTATTTCAACTCTTCTTCCTTCCATAGATAATAATAGAGAACTCACTCAGTATTGTGATGCTTTTAACGAGTGATTGAGAGACTCGCGTGTTTGTAATTTAGATGACGGGGAAATGGATGCACGGTTGATAATGAAGGATTTTTAAATCTCGGCAGACAATAATCCATTCTAGCATCTTTTATCAATATAAGGCAAACAAGGCATTATATCAACACATAAGACACGTTGCTATTCCATATTAATCTCCGGTTAGATTTTATTAAATTTAATTGCGGTTTTCCTCTTTAACGTTGATTGATAATAAAAGTATGAGAAACTAGTCCCAACTAGAACTGATTGATAGTCGTTCTCTGTAATTTTTGTAATTTTCATTTTCATTTTTTATTTTAGCCCCGACCTAATTTTTCAGGGGTTGACGATGAGGGTGTGGTATACACAGTGGGACAACAAAAAGGGCTCTCATTTCAGTATACATTACAGCAGGCGCGTACCGCGGCATGTGAGCCAGGGGGGGCAGAAGTATGTCGTCCCGACAGTAAATTTTCGTAAAAGGGGGGGGGGGGGGGGGGGGAGGTAGTGGCAAAAAAATCGCACGGTCACAAAATTTCGCACAGTCACAAAATTTCGCACAGTCACAAAATTTCGCACGGTCGCAAAATTTCGCAGTCCCAAAAAAAATACAGTCAACAAATAATGCCCAATCCTTAGTCTTTTCGGCCTAGGTATTATTATTTTTTCCTTATGAGAATTTAGCGTCCCGGTATTACGATTTTAGCGTCCCGGTATTTGGAGCCAGGGGGGCAAGTTGCACCCCCCCAGTCGGTACGCCACTGCATTACAGGCATGTGACTTCCGATAAATTACAGTCCTCAAATAAGTAACTGACCTGGTAATAAATATACTCTAAACTCCAAAACTATATACAGTGATTGCTTTTAGCTGGGCAATGGTGATTGCCCGACATAAATTGGCCCAATCGGTACATTATATGAATATATTCCATTTAATAAGTGTAGACTATACACAATCTGTCAATTCTTGCAATATTGATTTTACAACAACAAAATCGATTACATGAAATGTTCATCAATTTCAATAAATTGATTACTATGTTTCTTTTAGTGAATGGTTTAACCAAGTGAAGACAAAAATGATTAGTTGCTAAACCATTTTTCTGATTTTTGTTTTAATTTGCTTCAAACTATGGAACACGCTAAGAAATTCCAATCTCTGTTATTTTCACACACGAGCATTCTTAACAGAGGTACACCTCAATTTGACCAAAAATCTAAATAGTTTTATTAAAATTGCTCTGAAATATGTTCAGGATTTAAGAAAATCTTAAGATCATTCTCTGAGAGTCCACGCGAAATATATTTGACCCATTGGGTAGGCAAGTGATCTATATGCTTTAATAAGATTTGGGTACGAATTGTAAAGCTATGGGTATTTTGGCGATTATTATGTTAACTCAACCTTATGCTTTCTCTTTCTGACTGTAATTGCATAAATTTCTAAAAGCACACTCGTGGTTATAACTAATTTAAGACAATGAGAACACTGATCAAAACCGGATGACTGAATGTACCTTTAAAGCAGGCATTCTCAAATGGTGGCGCGCGCGCCACTTGTGGCGCATCAAGGCATCCAAAGTGGCGCGAGAGTGGTTAAAATTTGTTTTAAAAATAAATCATATCATGATATAGCCAGATTTCATAGGCCTATGACGGGCAGATGTATAAAGACAGCATTTTTTCGCGCGCTACGCGCGCATGTGCCCTCAAAAGAGTAATATTAGTTACTATGTTGCCTACATATCTTGTGACGGGAATTTTGCCATTGTAAAGTATAGAAAATATGACCAAGTGGAGCTTCAACAAGTTGGTTACTTAAATGTGGCGCATCAGTAAATATAGTTGAGAAAGCCTGCTTTAAAGGATCGCATTATCGATGTAGGCCTATAATAGCAGGTGGATATTTACTGCAAAAATTAAAAGTTAGCATCTAGCACGTAACGTACAAAGCCCATTTGAAATTGCAATATTAATGCATTAATTGTCGGATCGAATTACGGTTTGTCCGAAAACTCATTGATTATACAAAAGGTTCTTTAACTGATTGTTATGCTATTTCATATCAAGAAAAAGTAAATGAAAATTTGAAGAAAATCTGACCACCGGAAGTGGGGTTCTTTTTCAAGATGGCCGCCAATATTGCCGTCAATACCCTAAAAAGTCTATAACTGAGGTAGCGTTCACCCTAGAGATAGGCACTGAAGATATAATGAATCGTTGTAGTATGGAAAATCAAGGGAAGTATAATTTGGTAGAGTGTACGATAGAATGAAGTGACCTATTTTGATTTGACGGCAGGGACCTTAAGTTCACTATTTCCACACAATTTATCAAGAAGAAGTAGCATCATTTTCGCTTGCCCTTCAAGTTTCTCCCCAAAATGTGCCGTTTCAATAACAAGCGGAAAATATCTTGTTTCCAACGAAAAGAAGATTTTAAGGACCATAATGCATTGCGCGAACGCCAGCCAACTAAAAATAAAATCACACGATCCATTTGTCGAGCTCTTAATTTTTAGAAAAATAATAAGGAACACTGATAACTAATTTATATATTGATGTAAACTAGAACCTAAGACCTCCAACGATGAACGCGCTATGAAGCCATGATTGTATGCATATGTATGTCTATGAGAACCGAGACAAATTGGAGACCAGAAATAGGGCATTTTGCAAAAACGCAATGCATTGTGGTGGTATCTTTAAAATGTTCTTTGTTTCCAACGTTAACCCAAGGCATGCAATAATACTCTCACGATTTAGCTTTCATATGCCGCTAACATTAAATTTACACCAACTCTGCATAAAATGACAATACCAAGTTGCATGCACTTTGTATTTGGCCTAATTTGCATAATATCTGAAAACTAGTCTTTGAAATTCAGCTGAAAGCGCAACTTTTTTCAGCTTTTGCACACACGTTAACCCAGCTACTAAGGGAAATATCATTAAAACTGTTTCTAATCGAAAACTACACTGAGTCTAAAATGATACATTTTTATCTCAACACATCAGCTTTAGTTATCAGATAATCAAATTTTTATTGTAACTTGCATCAGTAACAATTATACAGAATGTTAAATATATTAACAAAATGTGAAATAAAGGCACTCAAATTCTACGATAGAACTCTCATAATTAATCGATCAAATAAATTATACACTAATATTAAACACTTTGTACAAAATGACCCATCTTCATTTGATACAATTATCTATATGTATATTTAGTGCATTGTGTATGGTTTGGAACTATAGTCGTCGTCAGAATACTTCGGCACTTTTTAAAAACCGCCAATGCCTGCGTCTAGTTAATGAGCGTATAGGCGGGGACGTTCATCATGTTTATGACCCATAGATACGATCGCGGCAAATCGAATTACAGATACGTGTCGCGACGTGTCGAACTGCTCAAATATAACGCTGTTTTTGACGCTGTTCTAAGCGCACTTCCGTGTGTACTGTACGCTGTACACAGCTGTCACAGAAAAAGTGCCGAACTTCTCTGACGCCAACGTTAGTGCACCCATTTACAACTGACTTGGAACATCACCTTTATAGAAACACTTGCACCATAACTGAACAATTGCCGCCGTACTTCGAGTAAGTGACTGAAACTTACTTAACTTACTTGGAATAAATACAACCGATTTGAAGTTAATGCAACTCACTGACAGCGATAATACCATGTTACACTGGAACACGTGCAATACATATTGTACACTATTTGGAGAAATTGATTTGGATCCTTGCAACTTTAATAACCGGAGAAATTACGCGTTATAACAAAGCTTTCGTACGTCATTCGCTGCAATTGCCCTTTTAATTGGAACAATTGCAATTTTCTTAGAACAATTAAGAGGTTACAACGGTGCCACTTGTACATTTTGAGCAACTTCATATTGAATATGGAGCAGTTGCAGCCAATGACTTAATGATACATTGTATGAAACCAATGCATGCAGATGATAAAACAATCTCCTTACACTGACCCCTTGCTTTAAATTCATACCTTCCCTTGCATAATAAGCGATTGAAAAAGATTCTAATACATTTGGTGACATTTGGTGAAGGAAAACAAAGATTTCTATAACAAAATCAGAACATTAATGTTCAAAGTGTAGTTCAAAACTTATCCCATTATTAGGTAAAAGCTTACAAATGTCACAGCTTTTAGGTTTATGTAATAAGTTTGTTAGACAATACAAATAACTCGCACATAAATTCGTTTAATCTTTTGAATATTGATCCTTCTTGGTTAAAGTTTGATCTGATCTCAAAAACAAAAATATATATTTACGTTGTATAGATGAAAACTAGGAAACACCAACCTAGCAAATGGCTTTACCGGCATATTCTAGACTTAATCCCCTCGTCCCTCTATATGAACGCCATCTAATGGACGACCAAAGTACAGCTTGCACATTTCTTTAGCGTAAATGAGAAGGACAGAAAGGAATTAGTCTAGGTTTTACCCGGTCATACATACCACATAACATGATCATTGGGTGTTTGGGGTTTTTTTCTCATTGTAAATACTGCATATAATTTTTAATTGGATCATTTGTGCCTGGAAATTCGCCTACGAGATCAAGTGCTTTGCTTATTGCACACGAAGAAAGCATAGACGGGTAGTGTACAGAATGTAACAGAGGAGTCTCTTACACATATGTCTATATCTAATAATTCACCTTTTTCGTATATACACTTCAAATAATAATCCACAAAGCAATAATTTCTATTTTACTAATGTATACTGATACTGATATGAAAGTACAAAAATGTGGTACATTAATCATTTTAAAATGTTTTAAAGTGCATTATCTTAGTACCTAATAATCTACTAGAATATCATAGATTATCAGATTTTTCTTCAGACTAGCCAGTCCCAATTACATAGAGTACGATGTGTTCTACGCCATTAGTTGTAGTGTATGACGAAATTTCGATCATATACTGTATTGTATGACATATTTACGTCATAAACTCTTGTGAGTGACGAGCTTTACGTCATAAACTCTTGTGAGTGACGAGTTTTACGTCATAAACTCTTGTGAGTGGCGAGTTTTACATCATAACTTGAGTGTGCTCGGCATGTTATAAACATTCGAAATCTCGTCAGCAATTGCCATGATGGTCATGTCATGTTGCGTGGTCTAAATTCGGCGGCCAATTCTTGGGCGATCCACCGTTTAAAATCTTTAGTCACGTTCCGCGACCAGAGATTTCCTATAGTACGCTCAATGACACAACATTGATCGCCACATGCATCATGTAGACAACCGGCTAGTATGAAAATAACATACACTTTGCACATGAAGAAATGACTGCAATATAGAGCCCATTATAAAAAGGCTCTTCGACAGATATATCGATAAAGATAACCATTTAAGAGAGTAGAGAGAGAGAGAACTTTATATAATAGATCGGAACACAATATAGTGAGGCAGTTGGTTGAGCGGTTGCAAGTATACCAACAAGGAAGTGTCTCCTCCATAACCGGATACTGCTAGGTTGACCGTCGGCTTCAACTCGACTGAACCTACCGGGTTCTTATTATTCAAAATTATTTTCGCCCCCGTCTGAACGGACCAACCTGTGAGGTGCTTACGGCTGCTGCGTCGTAACTGTACAACTACCGTTTGGCAGGGTGTGACGCGGGGTTAAAACCTTTTACTTGAAGCTGAGAACCAACGCTAACTCGCTGTACTGAATCTTGCCGTCTTTGTTCTTGTCGCAGTGCTTTAGAACAGTTTCTCTTAGTGTGGCAATGGATGCCGGTGTTGCTTCCTGGTAACGTGAGAACATACAGATAATACAAGGATGATAACAAATAACTGCAATTTAATTCTCAAATAAACACTCTCTTCAAAGAGAGGGCCGCGTACGTATCAATACTGCCCTAGCAAAAAGTTATTTTCGAGGAAGTTCTTTAAACAAAGCTGATATCTAAATAGCCATAAGTATATATCACGTGACTTGTGCAGGCTAAGCAGTGTTGTGTCTTATGAAAAGAAACACTTTCGTTTGGAAATTGAAAGTTGATTACTTCAAAAACAAAATCGCCAATTATTCCAGCACGTTGTATTTATATCCTCAAAAATGTGTTACTAAAATCCTGCGGTTCCCACATTTTAAAAAAAACCTCATCATTTGTTGGATATCAACCATTATTGATTAGTAGGTGCAAATACTGCAATTTCATTGGTTAACACGTATGAAATCTGATCCATAGGCGTATAAACAAGAAAGTCAAACCACACGATATATTCCATATCGTCGATTAACCGCGTTACCAGCATTTATGCGGTATGATCGGGAAGATATTACGTGTAGAGCGATTGCATTGCGTCTGTGGAAGAGTTGCTTAAAATACGACACGTAAATTATTAATATTAATAAACAAATAAAATGGCGGATGATTTAAACGCAACTGAGTCGATTTCTGTTACATTCTGAGGCCGAAATAGACCGCAAAAAAGTATAATCCACGCCGAAAAACAAATGATCTTCATATTACATAACCGGACATGTTTTTCGCGATGATTTTATGGACAGCGGTGACGGCGCAGAGCCCGTAAGGGTTCTTAACTTCGGGGGATTTTACGGAGGTAGGAAGTGAAGAGAATTCAGCGCCTTGTTTTGAAGTTTTCTGCGAGTGTTTAAATACCATTTTTTATTGGGCCTTTTGACTGCGGCCTCATGTGATATGGCATGCCAAACCATAGGTTTGTTTCCGTATTGTGTGAATATGCATGGGATAACTATAATAATATCGCCAGCACAAATATTTTGGCATATAATTTGGCCAAACGTGCGCCTAGGTGTGTCAAATGCAATGTTATAGCATTGCATAATCCTATCACGGGCATCGATTATCACCTTATTACATTACCATATTAGGTAATGTCAATACACCCCTCAAAAAAAAGTTTTCAATCGCCTATCTTTCGTATTATATATTATGTAGATGTTCATAGTGTGTTGCACATAAATGGAAAGCTGATGTGTTCATCTTTACAATGATACCACATTTGAAGGAGTCACTTGTTTTAGTGCTAAACCACTTACTTGAGAATATGGAGTGGTCTTAATCTGAATGTGTCCAAATTATCACAATCTTTGTTTTCAGATGTCAATAGAACATCTCTCTAAACTGTAGTTGGCTATGTTTATAATTCATTGAACAGACAATGTAGTTGTTCTTTTGAGCGCTTAATAGAGGTGATCGTAAATTTGGCAAGTTTGAATGAAACCTCTCTACATTCTCAAGCAGGTGGCTAACCAATAATGAAAGCGATTGCTAGAAATGAGGTATCGCTGGAAAGTGAAACACATCAGCTTTTCATTGATATGAAACAAAATATGAAAATACTACGGAATCTCCAGAAAAAAAGAGTTTGGTGGAAGAAGTTTCTGAACTCTATCGAGATGTCTAGAATGAATGTGTGTCAAGTTAGAGAAATCTCTTGCAGATTGTCGTCACGTAATGTAAAATACGTCAGTACGAGTATTCATGGCGTGACAACAATTATTGGGCTATTCCATTTGAAATCCATACACCCCTACCCTTTAGAAAACATTACCCTAACACTCTCCACGCGGCTATTGGTTTTACCCTATACAAAACAAGATTTTTCAGAAACGTTTCCCAACTTTCAAGGTCTATCTCAAGAATTACTGAACCAATACTAGTCATGTTTGTAATTATTTGACATTTTTTAAACACTTTGTGAACTTTTGGAATGTCGTCTGCAGACGCCTGCCGCGTGGAAAGTGTTTTAAATAGGCCTATTCCACACAGGGAGTGTATATTATAAATGGGGTTATATGCATGGGTTAAGGTTCGTGCACACTAAGCGATGTTTGCCGTGCGATGCGATGCGGTACCCTTAATGTACAGCAATTAATCGCAGGCCACGCCGGGTCAACGCAGGTCACCGCATGCGATGGCAGTACTGTGTGGCAAAATAGGAGAACGTCAGAGTCAACGCAATGCGTCGCAGGCTGCCGCAATGGCAGTTAAACATTATTCAACTCCATTGCGATAACGCACCACAACGCACGGTAAATAACGTCTAGTGTGGAATTAACACTCCCTGTGTGGACGAAGTTCATGTCTTCCATAGGAGGAGGGGTATGGATTTCAAATGTAATAGCCCATATGAAGACACAGTTTAATTCTCACCTTGTCGTCTTTTCGGAGGATATCACCAAGTAATTTATCAAGCTCTCTTCCTTCGATAGAATTGTTGCCATCCTGGAACACAACATAGAATAGCTAAGTATGAATATTTACGTTCGGGGGTGGGGGACAAACGTCTCTTCCGAATTGATTTAAATCCAAAATCTTTGATATAATTTGTTTGAAAATTTCACCACTTCTACGACTTTGTTGCTTTCTCAACAAGTATAGACACCCATGTCCCAGTTTCTTTGGGAGACAATTGCAGGCCCGTTATCTTGGGCGGGGCGGACTTTCATTCTAAACAAAATCATTGTGAGGGTGCACATCCCCCTCGGAAACCACCCTACGTCACGAGACGTTCGGCGCTGACGCGACGATGTACATAGTTCAACCCCCCCCCCCCCCGTAAAAAATCATAATTCCTGGGGAAGCGGATACAATTGACTACGGTAGAACTTGGGCCAAATACTAATACATTACTATCATGTCATGATATGTATTTAGAGAGTTCGGTTCGGCATACATCTGCGCACATATGTTTTGCGGACATGTTTGCTTAGCCTATGTGATTATTACAATATAATAACGTTTAAACGATACCGGCAACAAGGAATTTGCACCACCTTAGACAACCCAGTAATTACGAGTCTAACATTAACAATTGCGTCCGTACCTTATCGTAGTGGGCGAATATTTTCTTGAAGTCGACGTCGGTGAGTTTATCAAACTGTAAAAAAGAGACGAATAAATTCATTATGATTTTTCATTATATTGTGTTTTAAGCCGAGTGTGAATTTCAGATGGGTTGTCCACATGGGTGACTCCATTTGAAATCTACTCTGCAAATTTTCGCGAAAATAGACCTAATTTTGGAAAAATTTCGCCAAAATAGACCCATTTGTAAAAAGTGACCCCATTATTAGGGATTTCCAGCACAAAATCATACCCCATGTTTAGGGATTTCGTGCCCAAAAAGCTACCCATTAGAGCGGCACACCCCCGTATACCGTCTTAGGCGAGTACCCCCCCCCCCCCCCCCGGGCATGGACCAATCTTTGAGAAAGTCTGTGGGAAGACCTGCTGCCCTTTAGCGAAAATTACTGAGCTATATCTATATAAATACTCCTATTGAACATTTCAACGTGTCGCCATAGAAGAAAACCACCAAGCCGTGCGAAGAAGAAGTAATGTAAAAAACAGACAGTTGGCTGATGAACGCCGTCAAAAACGGACGTGAAACCCAGGGTACCGACCCACGCTGACCCATGGGTAATTAATGATTATATAAATACTCCTAACATATATTTAGTCGTGAGTATGAAAAGCATAATATGTAGTTAATCAAACATATTCTCAATTAGCAAACGGTAAAGTAAAATACAACATTTAAATCAAATTAAATGTTATCTTTTAAACTAATGCCAAATATTGAATATATAATAACAGCAATAATGTTGAACACGTATACTTAGTTTTAGGGATGCCTTGCACAGATCAGTTTAGTTTAGATAAAATTGCTGTGACATAGAAAGAAACACTATTTTGATTGGTTGATTGGGAAATTACATAATGTAATGACCAATCATAGAAGCTGGTCTTAAATGTCTTACCTGGTGCGATGTTAGAAAGTTGGAGGCCAGTGGCAGCAACCTGAAAATATCATAAAGTATCATAATCTGTTATCCTTTGTCATATTACCACATTGTACAATTGAAAGAATTATGGCGTATTTATAATCCTATTTCTCAATTTTGTGTTATTTGTTTGGAGAAAAAGGATTTTGTTTGGTTTTTCGCATACGCTCTGAACAACAGACACATTAATCCTTAATTCTGTAAAAGTGTTAATAATACCAACTACTATAAATCACTTAATAAGGCATCAAATTGAGAACTTCAATTTGAATTTGTTTTGAAATATTTCAATATCTAAAAAGTTAAAGCGAAATTATGTGTATTGACTTCGACTGTCTAGGATGATTTTTCCCTTCTTGTATTCTTATCGGTGACTTCCGAAAGGTTAGCATACTTATGTGTTTTCAAATCCCATCTCTCATTTGCACTTTAGTATAATTTAGCTTGATATTTGATATATCTTTATCTGAACGGCCCGTATATAACCTTATCAACACTCAGGATAACTATGATAAACATATATATTCTTAACCACACGGCATATCACTGGAGTACCGAGATATCACCATACGCAAAGCACCCCCACACACACACACCCCCCCCCACCCCCCCCCCCCACACACCCCCACCCACCCCAATATGAATTGATATATTATTTAACACTAGTCTTGCCAAGTATGTCCCAGCAAGGAATCTATTTGAGATTCTTATCACTGGCATGCTTTCCTTTTCACCACTGTCAAGTACTATTGTTGTATATAAATAGCTGCTAGAAGCTACTATATTCGAAATTAACATGTCATACAGACTTTCAATGCTCACGAGATATAAAACAAAATCTGGACTTTATAAAAGGGAGCTATTCTTTTAGAATTACCACCCCCAGCAAAATGACCTGTTGTCGAGACCAGGGTCTATATTCAGGGCTAAACAAATGTTCAAACTGAAATCTACATCATTGAAATAATCAGAGGTACCATGGCCTAGGCCTGTTAGTACTTATGATTACTTTATTAGCCCTATATCAGTTAGCCCTATATCTGTATCCCTATATACATAATTCTGGAATATACTCCGAACCTATATTACAATCCAGGGTACGTTATAATACTATTCCGATAGTTGAACTTCACTTACTTAATCATTTCTTTGAAGTCCAGTTTATGGTTATCATCTCTATCGTAAAGATTCAGCTATATAGGAAGGAAACAGGAATAAAATAAAGTTTCATTATCAATCTTTTTAGTATTACAACACCATGGATTTGTTTCCCTTGGAGGGGGCTCTTTAACAAAAAATTCACTTATAAAAATCCAACAGTAATGGACCACCAGACTTTCATTTTTAAAGGGGCATTGAGAGATACGTATGGGAGTGCGCCCTCAATTATCCTGGAAATCAGGTTTTTGACATCAAAGTAATACTTAGGCATATACTCGTAACTACCATCTGAAACAGTTAACCAACATTCGCCGTTTATCATATAAAATGCCATTATTTTCTTAGTTTCGATATGATTATATCGAAACTAGGTGCTGAATTCGGAAGTTATGCTATCGTTTTACGTGCAGACTTTTGCGGCAAATCTCACCCCGGTAGTGCCGTTATTTGCTTATTTGGCATGAAGGCGATGTCGGAATTGTATGACATTTTGGATTTGGGCTATGTTGATGATTATCTTTACGTTATTTGCTCATTTAGTATATCAATACATCTCTCAATGCCCTTTAAATTTGCTACACTTACTGGTTGGATAAGCGAACAAAACGTCCACCTTTCGTGTTAATTGCTCCTTTAATATTCAGTTCTATATTGCTATGCCAGCTTTGAATTCGTATACGTTTCCATTTTCTTAATGAACTGAAATTTTGTACGCTTCTGTACTGTAAAATGTGTTAGTACCATAGTACCATATTAAATGATTGTACGTACTATAGAAAGTACGAATGTAATAGAGACATTGCCATCCATCGCTCGCTCGCTCGTAGTGTGTATTTTTGAACAACATGAGCAAAGGTAATGAGTAATACATTCTGACAGTGTCACTTCATCATGTAGCCAGAATGATATGTTGTAAATTCGGCATCGAACTTCATTAGCCTTAAAAGTGACTGAATAGTCGCAATATACATGATATATGTAATCACGGTAATACCGTAAAATGATGCAAAAGTATGTATCCCGAAGGGCAACGAGAAAAAATGTTCTACGGATTTTCGGACTTCACATGTAGGGTCGATCGGACGGGGTTATTTTGTCAAATTGTTCATAAACATTTTGGTGAACTTAAAATGTAAAAAATGTCCAACAATGTTCTAGTTTCTTTTTATAATTTCAACAACAAAATTCAAATCTCAGATTCGAAAAATATCTGGGCCGGTCCAGTCCGTATAACAGTTCTTATTCTTCCATCGGCATTAGCCTGTCTTGTTAAAACTTGACAAATGCTTTAAAGTTGTCATTGTTAATCGTCTAAAGAACACTTTAAAGATTTACGAAGATGCCAAGGATGCTTACCACTGCTTCCGTGTATTCTTCTACTTTGGCGGGAGAGAGCGGCTTTCCACTGGATTCATAGGCGTCTTTCAGAAAGTGCTGCAAGAAGAAGAAAAACCCATAACATTTAGATGTGTTAATTTCTTTTCTTGATTTTTTTACTGTGCGCGTTGTTTTTGCATGAATGTCGTAGCAGAAAGTGTTTCATGTAATTTGTGCTTTATATTACTTTTTTCTCAATGGCAGTCGACGACAAGTTTCATTGTATTGAGCCACGGCATGAACAATACAACTTTAAGAATAAAAGAATGGTTTAAATAGCATCCAATTGTAGTAACACCCGCTAACAATTCTTAAAGTTACTTTTGCAAGATTTGTATACACCCTGGTGTACTCATACCTCAACACATGTATACGTTCGTATTATCTACAATATAAAACGGTTCATCAACAGTCACTTTTTGTAAGAATAGGAATATATATCGAAGTGCGATGATTTGTCCCCACTGAAATTAATCCAATTTACCCAAATGATCAGAAAATGCAGGCGGCATCAAAACCAGTATTTTGTATAAATAAGAATTATGACTCATTGTGGCTTCCATTGCTAAAAGGTGAGGGCTTCAGAACAAATTTTGGCTTAACATAAGAGGCCTGATAACTGTTTTGTTTCTTTTCGGAGGGGGTGGGGGGGTTATTTCACAACTTGAAGAGAGAATGCATACTTTTCGAAAAATGTAAGGCTTTATGATGCAGATAGTTCAATTGCGAGGTGAAAAGGAAATCTTCACGACGGCACATATTATATAATATATACTTTCTATTGTATATTTTTGTTGTCAATGGAGTTTTTAATGCAACAAAATTACTACCATCCTGACGATTGCCTAGTAGGGATAAAACCTAGAGTAACGATTTTCTATTCCTGAAGGGCTATACTTTGAATTCGTGTACCTCCTTATAATGTTTGTGTACCAGGTGTTGGGGTTCTTACCTTCAGCTCAGCGGCTTCAATATATCCACTACAATCTGTGTCGTATTTCGTCCAGATCTACCGGATATAACAGAAAACATAACGTTATGAACGAAATTGTCATCACCGTCTGAATTCTACCTAAAAATTTTGCATTTTTTTTCTCGTTTATTTTATTAATTAAAACCTTGTTTTTGAACGTGAACAAAACTCAAGAAGATCCGACTTTTAACCATCCACCGCAATTTGAATATAGATAATGTGTCAAAGACAAAACACAAGACAAACTTGCATATACTCATCGGTAACTTGACTTTGTTAAGATAACAACATATAAGACAGATTTGCCTACACCGGGACTTACAAATACATGACTGAATCAATTATCCAAGACCGATTCGCCTATACCAGGACTCACCGCCAGGACTCACGCTAACATAACTTTGTTAGGAAAACAACATATATAAGGGAGCAAATCAAAACTCGACCGCGCGGCAACCGGCGGTTCAACATATAATAAAGACTTTCCTACACCGGGACTTCCAGCTAACATGTCTGAATCAACTATCCAAGACCGACTTGCATATATGCATCGGTAACTTAACTTTGTTAAGATAGTGATATAAAAGACACACATATATATATGCCTAACCGGGACTTGCAAGTAACACTACTGAATCAATTATCCAAGACCGATTTGCCTATACCAGGACTCACGCTAACATGACTTTGTTAGGATAACAACATATAAGACAGACTTGCCTTCACCGGGACTTACAAGTATCACGACTGAATCAATTATCCCAGACAGATTTGCCTATACTCATCGGTTACTTTGTCTTTGTAAGATAACAACATATACGACAGACTTGCCTATACTGGTACTTCCAACTAACATGACTGTATCAACTATCCAAGACCGACTTGCTTGTACTCACTCACCGGTAACATGACTTTGTTTTTAAAGATAACAACATAAGACAGATTTGTTTACACTGGGAGCTCCTGTTAACAAGACTGAACACAAAATTGAAGATATCATTTCGTATACTAGGATTTTCCAGAAACACAAATGTTTCGCTTTAACAACAACACTAATTCAAAACAGACTGCCCTAAACCTGTGCCTTTCGAAAACATCAAGATTAATAACAACAATATGCCTATACCAGGACTCCGAACACAAATGAAATACGATAACAATACAGCCATTTATGCTTTGAATAGGTTATGATTTTGTTCTCTGAAAATATACATGGTAGGTTACAGTATACGTTAACACAATTACAAGCACATACCTTCTTAAACTCGACACTGTCTGGAGCTGCTTCAGTACGGATTAAGAACAGGAAGTTTTCCTCTGGTTTTAATAGCTCTGCAAGCTGAAAATTATACCAAAAAAACCGAAATACAACAAATGTTTAACAATCATCATTGATATAGTTGGGTGTGGCGTATATATGTATGGTAAACCTTTTGGTCAAAGAGATTTGCTTCGTTATCATGTATAAAAACTAATTTTCAGAAATAAGTATTGGCCACATTTTAGTAATATTTTATCACATATTATGAACCTTATGTTAGCACTCATTTTTAAAAATACTTAAAAATTCCAACAAAAAAATCATTTAACACACGTTTTGGTATCATATCTTTAAAAGAACCTTGCGATAAATAATTCCGTTTTTCAAGCTGGGGCAGAATTAATTACATATAGGACCAGTCATACATGTAGCATCCATATTTTAACTTGAACAGTGTTAATACTTTCCACGCGACAAGCTTCTGCAGACGACATTCCAAAATTTCACAAAATGTTTCAATTATGTCAGAATTATTAAATTTCATTAAAATATTTGGAATCACTATAAGAAATGCATTACAATAAGTACAAACATGCCTAATATTGGTTCAGTATTCCTTGAGATAGACCTTGAAAGTTGAGGAAGGTTTCTGAAAAATCTTTTTTTATACGGTAAAACCAATAGCCGCGTGGAAAGTGTTAATTAATTCTCACCTCTTTCATGTCAATTTTACCATCCTTGTTCTTGTCATATTTGGACATGAATGTCTTTTTGAAACTGTCGATGTCGCCCTACGTATAGAAAATACAGATAATACAATATATCAATTAAAACATTGATGAATCCGTTAAGTTTTTTTACTTTTGCACATCCACAGCTTGGCTAATTTGTGGCACACTAACACAAAGCGAAATGCAGGGTGAGTCCAAATAATCAGGTCCCGATTTCATTGAGTTTAATATCAATTGAAAAGAGAAATTGATACATTTAATGAGATGATGACAACTACATATCGTTAGATTTAACCTTATTTATTTATTTAGTTCCAATCGGATATCCATTATGAGCGATATGTGCCTAAAGCAATGACATTTAACTTGTTGCACAGAATCACAGTGAAACTGTAATTAAAGCGCGCGACTTTTAAATGAAACAAGCACGGCATGTTGGTATTGCTAATGTTTGGTGAGCAATGTGTTTATATCTAACCTGCAGTTATGAAAGATGACAATATTGATCATTTGTATGAGAGTTTTGTATGTTGCAATATAAAGAACCTGGTTACATTGTAATCGTGAAACTCTTTAGATTTTGTACTTTTTCGTAAATAACACCAAGTATGAACATGCATTTACAATTTAATATTCAATTCAAAAATAGACAAATGTTAACCAAAACGTAATTTTACAGATTTAATTTTAAACGAGACCTGAATATTTTGACTCACTCTGTAATGTAATTGACAGTATCAATAAAATGTAGGCTTACATGTAGGTACTGATTTAACTTGAATATTGTCTCCCAGAGAGACCAAATTGACGTAGGGTTGAAAGATGACATAAAGTCATGTCAATTAATCAAAGTTTAGCATGTCACGTGTACCCCATGTGATGATACATTTAACATGACCGCTGTCATAAAAGCAGAAACCTATGACGTAGCGACCTGTACCCATAAGTGCACATGTTTTACACTGCACGCGTCGTTGATTTCTAATCCTAGGCCTACGAAGTCACTTTATTTATTCCTCGTACAGTCCTTTCTGTGATCATGGGGTCCTCTGTCATGGGAGACCGTCAAAATACTTTTCAGTGTCGCAGGGGAAATATAAAACACCAATCAGTATCAGAGCTATTGATAGATTTTAACGATCCATTCTCTCACGAGTTTGCCAGGCGCATGGCCTAATTGGTATTGGCCATAGAATTGCGGTAATGTCAGACAAGGTGTTCATCAATAGCTCACTCCCTAATCTTCGCCGGAATAAAAACAAAATATCGATAGACAGTAGACACTACCGAGGTTTAACCCCCTGAGAACTACCGGCCGATTGGTTAAAAAGATGGATACATCATTTATTGCACCAATAAAAGACATTGTTAGAATATTGTATCCCTGATAAAGATGGTAGTGAAACATTTTACAAGCTGCATTTAAATTGGCTATTCATATGAGTACATCTTGTAATAAACCAATCAGAACCACTGTAAGATAGACAGGCAGACCCCAGGGGGTTGAGCTAGAACACAATGAAAGAAATCACGCCCTGTCAATGGTACGGAAAGACGACCGTTGTGTCCAGTCCGAGTAATATACTTCTTTAGAGGCCCGGAAATCCACTCCATTGGTCTATTTTAATATAAACCATGTATAGTTTTATTCTATCGTGCCTGACTCCATCCATACATTTGATTTTAATTAAATAACTTCAGACCTGTGCGGGAAACACGATACTCAATCAACATTCATCAAGCTGTACATATTGATAAAGCACGCATAGATTGCGAAACACTGCCAGAACATTAAAGCCATCCTATTAGATTTTGAGATTTAATTTTCAAATTTGAGTGCCGTCTAATTTTTGTTTAAAACGATATTTTGAGTCCCTAGCCGCAACCCAAAGAGATTCCCATAGTACAATAAGCATTTACTCTGATATATACAACTGCAATAGAGCAACTTGATAATGAAGAAATTCGAGATAAGATCCCTTGTAACTTACTTTGTTTTGAATATTCAAGGTATGTTTTCCTATACCCGGACACCCCGGTAACACGACTAAATCGTAATAAGAGGCTTATTTAAGACGAACTTGCCTATACCAGGACTAACCGGTAAGACGACCAAATAAACGAGTGTTAAGTTGAAATTACCATTGGTCCAAGCCAGCCTTCCTTAAGCTGAAAATTTCCGGTAACAGGACTGAGTCTAGATACGACCAATATCTAAGATAACAACATTTTTCCAAGACAGGCTTACCTCTACCATAATCGGTAACACTACGATTTCAAATGAAATAATACAGAAATGTTTGCTTTTATACGTGAAACCAACAAGAAACGAACGCGCTATTTGGAAAAGATATTATAGATCCGTTCATCACTTTCTGTTAAATGTATGTATGACTATTGCTTTAAGGGCCTCTATAAGCGTTTCCCCAGCTATCTAAATATCATATACATTATATTCCGGTAGTGAGATACTTCTAGAATTTCAGGAAATATCGTATTTCTATAGAGCTTTTTGATTGGAATCATAGTGCTACACTCTATTCCAATGAGAACTGTAAAATGTTTACCCAGTTTTAACTTGTTTTTCTATACTATAACAAACAAAACTATGACTGCGTAAAAGGTTAACGCACATATTTTCAATATTATCTGATGATTCTGTTAACTGAGATAACGTAATACAAATTTGAAACACAGTATTTCAACCAATTTTAAGAATTAAAATATGAGACTCCTACAAAGTCTCTAAGCTTCAATAGATTTGTCATAACTGTTCAAAAGAACACTATTTAGCCATTATTTTTATTTGTCCTGTCTTGGATGGATTTTAATATGGATCCCGGAAATGACGTTTAATGAGAAACGGATTTTAAATGGATTGAAAAACAATGAATAAATTTAATCCTAGCAGCGAGGTTCGGTATTAATTAGCCGAGTACGCTTGTCTCTGAAACTATTGGCCTGTTCATACTCGACCAATCGATGCACGTGTTGAAGCAACTTGTATTCGTCGACGTCGCGATGCGCAACTACGGTAGTATAAACAGGTTTTCACCCATTTATACAAATCTACTGGTAGTGGGCTATTCCACTTGAAGATGGAAGGCAATGTAAAGACATGGCCTCAATCTTCCACCCAGGGAGTGTATATTTCATATGAAGTCACTCATGCAGGTAAACCCATTTGCAATTCACTCTCCCTGTGGGGAAGATTAAGGTCATGTCTTCCATTGGGAGTGTATGGATTTCAAATGGAATAGCCCAATATCCGAACACTTGCTCTATAAAACCATGTTGACAATAATTTCAACCTTTGATACCGTGATATATTACTCTTCATATCATAATATATCATAGTATCACATGGGCCCTGTCGCCTGAACGCAAAGTACTCGATATGTTGTCATATCTCAATGAACTAACAATCCTAATAGTGTTTGACAAGTGATGGTAACCGTTCAGATATTTCCGATAGCCACAAGGAATATGCGAAATGTCAAGCAGTGATAACGATACTATATATATAAACGACATGAAATAACAGGAAAGTGTTCAATTTGTCGGCAATCATTAGGATTTTAGTGGATATTTTAAAGGCATATTATGCAGGCATATCAAGCGAATGGCATAAATGGTTAACGACGGATTAAATTCAAGAATTTGATAATGACATTTGAGTTGCGATCTTTTTTATGGGACGCCCTCTATCTTTGATTTCTTCTTCTAACTGCAATTTGTTTTAGTTAAATTACATTTACTAACATGAAACCAAAATATCCTAAGTATATACGTTACAGAGTAATGCGTTTCCTAATTACTCCAAAATCAAATATTAAAATAACCGGGCAGTTTATTTTTTGAGTGTTTTCTTCGTTTGTAAATAGAATTCATGGTATGACATCGTGTTTAAACACCGTTTATAGTGTTCCCGGCCACGATTGCAACTGTACACAAGTGAACATAATAGTATGGAATGCTCTATGACGAAAATCGTAACAAATTTGTTTAAAAAATCATTTTGGAAGCCGATTTACATTATGGTTTAGTAAATACAGTTCTATTCTGTGATGGGTTTTTTTCACGGAATATACAGTCAATTTACATTTATGAGTACAGGCAAGTCTCTCCTGATAATTCAAACTTCATCATAAGAGAAGAAAACAAATTAGTTAAACCAAATCGTCATGAATGACGAATTGTCATGGTTATCAATAGGATCATGGACAATTGCATGATGGGATGGGTTTTAAATGTTAGCTTTAGCACAGGAAAGGACGTGGAATGTAAAATTTGAAAAAAGATCATGTAATATCGCTTTAAACAAATGTATGTTGTTACATGAATGAAATCGAAAAGAAAAAACCCATAAAATATCAGATCTAATCCGAAATGAGCAATGTTAGCGGAGAAATAATAAAACCAATGAATATCCGTTTAAATCAGAAGAGGGGGAACTGGTATTAAGATTAGTTTCCCTTTAATAACTATTCGTCAGAACCAACTTTATGGGTTCGTAGTTGAGGGCGTTTATCGTATGAGCGACCGGACGATGGCACGACAGTTCGTACCAGCCTAAATTATCCTATTGAAATGAAAATACTTAGACTGTGGTTGATTTTCCATAATTCATTTCAATTTTTAAGCATAGACTAGAAAGAATACCCGAGTACAATCAAAGGTTTGTTGAATTTAAAAGGTAGGTATTAAACTGTTTATTACAAGAGATCAAAATATCTCGTTATCTTTATGGTGTCATTAAACTTACGTCATTTTTGCAGAGATCTTTCAGAAAACTTTTCAATTCACCTTCTTCGATATAACCATTACCTGGATGAAGAAAGGGGAAATGGATATAAACATTAAAAGATTTAACGTAAAGACTAATTTACATAACATGCTGTTTATATTCATTATCTATTAACGCAATTGGCACGTGCAACATCGTATTGTCGATAAATTGTCTATTTCTCAGACGAGTCTAGTTGCAACACGAGTCTCCAATTGATTTTGTATGAGAGAGGGAGGGAGAGACATTAGCCATCGCATCGCCGCGTGAGGGCGTCTCACCTGGCCCAGAAAGTATCAGGATCTCAAATACGTTATGCCTTTTTCTCGGCGACTACTTGAGTGATAAAAGCTAATATTATCACGAAAAAAATAGCAATAAAAACGATTGAAATATAAGGTTCATTAAATCCATAAGGACGTCAAACGTTGGGTTTATCCTTGGTGTAAGACAGCACCGAATTCACCTAGCATCAAATCTTCTACCAAGGATATACCGAACTTTGTTCAACATATTCACACATAGCCACATCCCACGTCAAATCAGGGGCATGCCACTGAGCTTGCCGATCGATTCGGGTCCACTTTTAAATTAAAATTTAGTCAGCATAGAATTGGTGGCGTTATACTGATTGTAGCAGACGAGTAGGCCCTAGCAGACGATGATAGACACGAACGGCCGTTAATTTTGAATTTCCATTACTTTCAATGTAACAATGGATTTTGCCCGGGATTTTGATTATATGACCCCATAAAATTCATCACACGTTGGAACTAAATTATTTCATCCAAAAACCGCTGGAGTTGGATAACCAACTCCAGTGTCAGTATAATTTTTGAGAGCAAGCTGTGTGTAAATCTACCGCGTGAATAGCGCCACCAATTCTATGCTGACTAAATAATGACGTCAAACGCGTCATACGCCGGTCACCGACGCATTCCAGACGATTACCATAATTTATGTAAATATGCAAAAGGGACCGTTTTCGCTACGTACGTTAGTATAGGACTTTCCTATCCCAAAATTAATAGTATCCCTGGTCAAATGTCCCATAACAATATATTCCAAGTAAGCCCGCCTAATCACCTTTCATCCTACTACTAGTCCACATTTGACCACTCTGGCTTATTATGGTCCTTTTATCAAAACACAGGGAGGAAATAAAAAAGGCAATGACTTGTAACGAGATTATGATTCAACGCACAGGTTGATAATAAGAAAACAATTGAGGGCACCACCATCGCCACCAAATCATTGTAAACGACCTTTAAAAGCATTAGGTCCAAATTATCGAATATTTTAGAGTGGGAAAAATTGCGAACATTTCGTTTTTATTTCCTTTCAAACATTAGTCGAACGCTATACACTGAGCTAACCGACCGTCTGTGATAAACAGAGTCTAAAGAATTTTGAAAACAAATTGACGTATTCGGGGTTTTTTTACTAAATTTTTCCAAAATGGAGATTTTTTTTATTTTAAAACATTGAAAAAAATGTTAAGCAAGATTTTAATTTTAAGCAAGATTTTGATTTTTTTCGGACGTTTTTTGACGATTTTGAAAACAACAAATAATATAAACACTAAGAGAATATTTGTCAACGTTTTAAAAACATTGTGAATACATTTTCAAATTGTGAACATTTTCCAATATTTTTTAAAACATTTGGTTAAATAATTTTAAAAACTATCACAACCGGTGTGCTCTTCTTAAAACATCCCGTCCACCTGTGGAACAAGTTTTTTCGTCGCTTGAAAAAGAACGAAATGACATGGAAAGAAAATCTTCAGAAGAATAGAAGCTTCACTAGTAACCAAACATCCACAAGAATAACAAGCCAACAGAAAAACATATAGATAAATAAAAACAAACAAAGAAATAAATAAACATACACAATTGTATAATTTCTTACTCACCATCCGCGTCATATTTTCTCCAGGTACTGGTGAAATACTCAGCAGTGCAGTTGGTTAGATGTTGTTTTGCCATAATTGCCAAGGTATAGGATTTTTATATTCCCCAAATAAAAACACCTTAATCAGGTACAGATGTTAGCTCCACAAATATGAATCCTTTTAGTTATAAAGCAGTCGTAAATAGTTCCTCTCAGAGCTCAACAAACGCGCGTGTGTTCGGTTTAATCTCTGGTTACCGAATGCAAGGAATTCGTGTTTTGTCGTCTGCTTGTGGTGGACGTGGTTTTACATCGCGCAAAGTGTAAAACAAAAACCATGCGCGAAATTTTCTACTGAATAAATTATGAAGTTAGGATCCGATTGGCCACTCCTTCCTACCACTGTGTCTATACTGTATCGCCAAATAGACAACGCCAATGAACCAATGGTTAGATGACGTGACGTAGTGTGTTATACACGAGGGGAGCCAATCAGGTGACGAGTTGGTACCAAATATTTTAGCTTCAGATATGGCTACGTGTAGAATTAATTGAAAGTGACAAATTGAGATTGGATGAAGACTTTTTCTCTCATGTTCACTAAGACTTACAGCAAAATTATTCACTTGATTCAGTGGGAGTTGTTCTTTTTAATTCATTTTTTTCTTACATCTTTCCAGACTTTCGTTTCGCATAGCCAAACATGTGTATATCACACAGGATCTGTATTTACACATGCATAGGCTAATTATAAGCCTGGTCCAAGCACTTTGTTTGAATGTGGTTCCATCGGGGCCAGTGGCGACACCAGCCTCATAATTTGGGGTGTGGAGGCAAAAGGGAGGCAAGATTTTTTGTTAGGGGGGGGGGGGGGGCGGGGGGGGGGGGGGGGGGGGGGCATGAAAAGAAATGATGCGCGCTGCCATTTTACGCTTAAATTATCAAATTTGGTACTAACTAATTTGGTATTAAAACGCGCGCTTGCGGGCAATATTTAGCTGATTTATGCTATAATTGTCAACATTTTGTATAATTTAACCTAATTTAGCAAGAAAATGTGCGCACAGCGCAGAACAAAATTGCCTTTTTATGCTAAAATTGTCTACTTTTTTCTAATTTTAACTAAATTGATTTTTTTTTTAGGGGTGGGGAACTATTTTGTTTGGAGGACCCCCCCCCCCCCCCCCCCCCTTGCCCCCTGTAGTGCCGCCACTGATCGGGAATCAAGCGTGAGTCCCCACGGACCGACCGTTTAAACAAAGTAATTAGCACAATCTTTAACAATGGTAACATATATTCTATTTAGTAGATATGTTTCGACATAAATACATTATTTAGTGTCCCCCATTTTGTAGTAATAATACTCTCTTTTACGCCAAAAAAAACCCTGAGGAAAAACTTAACCCTCTTCGCGGAGGTAACATTGAAAAAGATACAGTAAAAGGACCGTTAACACACTGAAAAACGCAACAATGTCGCAATTATGGATCTGATGCAAAAGTTTCTGGTTCGAATCCGGTCCGAATCACATGGGATGGGGTTTTTCAGCGTTTATGTGTACTGACCTACTCTGAGAAAAGATAATGAACATTAGTAGCCCAGAGAACTAAATAAAACAAAACTCTCAACGTCGCAATTGTCGCAAAGGTACTCGGCTATAATTACTTAAAATATATATGTTAAATGATCGGGGCAATCCTAAGTGATGTCATATCGTTTGCAGAGCAATCAACACTCTTACTGAATTGCTGATAAGTTTGTTTCGTTTTAAGTTGCTTTCACTGCGCATGTTGTGGTGGACGGAAAGGTTGATGGGGGGGAGGTCGAACTTTAAGCTGTGACGTCGACGACGTTTCTAAAAGAAAAAGTACCATTTCATCAGTTTAAACTTTGCCGTTTAGAGTCATCGTTTCAACAGGTCTTCGACGTTTAAAGGTATATTATGTGATCTTTCCAGGGAACGCCCTCAACATCGAAAAAAAAAATTGAAAGAAGATTTTCTTGCAGATTTACATTTCTGATCATAAATCGTACATACATTCCAAGTTACAGGGCGATACGATTCTTAATTACTTCAAAATCATGATTTTAGAGTGAAAAACAACTGTCGGATAATCCGACAGTTTATATTTTCACTCTAAATTCACTCTAAAACCATGATTTTGAGGTTATTAGGAATCGTATCGCTCTGTAACTTGGAATGTATGTATGATTTATGATCAGAAATGTAAATCTGCAAGAAAATCTACTTTCTAAAAACAATAATGAATAGAGGGCGCTCTCTGGAAAAGATCACATAATATGCCTTTAAGATCGCTTTCTGCTAGGTTTTCATCATTCGATTCGTCCATTTATTTCCCTGTGTGATCTTCCTAAGTTATCTATGTAATTAACCAAAAAGAAGAAATTAAACTTTATATATATAGCTTCCATACAAGGTTTTCCATTTCATGGGGCATCAGGGGGCGAACCTTCTGGCAGCCCCCCCCCCCCCCCCCCCCCCCCCCCCCCTTAATAAACCTATTCAAACCACATTCTAACCCTCACCAGGACAAACTACTCAATTTCCGATGAGTTTACTTAAATAGATTTTCATTCTTTTTTTGCCTAATTTAAAATGATTTTAGGTTGATCCTCGCGATATCATGTGTTGTTTTAATATAGGCAAAGCTATAAGCATGGCTTATAATTTCGCCAGTGCAGCTGTTATTTTTCTGACTAGGATTATATTCAAGGTTTAAAGTATGTTTAATAATAGAGCCAAGATCAATGTTTGTTTTTTCCTAGAATAATGATTCCCGTGCCGCAATGATTCTAATTTTATAGGAGCGTCATTTTATCAAGGACCTTTGAGGTTAACACTTGTCCGTAAGTGCCAGGTGTAAAGAGGTTCATCTTTTGACGTTACACTTTGAGCGAGTCTGTTATGCTTTAATTTCATTTTTTTTCAAAATTACTAAGATTTTAAGACTTTCAATTATTTAAAAATCTTTAATTGATTACTTGGGTGACTCTACTTGAAATTTACACTCCCTGTGTGGAGGTGTATGGAATAGCCCATTTTAATTTAAAGCTCTATATATTGCATAACATTTCATAATTAGGTATATTTTTTAGTGTAGAAGCATGGAAATAGGGATAGCGGTAAAAGCATTATGGTCTCGTGGTTTTGTTATATTTTAGAGATTTTTGTCTTTAGGCTACTGTATTTGAGTAACCCTCTATCAAATTGACTTGTGTTTGGGCTTATCTTAAAGACAATTTAGGGGCGATATCCAAACTCTACAGTGATTTTAAAGCATTTTTCTAGCGATTTTACAACGATATTCCAACGGTATTTCGTTCTATTGTTAAAAGCATCGGAAAAAAATCGGTGATTAACTAGAAACCTCTCTACTTATCTGGCGTTAACAATATAACTATTGTAGTACTCTCGATGGCTGCATTAGTGAAGCAGACAGATCAAAGGCGCAAGGAAGGTTGTGTTATATTCTTTAAGAAATACTGTATTATAGTGTAGTGCATGTCATTGAATACAAAGTCACCTAATCCCCATTGAAGGAGGGGACTTTGTTTAGAAGTACCAGTTGTGGTCATAGTACGGTTTGTAAAGGAACTATAATGCCATTATCGTTACAGATTTCACAAAACGGCCATATTCGCTACATAGGTTAACATGAATATATGGAATAAGATTTTCTCAAGACGCAACTTTTCTTTTGTTTATCTTGGTCCTTTTTTGGCCAAAAAACGCCTTTTTTTTGGTGTAAAATAACAAAATCAAAATTTTCATTATTTGAATACGATACAACTTGTTTATCGCTTCTTAAAACGGTGAATAAATCAGGTATTTCTATAACTGTTTGGCTGAGATATGATTGATTTTACTTCGAAAGTCAGGGGTGGCGGCGGTGGCAGTGGCGGCGGTGGCGGTGGCGTCGTGTACAATCTCTATGGGGAATATAGAAAATGTTCCCAATTCTACGTTCAAATTACAATAACTCCTCATTTCTGTATGGTACAACCATGATTTTGCTCTCATTTTATCGATTGTTTTATATTCTATAAGTTTCTGTTTCAACAAACATGTCAACTCTTACGTAACAGTTGTAATCACGAATCGATTGCATTGTCTTTGGCTTTTTCCCTATTCACTACACAGTAAACTTGCCCTAATTCATCGGTTTTATATACATGACTATAACAACAAAATTATTCAACCGATTATAGCAAAATTATACATTTTTGGAAAGCTCTCGAATAGGGGAATTCAGAAATCTTGCTTAAAATAGGATAGGGTGAATAGCCAAAAAAATATATGTGTAAACTCTAAAAAAATTGAAATGTAAACGTTTGTGCTCATTTACTTCCCGATATAGTATATTTCAACAAGTTACACTTGACAACCATTATGTTCTGATGGGTAAATTGCATGAGGAACTAATATGCACAGTTAAATGATGATTGGGATAGGAATAACAAAAATATTGAGCTATTGAGATTTCTTGTGAGATTACCGTTCAGAAAATATATACTTTTTATGGGGTAGAACAAGTAGTTATTGCGATATGCTAATTCGAATCTCAGATGGTGTAAAATGTAAAAATCTGGACATGCAACGGGAAGGGTGGCGAGTTCAAAACACATGGCCCTAGAAGTGTATTATGATATATTCTTTAAAATGCCCACTATTGCAAGTTGAGTTATGTTATCAATAACTGTAGTGGATGCGATGACAACATAATACACATGCACTGTACATGGCAGTTTAAACACCCTGTATATTAACGCTTTCC
The DNA here is from genome assembly GCA_035610835.1 of Ophiura sarsii. Classification (NCBI taxonomy): domain Eukaryota; kingdom Metazoa; phylum Echinodermata; class Ophiuroidea; order Amphilepidida; family Ophiuridae; genus Ophiura; species Ophiura sarsii. Next base: position 29,753,450 of record CM069458.1, read on the forward strand.
ACGCGGCTATTATTTTTACCATACACAAAACAGATTTTTCAGAAACCTTTCATAATTTTCAAAGTCTATCTCAAAGATTACTGACCAAACACTAGGCTGTTTGTACTTATTTCAATGCATTTCTTATGGTGATTCCAAATATGGTAATGAAATACAGTAATTTTGACATTTTTGAAACATTTTGTGAAATTTTGGAATGTCGTCTGCAGCTGCCTGCCGTGTTGAAAGTGTTAAAATGCTGTGTAAAACAGTGCTTTATAATCACATACTATAGTGATATTCACTCAAACTTGTTCTGAATGTGTCTCTGTTAGGCCAATTATAATATATTTTACAACTGATTTAAATTGGCTTTTTTCTCAGTATTTAACATTGGGTATTTTGACCACCCCGTATATATATACTTCCTAATGAGCTGACTAATTAATATTGTATTCGCTGGATGGGTAATTTACTCAAATACAAAAAAAAAACATTCTAGCCTTCATATAGGTCCTGCATTGAGACTGTGGTAGAAGAAAAAAAATCATCATTTTGTATAACATTTAATTGTTACACCCTGTATAATGTTTAGGTCACCATGTATATTTGAATTCTAGTTTTCAAATTTACAGTCCTCATATTACGAGCTTTCCAAATATATATGGCTTCATACCCTTTAGATGTAAACATTTTGATATATTCTACCAAAACCGAAAAAATGTAACACAAATGTAGCCCAGGTTAAAAAATGTGACCATAACAAAACAAAACACACTATGATGAAAAACTTGTCTCATGATTAGCACCTTGACTTGAGTATTCTGAGACATAAACAGTCAATGGGCATTTTCTTGAAAATGTTTTGACTATGTAGGTTTTTTGTCCGTGAAAAGTATTAATAACGCTGTGCGCGCTGACTGAAAATTGAACACACGGCCTGTTCACAGTCAATTTCATTCCCAGGTAACCTCATGAATATTTGTGAGAAAGTTATCAGGCCATTAAATATTATCTGTTCATCTGACAGAAAAGAAAAGCTAAACGACACTGCCAGCAAAAATAAGTCATGTGTACTCATGCGCAGTATGAGGTGCCTCGATTTATATATATTGCAGCTGGAAAAACGATTAACATTGCTGGGTTTTTGCTACTTACGCGAAGAACAAATACCATGTTTTAGTTGGAAGGTTGACCCCGTTTCAAAAATTGGGGACAAACATCCGATCGACCCTTCCTGAAACGTCCATCTGTTTTTCAAATTTTTCAGAATTGCTGGTTGCTGCATCTCACACAGATTATTGCTGTTTGCTTTCGCACAAACAGCATACCGTACGGTACAATAACATGAGCCTGTTGAGTGTGGGCCTCAAGAGAGAATAGGCCTGTTGAGTGTGATTGGTCTGTTGAGTATGGGCCTCAAGAAAGAATTGGCCTGTTGAGTGTGGGCCTCAAGAGAGAATTGGCCTGTTGAGCGTGGGCCTCAAGAAAGAATTGGCCTGTTGAGTATGGTCCTCAAGAAAGAATTGCCCTGTTGAGTGTGGGCTTCAAGAGAGAATTGGCCTGTTGAGTGTGGGCCTCAAGAGAGAATTGGCCTGTTGAGTGGGCCTCAAGAGAGAATTGGCCTGTTGAGTGTGGGCTTCAAAGAATTGGCCTGTTGAATGTGGGCCTCAAGAGAGAATTGTCCTGTTGAGCGTGGGCCTCAAGAAAAAATTGCCCTGTTGAGTGTGGGCTTCAAGAGAGAATTGGCCTGTTGAGTGGCCTCAAGAGAGAATTGGCCTGTTGAGCGTGGGCCGCAAGAGAGAATTGGCCTGTTGAGTGTGGGCCTCAAGAAAGAATTGCCCTGTTGAGTGTGGGCTTCAAGAGAGAATTGGCCTGTTGAGTGGGCCTCAAGAGAGAATTAGCCTGTTGAGTGTGGGCCTCAAGAGAGAATTGGCCTGTTGAGTGGGCCTCAAGAGAGAATTAGCCTGTTGAGTGTGGGCCTCAAGAGAGAATTGGCCTGTTGAGTGTGGGCCGCAAGAGAGAATTGGCCTGTTGAGTGTGGGCCTCAAGAAAGATTTGGCCTGTTGAGTGGGCCTCAAGAGAGAATTGGCCGGTTGAGTAGGCCTAAGGGCCTCAAGAGAGAAATGGCCCTGTTGAGTGTGGGCTTCAAGAATTGGCCTGTTGAATGTGGGCCTCAAGAGAGAATTGTCCTGTTGAGCGTGGGTCTAAGAAAAAATTGCCCTGTTGAGTGTGGGCTTCAAGAGAGAATTGGCCTGTTGAGTGGGCCTCAAGAGAGAATTGGCCTGTTGAGCGTGGGCCGCAAGAGAGAATTGGCCTGTTGAGTGTGGGCCTCAAGAAAGAATTGCCCTGTTGAGTGTGGGCTTCAAGAGAGAAATGGCCTGTTGAGTGGGCCTCAAGAGAGAATTAGCCTGTTGAGTGTGGGCCTCAAGAGAGAATTGGCCTGTTGAGTGGGCCTCAAGAGAGAATTAGCCTGTTGAGTGTGGGCCTCAAGAGAGAATTGGCCTGTTGAGCGTGGGCCGCAAGAGAGAATTGGCCTGTTGAGAGTGGGCCTCAAGAGAGAATTGGCCTGTTGAGTGGGCCTCAAGAGAGAATTAGTCTGTTGAGTGTGGGCCTCAAGAGAGAATTAGCCTGTTGAGTGTGGGCCTCAAGAGAGAATTGGCCTGTTGAGTGGGCCTCAAGAGAGAATTAGTCTGTTGAGTGTGGGCCTCAAGAGAGAATTAGCCTGTTGAGTGTGGGCCTCAAGAGAGAATTGGCCTGTTGAGTGGGCCTCAAGAGAGAATTGGCCGGTTGAGTAGGCCTAAGGGCCTCAAGAGAGAAATGGCCCTGTTGAGTGTGGACCAAAATTTTTTAGAAAATTCCTTATCCAAAAGCGTTGTTCTGTATAAGCCTGTGTAACGCGTGTAACCGCTCTGAACAAATATATTCTTTTAATACCCGTGCATTTGGAATTATTAAAACAAAAGTCTGGGGAAAATGTTCATGTTTGTTTTAAGTTGATGTTGCATTTTCTTGGAATCTCCCTAATATATATTTTTCTCTCAAATAAAATCCTCTCTTGCTGATAGCAACGATATACACACCACTAACTTTAACGGGCTAAGTCAACATTGTAAGTTAAATTTCATTTGTTTTAATTGATAATCTTAAAATGCGATTACAAAAAGGACAAAGAATAGACCTATGGTCAGAAAATAAAACAACGTTTGACTTTGATTATTCGATCACCCAATTAGTATATCAAGTAAAAGTTCATTTTGTTTAAACACTCAACTTACGGCAACTATCTACCTTGCACGGTGGTAACACTGCATTTCATTCTAGCCCAGCTGCCATTAAATTGGCATTTTTACCACAAGTATATTCAGCTTTTAAAGCATGCCTGTAATTCTTCATGTGTAATGGATAGTACATGCACAGCAGTAGTAAACTCAGTATGGTTTACCAGGGCTACCATGTGTAACCCAATCAAATTTCACCGTCGAAATAGAAATATTTGATTTCGTATTTCTTTACATTATTCATGCAAAGCTTTTGATATATGTATTAGATAATATAAGTGAAGAGTAGGATCCGTTAACAAAAATCGATCTTGCTGCCTTAATTGTTTTATTTTCGCACTATAGAGAACGTTCTTTAACCTTTTAAATATTTCGGATTATAGAATCCATTTGATTTTCTTCTGACTATATACGATTTAGCCATCGTAGATCGGGGACACTACCCGAGTTATAGCAAGTAAGCAAGTAAGCATACAATAGTCATTCAATAAGTTCTACCGCCTCCCTCATAACATCGCTAATATGAATGTCAGCCTCATGACATTTGTCCTGATATAGTTTCGAATCATAGCTACACATTTTGTAGCAAATGATAATTGATATCTGTTTCACTTTTGTTATGATGCGGTCAAAGCCAGCGAGGGATTCTAAACAACGGACACGGAAAATTACCTTAAATATATATACACATGTTTTTGGAGGTTAGATAAGAGCATGATTTAAATACTCAAAATGGAAAAAATGAATGATATCTGAATATATCACAGTATCATCATGTATAAATACGATTGTAAGCAATATTAACTCTTGTAGGCTTGCAAATAGTGTAATAGCAACTCAAATGTATTGCTATGCCTTTGGCATACTGGAATCAGTCAAGTATTTGTTGTTACAACTCAAGCCACAGTGATGCCTCGTTTGTTAAATCTGTATAGTCACTTTATGAGTTTTCATTATGTGCAACCTTCAGAATAGTCAATCAGGTAGTCAATGATATAAAATTAACGCTTTGAGAGACTTGTATAATCTAACTATGTAGTCCGGTTTATTGAAGATAGCTTAGTTCTTATGAAAGTCAAATATGACTTTTGCAGGGTTCTCTAGGGTAGGGGTAAACTTAATTGTTAATCTGATCTGGTTCTGGCTAATTAGAGGGCATATTTTTCCAGAGAAATCAGTCACCTTTATTGTTTAAAGTATGCTAAAGAGATATCTGACATTTAGAACGGTTATAATTGACCGATAGGTTTATAGGCCAAATGAAGAACACTTCAGCGATATTTTGCTGTTTTTCATCCGTTTCCGTCACACTAAATTGAAGTTTTATTTTCACTTAATCTTCAGAAATGTACTACAATTACTCATATCAATTTACGATAAATCTGTAGCCCAGGTGTCAAGCTACAATTGTGTGATATTTGATAAGAGTGGCTTATATAGTAATAAAGTTATACGGTACGAGGTAGAACTTATTTAATGGCCCTCGTAGAACTGTCGGATTTTAGAACCGTTTTTATATTTTCGGATTAGAGAGCCTTCAAATTAAGGAACTTTTTTCGGACTAAAGAAGATTTTAACTGATTCGGACTAGCGAATGGTGATTTACTAGAGGGACATCGGATTAAAGACTCGTCGGAATTCAGAGCCGAACCCCTTTATAGTATCCAGCTTCGTGAACTTATACATTTTAATAATATTTTAATATTAAATTTGCAAGGTGTTAAAACACCTTGCAAAATCCCCTGGCAAAATCAAATAACCTAAGATAGTTTATAATGAAAATCTCCCATAAAATGAATGTTTTATTTTGGGATTTTGATTACATTTTACTGAATTTGAAAAAAAAAGCAGCAATTCATTTCTCTCACTAAGTGCATTGGGCTGCTCCATTTGAAATCCATACACCCCGTATAGAAAACATTACCTAAATCATGGAGTGCGAATTTAAAATGTATTTCCTTGCATGGGTGACTCCATTTGAAATCGACTCTCCCTGTGTTGAATATTACGATCATGTCTTCTACAGGGGGTTTATGGATTTTAACTGGAATAGCCCATTGTTGGTCAGGGTCTATGAATTAAGTGCTAGTAGTAACTTTGACCTTTTACAGAAATGCAATTCTGATATAGTGGACCCTGGATTTAATTCTGTGGTTTGTTAAAAACTATACTTTAACCTTCCCTTAACAAAATCTAAATATAATATTTGTATTAACATCGGCCATTTACTGAACGACTCATAAAGAGTAATGGACATACCATTATGAGTAAAACGAAAATGCAAGAGACATTTAAAGAAAAATAACAGAAAATATAGTTTTTGGTCTAGGCCTTTGCAGTCAAAATGATGTTGTGCATTTTATAACCCATTATAATACATGTACAGGGTGTCCTAAAAGTTTTGAAACCATTTTAAATACCGTTAAACATCGTCTATAAGCCCATACTGACTAATAGTTAACCCTAACACTTTTGAAGGATTTTCCAACGAAATTTTTGTCAAGCAAAAAAAACACACACAACAAGAGGTGCCACGCCCCAGGGTTTGAACCCACGACCTCTCGGTTACAAGTCGAACGCTCTACCAACTGAGCCACGGGGGGAGCTATGCTGGGCGAGTGTATTCGCCCAGCTATGTAGCCCGGGGCCATTATTTCAGCCGAAAACCTCAGCGCCAGGTGGAACCGACAGGCTGGGAAATGGGATTTTATGGGGTGCGGGGCTGTAAGGGTTAATAAGCTGAAAATAGATTAAAAAAAGGTATGAGCGCCCTCTTTTGATCTAGAGAAATAAGCACGAATGAGTTAAGTGTATTCGATATTCAATACTATAAAGTTGTATTACTATCTAAATAATTTCATGGACAGACGAATTGCTCAATTGGTAAAGCGTCAACTTCAGTATCACGAGGTTGGTGGTTCGATTCTCAAGTACACCCGATGCAATTTCTTTTGAAATCCTAGTGATATAGAAATTAATGCAAACTTGAATGTAAACCTCGTGATACTGAAGTTGACGCTTTACCAATTGAGCAATTCGTCTGTCCATGAAATTATTTAGATAGTAATACAACTTTATAGTATTGAATATATCGAATACACTAAACTCATTTGTGCTAATTTCTCTAGATCAAAAGAGGGCGCTCATACCTTTTATCTATTTTCAGCTTATCAACTATTAGTCAGTATGGGCTTATAGACGATGTTTAACGGTATTTGTATCTCTCTTAAAATAAGTCGCAGCACCAAATTGAAAACATATTTGAAAAGAGAAAACTTGTAGAATCATTTTGGTACCAAACAATTCTCCTTTTTGAAGCCCCTCAATATAACACACACGCTGAAAGGTTTGGCCACATAACTTGCAATACCATAAAATTGTTCGATTTTCTGGACGCACTGTATAAGTCGCTGTAAGGGGCTGTCATTTTCTTCGGGAGGGGGGGGGTCAAAAAATGTCAATGGCCGTTGATAATATATTTATAACCCCGCTATCCAATACAAACTAATTTTATGACCCCTCCCCCCCCCCCCCCCCCCCCGGCCTATCGAAGTTAGATTTTGTAATGACTAAAATACAAAATAATGGAAAATAAACAGGAAAGGTGTTGTAAATATGTACATTTATAAGGGATATGCTTAGATGAATGTGCGCAAAGCGCGAAACAAATTGCCATTTTGGAATCTGAATTGCTACACCAAATTATAACCCCCCCTTTTTTTAGATTTTACAAAATGATGATCCCCCATATTTGTGCCCCCCCCCCCCCCCCCCCCCCCCCCTCCGGAAGAAAATGACAGCCTCTAATCACATGCAGCGTGACCTCTCATTCCAATCATGTTGATTTTGTTCCAACAAGTTTTCACTTATTAAATGTTGTTTACAACATTTAATGTTCATTCTAAGGATTATATCAATCTGAAATTAAAAAGAATCATTGTTCAGATCCTTTTTTCTCTTCCCTACCTCTTTCCGTTTGTCGTACCTTTGACTTTATTCAGCTCTTTAATCTACGCGTTTATATGAAAGTTTGTATTTTGGCTAAACAGATAGCTATTATTGTCAGTTTTGTACCAATAAAAATCTACAAGTCTTCTCTATCCAAATACTGCAAATTATTTAATCGGTATATAAGGATTTGAAACTTTTGGGACACCCTGTACATCTGGTATTTTTATACACACAAAATCAATTGAATGTAACCCACAAACACCAAAATGCGTATTTTTGTTTTTGTAATTATTAGTTAACGTTTCTAAGCCGCAACAAGTTCTATACTTTATTTACAATACAAATGTCTTCTATAGAAAAATATCCTTTATTCATTTTGCGATGATAATTTTGTACCATATGCCTTTTTCAAATTGTATCATAATTTTTGTGATGCATCATAATTTTTGTGATGCATCATAATTTGTGTGACCCCATGTACTCTTCATTTGGTTAAAAAGAAATAAATGTTTACCTGTCTTGAAGTTTATTTTAGGTCAATACAATTAGCTTCGATGTCACAATAAAATAGGTTTTTCAAAATAGAAGTGGCATACAGGTTCTTTTTTGCCGATGGCCATTTGTCAATCATATTTTCTAAGTGGAAAGAGGTAAGACAGGGTATGCTGATACATATGTTGGTATGCATGTAGAGTCGAGATCTGTCAGATGTTATGTGTTTGCCCATTAAAATAACCAGCACAAATTTAACACAATGTGTGCTGTCTGGGCCAGCAAGTTGTTAATTTCCCCATTAATTTCTCTCTATAATCATGATAAGGCCAAACAAAAAAAAAAGTTTGTCTCAAAGCTTGCGAAGGCTTCAAAATCGGGCGACGCGCGCTGTTTTTTGTCTTCCATATTTTTTTTTTTACATTTTTTTTTATTTGTGTGGCAATTTTTACTCTTACTATTTGCAACCGTTGACACTTTCTGATATTTGTTTTTTCTATTTGAAATGAATATTGTGATGTAGTTGTGTATAAGAACAATTGTGCAGCGTTTTTTGAAGACCTGAGTCATGTAAAAGTTTGAGAAAAGGAAAATCTGCCGATATTTTTAATAAAAACTCGAAATAAAAATTTGTAGGGAAAAAAAAAATTGATTTGACAATTTTCTGCATTTCAGACGCGGTATTTTGGCATTTCAAAACCAATGCGCGCGCAAGCTTTGAGACGAACCATTTATTTTGTTTGGCCTAATGAATTCTTTTTTAATCTCCAACGAAAGATCATTTTAAATTATTGTACAAAAAGATAATTAACAAATGAAATAGATAATACTTAGATAATACTTCACAAAGAATGAAACCCTCCTGTAAAAATCTTATTATACCAGATAGTACAGGGTAGGTATAGATATGCCTGCTGTATTACCAAAGGTAGAACGTCCTTCATTCACTCCTGTTTATTCCATTGCCATTCGTCCATTGTCCATTGGTACCCCTCCAGAACAAGCGCATATTACCAACAAACAAAAAGAAAGGTAAACCTGTGATTCAATATTTGGATCTGAGGTGGGAGTCGAACCTCTGAGTCCTCTGTTAAACATGTCATTTGATTGGTATTTATGTTGAGAGCAATAAAATTGATTTTGCATCGATTCTCGCTCCGGGTTTGTTATGGAAGCTTGGTTTAATCATGGAGCTGGCTGCAATTGTACAAAAATCACAAAACCAGATTGGTACCTAACTTATACTGCAATTTTTATTGCATAAAAACCAAAGAAAAACTAGTCATGTACAGTCGATTAAGGAAGCATAGTACCAGTAAAAAGATTGGAATTCATTATCTTATATTCTATTACTCATGCTATATCCCCAGTGATAAAATAGATTTACAGTCGAAAACACATTTAATAAAAAGAGCAACATTTTGTGGGGGGATTTTGGGAAAAAGTGTACTTTAGGTCCCAGATTCTGGACTGTACTAGTATCGTCCGATACTGGTACAAAGTCAGTGTACCAGTATCGGCCGATACTGGCACATATAAAATGTTTCCGTATCAGGCGATACTGGAACATAATTATGTACCAGTATCGTTCAATACTGGGACAAATCTAACTGGTATCATGTGTACCAGTATAGCCCGATACTGGAACATAACAATGTTACGGTATCGACCAATCTTGAACTGTAAAATTGTACCAGTATCGACCGATACAGGCAGTTTTTATGTTCCAGTATTGAACGATACTGGTATACCAGTATCTGGGACCTAAAAAGTATATTTTGTTTTGGATTTTGAAAGCATTTTCTATTGATATAATGAACCTTGACATGAAAGGTGAAGGTAAAACTATCACAATTTTTTACCCCAACCTATTAATTAACATTAACCCTAACACTTTTGGGATGGAAATGTTGAAAAAAATAATTGGCGAAATTTAGCTGGGATAACCGGACTTGCCGGCGACGGAATTCGAACCCAGGTCCTCCAGCATAGAATAAAGATTTAGTCCACTCGGCCAGGGGGCAGGTTACGTGTCCGTGATTAACAATGCCGTATGCATTTCTCACCCGAGTGCCCGGCGAGATCGACTGAGGTGACATATGTTGCCAGGACAGTTTTCAAATGGGATTTCATGAGGTTCGGGCTATAAGGGTTATTCAGCTAGCCCAATGGTATAAGCTTTTTAAGCGGGGAGGGGACACAGTCAGGAAGTTAATTGTTGTCGTCTGATACCTTTTCCTCTTGTTTCAGTTCTTATGAGCTCATTTTTATGGGTTTGAATAGTGACCAATCCTGCTGATCAGACATGACTGAATATGAATTTTTGAAGAACGGCAAACACCATTTAGGAGAGGGCAGTATTTAAGTTGGTTATAGAATAGATAAGCCCTGGAAATACAAAGAATGGGCAGTCAGGTGGGATGCAGAGTTTGGCTTATATCATTAAGTGTGACAATTGGCTTGAGTTTTCACCTAGAAACCTGTCTAAGTGCCATTTCACTACTGACAGAAATATTATCAGTAGTTATCAATTGATTCTCAATCGGGCTATAATTTACCGTATTTTTTGTAACAGCTGTTATTCTGTCCAATTTTCACCAGTTCGAAATATAAACCCTGGAGATAGCTGTAACAATACCCTTTTTCTCTATTATACACTATACACAAAAACAAATAAAAACACAACAAAACACACTTTTTTTTGTAAAACAGTAACTCTTAACAATTTTATTAGAGAGTTTACTTTTTGGTCTCTGATTGTTTTCTTTCTTTTTTACTGAGTTGTATGTACAAAATATTGAATTAACTTTCTTAATTCAAGTATGTTACCAATGCTGAGCTTACAAAATGTACATGTGCACACAAATCTTAAATAAGTAACAAATTTGTCTTTTTTTATCTCTTTTTTTACAAAAATCCTTAGATTGTATACAACTCGCAGACCGTACATAACACTATAGGAAACATTCTTACGTACAATCTTAAAGTGTTAACTTCCAAAGAACACCTCTGCAGGTTGAGGGTCATTGGTTCAAATCTTACCCAGGAAGACATGCATGGGCTATATTACCAATTTATGTATAAAACTGATATTGTCATGATTGGTATTGTACTCTATCCATGCATGTCTTCCTCTGGAGCAGGCTTTCTCAACTAAATCTGGTGACGCACCTCAATTTGTAAGATATCAAACCACCAAGCGTCCTATCCTAGTCCTGACAAATACCGGTGGGTCAAAAGGCCTGCCTTTGGGATCTTTAAAGAGGGCAAGAGGGACGCCATATTGAAGCAATTGAATTTCAACCATTTTTAAAGGTGTAGAAAGCTTTTTCCTGGCCCTCAATTATATGGATACATAAACTTTCACAATAACATAGTGGATTTTTTCTGACTTGAGGTTGTGCGCCACTTGGCATGTGCCAATGCGCCTGGCGCATGCACCACCTGTTGAGAATCCCTGCTCTGGACTAATCCCCACTGATTTGAAAAAAAATCCTCATGCAAGGGCTCTGTAGTTCATTCATCTAAACTTGAACTATAGAGCCAAGGAATGGGGTATTCCAGTCATGCGCCTGACAGTAAAGCTGCTAACACTGGATCACAATTATATTTCAGGTGGAATAGACCAAAATACAAACAAAACAAATTTGAGGATACATGTTAACCAATACTCTATGAGCCAGCTCAATTGTGCAGGTACTCAGGGTGTTACATATGAACAGATAGATTGTAATACCTATTGAATTATGTTAGCTTTTCAATAGGCTTAATATTGGTGCTCTCATGAATATTTTACTTATAGTTAGAACCGTATTCATGCCCTGTGATGTTATTTATTTGTGCATGTCTAATTGAATTTACATTTTTACAAATTACATACATTTCTGGCTAATTCACCTCTTTGATTTGTTAGCATGATTTGTAGTATGGGGTATGCACCATAAGATATGAAGATGTGGGACGAGTAAAAAGTGGGGATATCGTTTAGATTTTTTTTATGAATTGGGGCTCTCCCTATTCTCACTGAGGATGTGGTGAAGTGAATAAAACAAAAAATAATTGTCTTGCCCCCCCCCCCCCCACCTGATATCTAATGGTGCATTACTAAGTACAACAGTGGGCAAATAAAAAACAAAATCGGCATTTTATAGAAAAATTATGATTCTGCGTACAAGTTATACTGCCAGAGCACTAACAATAGGTATGGGTATTGGCTTTATTATTAGAGTTAAATTTATAGGAGTACTTCAATAATGATTACTGCTCTGGGAGTACAACATGTCAATTAAATCTCAAATTAGCCTGGAATGTTCACCTTTTTTTAAACCCATCAACAACATCTGTGCTGCATTCTGTTTAATAATGGAGTTCCTTTCATTTATTTGAATGGTTGTCATTAGATAAGTTAATTATTATCAATTTAAACACACAAAGCATACCAATTTCAGATTTGTCATCATGATACACACCGACATGATTCCTAATGATAATTTATAATGGTTTGACAGACGACCTGACCTTAAGTGAATGATTTGTTTTCCTGATGGAGAGCCATGTGATTGTAAATGTTGCACATCAATCATTCAATAGGCAGTGTTGCCAGTCCTTGCAATTTAGTAGCAAAACAATTTGGAAAAAGTGTACTTTAAGTCCCAGATCCTGGACTGTACTAGAATCGGACGATACTGGAACACCCAGTATCGTTCGATACTGGTAACGATACTGGTACATAGTCAGTGTTCCAGTATCGGACAAGACTGGCACATATAAAATGTTCCAGTATAGGGCGATACTGGAATCCAATTATGTACCAGTATCGTTAAATACTGGGACAAATCACTACTGGTAGCATGTATACCAGTATCACCCGATACTGGAACATAACAACGTCCTAGTATCGCTCGACACTGGAACACAATTTAGTGGTCCAGTATCGGACGATAGTGGAACAAATAAAATTGTACCAGTATCGAGCGATACTGGCAAATTTCATGTGCCAGTATCGTGCGATTCTGGTATACCAGTATCTGGGACCTAAAGCACACTTTTCCAACAGTTGATTTGGATGTGGAGCTCAATTGGGGAAAATAGCTCTATAGTCAACACATATCCCGCATAAAGACGGGCTTAACTGTCAAAACCTCTCATGCCACTGATATCATAATTGTGAGAGATTGGAAATACAATTTATATGTGATTTGTTAATAAATTAGTGTTCTAGTGTTAATAATAATAATAAGTATATTTGAGAAAAAATTGATAATTTAAGGTTTGTACAAAAGTATGAGAAAATGCTAGAACAAAGCAATTGATAATTTTCCTGGAACGTTTAAACTGTAGAATCGACCGACCAAACCGACTCTAAGATCTTTGGCACTTGAGGTCAGCGCAACAAACATTTTTTTGGGCCTAATGGATGGTGCAAGATATTGCATGATGGGTTGGAAAATTTGAATTCCAGTAAATGCCAGGCCTGAGATTGAACAAGCATGAAATAGCTTGAACACCTTTAAATGTGTGTAAAATCAGGCTTAAAGGCAAAAAATGTACTGAAATACAAGGAAGTGCAGACATATTAGAAATGTTTCTTGAAATACATTCCATTTTCAGGTTAACTCGTGATCAAGAATCTCCCTGCAATGCTCCCCTCATGTGACTGATTCAAACCATTGTGACACCCTGTACAATCCAAACAATTCATACACTTGGTCATCAACCAGTGGTTGTTTTTACCTAGATCCCTTTAATACATGTTTAACAAAGGGCTATAATCGTACAAAACACTGACATTTTACAAAGCCAGGTATCCAATACATGTTGGGACCAGCTTGCTAGACATTTATGCGGCTTACAGGATGGCTCATGTTTGTACTTATAGTCTTGTTTGTGAACGTGAGGTGCCAAAAGGGAGTACACGGTTGTCATGTAACTGAACCTCAGGTGCGTCTGTTCTTTCAGCTATTGTCTCTGTCAGTTACACCGCTCTGTCTATTCCCTTCCCAAATAACACTTTTGGGAGAGAAGGTGCGTACTGACATCTTTTTGTAGATGGATGTGGCAGGCAAAATAAAAATTAACCATATACACTCGTCCAAAGAAGTTCCTTGCCACTTAGTAAAGTCCAAATATTTCAAATTAATATTTAATAGAATATATATAATTGTATATCAAAATAAGCAGAAAGTAATCCTCTAACAGCTTAACATGGAATTTAGACATGATCACTCATGCATGGCAGATCCCATTCACTTGACAATGGCAAGGTCTGTGGAAGATTGCAAAAAATTGGATCCCTCCATTCAAATGTTAATGTGAATGATTGAACACAATATGAACCTTACCATTGCTTAATGAATGTGCTCAGCCATGCATGAATGCGTACATCTTAATTTCATACAGAAATGATAGAGAATTATTGTCTACTTATTTTGACATGCAATTGTTTAATTTATATTAAATATTTATGTGAAATATTTGAACATCAATGAGTGGCAAGGAACTTCTTTGGACGAGTGTATAATGGAGGACAATAAACCCCATTGGATGGCAACAATATTGTGTAAAATGTGCTATATTTAAGAGAAAATTCAAATTTCAGAAATATCTACATGTACATATTTCCACTGTAACTACTCCAAGGGGGGGGGGGGGGGGTCTATTCCCCTGCTAATTATACTGCATCCATAAGGCAGCTATTGATGTGGAGAGACCTCATATGAACTTCTTTGCTGTGTCAAAAAAACCTTTTTAAGAGAGCACATTAAAACTGGGTCAACCACATACACATCCTGTGACTTTTGAGATGGTTATAATTGTCTGCACCATCCTCTGAGGATACTTGCTTTCAATGATTAAATGAAACTGCAGAAAATAAAAAAACAACTCTCAAATATAAATATCATGCTTCACGTTATGACATGATCATTTCAACTTAAGCAATCCACAGAATTCAATTTGACACAAATCAAGTTACAGACATATTGACACATATTCCATCAAAAAAGATGACAGAACTGGGCTAATACGATGCAAACTGACAAAATAGTGGCAATGTATAGTATGCCACGGGGTGAATAGAAAACAGTGTTTCCAATATTCATGAAAAGTCACAACTTTTGGAAGCAATGTTCAGCACTATAGCATCATATTTGCCGGAGAATGTCATCATTTTAGACAGTAATTCATGAAGTAAATGTTTAATTTCCACCAAGTTCCGCCATATTTTGCACGAACAAATCACATTTCTTATTTCAATTATTGTAAATCTCTGATGGCAAGGGATGGGTAAATTGTGGTATAGATCCAAGTCTCAGAATTATTTGATTAGGAAGAAGAGCCTTTGCATAAGTCTACATATGATTTCATGGGGATTCTGTTCTAAACTGTTGACTGCAATATCAGTCCTTTCCACACGGCAGACGACACTCAAAAATGTTTCAAACATGTAAACATTACTGAATTTCATTAACACATTTGAAATCCCCATGAGAATAAATGCATTGAAATAAATACAAACATGCCTAGTATTGGTTCAGTAATCCTTGAGATAGAATTCAAAAGTTGGGAAAGGTTTCTGAAGTATATGTTTTGAATATGATAAAACTAATAGCCGCGCGGAAAGTGTTGAATAGCAATCAGAGAAGTTCACAAATTATCTACCAGTTATCAGTAGAAAAAATAGTAATGATATGAAAGAAAAATGTTTCTGGCTTCCCCAGTAGAGGCAAAGTGCCCAAGCAGGTGGACAGTCTAATCACTCATTCTTGCCTGGCTGGCTGGCTGGGCAATCAGTCTTAATTCAAATATTGCCTCTCTCTACAGGTGATTTGTCACGGTTACTTCCACACATCTACTCCATCAATATATTAGGCGAGAAAAAAACACAACTGTTTTGTTTTTCTATGGGCAAACAGACCTCTCAGGTAGGGTCGGTTGTTATGTTGCTATTTTTCCCCACAAAATGTTGGTGAATTTTCGGGTTTTTATAAAATGTATCCAAAAAATTAAAACAATTCCAAAGTTTAAAAAAGAAATATGATTTTGTTCAAAAAATTTCACAAAATGTTCAAACAATTTGACTAAAAAGCAAAATAAATTCTAAATTAAATTGGGTCAGTCAGTAGAACAGAGATGTTTCTTTCTCACCTTATGGAAAGGGTTACGGCCTTCAAAGTGGTGGCAATTTTCATGCTGCATAAGTGTTTGCACGTTTTGACCATCATAACAGTTGCGCACACACACCCACCCCCAAAGACCACTTGAACATGTGATACTCTTTTAATTTAGGGAGCCATTAGTATTTCTGGAGAAATTACCTAAATACAGCTTTAGGTACTACATGTAGCACCATATTAATGCTGGCGCTTGGACACTAAATCCAACTGCGGTGAGTCTAGGTAGTAGCATGCACACACATAATATTCCTCACTGGACTGCAGTCAGCCAAGGCCAAAGTCTGGGTGTGGCTCTTTAGGTGTACGTACAGGTCTAGGTAAACGTACCAGCAGCCAGCAAAATTGTTAACATTTTGGTAGAACATGACAAATTGTGCGTGTGAAAATAACCACATTTTACAGTACCTTTGCACCACATTTTGTATGCCACATTCAGATGACCAAAGGCATACTCCCTTTTACCATAATGTTCATTATCACTTGTGTGTAACCATCCTCGTTGAGGATCATAAACGACGCTATACAACATCAAAAAACAGATTTACATACAATTTGATAAAAGACACACCCTCATTGTTCATTGTTCATTGTTCATTGGTCAATAAATGGTCAATAAATGTGTGTGTTTTGTTTCGAGAGAAATTAGACAAATCAATAATCAATATGTGCTCTGATGTTGATGTGTGACAAATGATACAACCTCATAATATGTGGAGAGCTATTTTGAGCATATCAACATTTGCGCAAATTAACGTGATTCATACATGACATTATTAAACAAAATTAACATTCATTTTTGTGTACATGTACTGTAAAAGCTGAAATATTCGCGGTGGTTTTATTTTCGCGCTTTTCGCGCAAAATCTTTTTCCGCGAAAATTATAACACGCGAAAATATTGCTTTACACATTCATGCAATGCTTTCAGACGGTCGCCCGCGAAAAAAAACAATTCGCGAAATGTCTTTGATATCAAAATCCGCGAAAATATCTGTACGCGAAAATATTGGCTTTTACAGTATATGAAACATATAAACAAGTATGATAACGCCTACAGTAACAACAAATCAAAACAATGCGCAGAGTTTACGTAGAGTGCAATTAGACATTTTCAATGCACTCCGCATAATTTAGTATTCTGCTTTCTGATTGGTTCGTATCTACTATAGTCTGATTTATAATTGAACGAACACATTGCGTATATCTTGTGAAGCGCGCACAACCATAAATGTGATAATTTCGGGCGTGATCATCTTTGTGCTGCGTGCGTCTTGTTCGTTCAATTTTTAATTAGACTATAGTTATAATCATCTCAGGTAACTACTAAAGATTGTATGATTATTTCTTTGACTTTAACTATACACCCCCCCCCCCCTACATTCTTTCCTTGAAGAAAGAGGCCACACACACTATGACAGAAGCAACTATTTTGGCATTATCTTGTTTAGCAACCCATGAAGTCATAAATGGAATAATCCGTTACTTCTTATACAGCATTAAGCTTCCTGCATTGTGCAACAGGTGGCACCAAACAAGCAAACCCTCACCATATTGTCAGATACACGTTTTTGCCCGGGAGAAAAGCTTCAATGAATCTCCAACTTTTACATAAATAGTTACATGTACTGTAAAACCACTGAATTTCGCGAGAATTGTGGATTCTTGAAATTAAATACCCGCGAAACTAACAATTTTGCATTGAAGGTAACAGTAAAGTTTCCAGATGCGCGAAATTAAATGCCCGCTAAAATAGCAGTCATTTTGAATTCGCGAAATAAAGTATCCGCAAAATTATAGTGTTTTACAGTACCTCTTAAATAACCTTATTGAATACAAAAGATTCCAAGAGTATGGGAACCCAATACAAATTAATAACATATATCATAAACAAAATACTGGGTTTTTTTTTTTAGTGGAATATTTGTACTTAAATGTGGAATATTTGTACTAAAATATCAAATAGTTACCATTCAAATAAAAAAATAATTAAAAATTACCAGTTATTTCTTTTACTGAAATGAAAAAAAATTAACCAATGGGCAACATATTGGGTCACACTATCAAATCAATTACAAAACTGCTGATAGCTTAAAACGCTAACCTAAAAAAATTAAAAGAACATATAAAAAATTATTCTAAAAATGATAAGCAAGCCTTAATCGTGTGATTCAGCAAAACTCTCTTTAAGTCATAGTGAGCTGTCATTATTCAAAACATTCATCGTTTAGAAACGCTAGACCTATATCATCTAGAAACACAACCTTCACCATTTGGCCAGGAATACCTGTCAAACATGTTGTCAGAAATATCTTGAACGTGAAAACCACTTTTTTCGTATGCTTTTGCACACGGACAGCTAAACAGAATTAAATATTCTCTAAAAAATAGCATTTCTGAATTAAGCCTAACTCAGCCACCCCCTCGATTGTCAGCCAGGTCCAATGCAAAGCTTACCTCCAACAACATGCATCCACATTTGAAGGTCTAGTCTAAATCATAATAGCCAAGTTGATCAAATTCAACCCATATTAATATGCTATGCCAACACTACTTATTTTATTGACAATCTACAAACAAAAAAATAAACAAAAGTTAGTTAAAATTGTTACTATATACAAAATTGCACATTAAGGTATACACTCTGAACCCTTCAACCTTGGACATGTGTATACAGGGTGTGTCAAAAAAGGTGTCCCATGAGGGACAAATATAATTAAAAATACATCCCATGTTTTTATTTTCAAAAATTCTACTATTTGTAAGCCCTATTAATCCCCTATCGAATACACTATATCCCATCAAATGCCTCCCTCGAACACTCGAGATATGATCAATTCAGTAACAAGAGTGTTAATCCCACTTTGGCTATTTTGAACAGGAATTGGATTTTCAACTGAAAAAAAAGCACTAGAGATTCCAATGATGATTTATAATAAGATACACCAATGTATTGTTGATTTTCAAATATTCTGTGGTTTGTCATGGATAATATCGGTAAAAAATATGTTTTCTGCTCAAATTGAACTATCAACATCTAGTATATTGATTTTATTGATTATGTTCAATTACACACTGAATGATGCTAATAAAAGAGTTCTCTGCGCATGAAACGTGGCCAAAGCTGAATTTGATATGCCTGAGTAATTTGCCATAATTTGATCATGAGAGCTCCAAAAAAGGATAGATTTTTTCTTCTTATGACACATTAAAGATTGCAGAAAAAGAGAATTACTATTATACATACAATTTGTATATTTTTCATGGCCAAAACAAAAATCATGTTTCACATGGGACACTTTGAGTGACATACCCTGTATGTATCCAATGTTATAAAAAAAAACTGTTTCTTCTCTTAAGATGTACAGAGAGTCAACAACAACTACAGGGAAACTATTCCATGACCATATGTGACCCGTCCCATCAAAATGGACATGTTGGAGGCTCGGGTCAAATCTTGAGTTATTGGTATGACTTGAAAGAGCACATTTTAAGCTTTGAAATGATACCATGTTGAAGGTAATCGGACTTTGTAATCACAAGATATGATTTGGAGAAGCATGTTTGTTTCTATTATTATATTTATATTTCACCAAATATATTGGCCTCTATCTCAAAACTGTGTTTGCCGACAACATGCCCTTTTTGATGCGACTAGTTACATATTCTTAACCACTATAAAAAAAAAGATGTATACATGTAGCAATTTAACAACTGTATACTTTTAGTGCTGGACTTATATTATTTATAGTATTTGAATACACACTAGTCATCTGCTGTGAACATTTCAAAACTGTCAATTCTGCTTTAAATAAGTACCGCCCCCCCCCCCCCACCCCTACCCCACCGGCCATATCTAACAACCCTTTAACATACAGGTTGGGATCTTTACGTACACTTGCATCCTCCATCGCCACTATGGCTCCTCAATATATATCATATAAAGCACACTTATCTTATCACCGTCTCAAGAAGGCTACACCATAATGGCAAGGCATCACTTACCGAGTCGACCGAGGGGTAATGAGACACCTCTGCCCCTCCAGGCATTGATATCGTGTAAGGACCTACTTGTTGTTTCTTGCTAATGTTTCAAAAGTGGAAGGTAACAAATTGGTGATGTGGGGGACTTGTTGCTCTTCAAACATTTTTGGGGGGTCTTTTTTCTCTTCTTTTTTTTTGGGGGGGGGGGGGGGGGTTAATGCATTGTTTCAATCATTGGCGCAACTGTATAGTGCAACATACCTCCTAGACTAGATACAAATCCTGCTTAAATAGTGTTTTACGTTTTATTCCGTTGTGGACTTGACTATAGTCTAGCATCGTTTCCATGAATGTATGTTGAGATTCAACATTCGTCCCCATCATTATGCCAATTAACCCAAAGAGGAGTCTCTAGAAAATGAGTTCGGCACTTTTTCTGTTCATCAGATACGTATGTTTTTAGCACATCTGGTGGTTTAGTTACACTTTTGGCAATGTCTACTCCAAAGCCCCCGAACGGAGTGGCTTAATCCCCATAACTTGTATAGATGAGGTGACCGTTGTTTACATCCAATGTTTATCAACAAACGCAACGGTCGAAGGGACTGTCGATACATGCTTGAGGAAACAGCATATGGCCACAACACTGTCCCCTATGCCCTTTATATAATGCTTTGGCGCGAGTTTTAAAAGCATGGGTCCTAAACAAAACAGGATGTGTGCGCAAACTGCCGGGCAAAGAACAATGGCAACTAGCCACGTTTTGCCCGGTGTGACGTCACCTGTCACCCCATCTATACAGTACAGCCTTATTCAATTTGCTCTTTGCACGGATCCGCCATTTTAGAGGAGAGCCTCAACCTGGAATCTCTGCATAACCAGCCATATTATGTAGAGAGAGAGTCGAACTAGTTACATAATGTTATGAAATAGTCCCATTCAATGCGATATCAGTTCGAAACTCTCCTTGTAAATGCCGGACCGTGCAAAGGGTGAATACAGTATGCAGAGTGACAAACATGGATGAAAAAGTAAATAATGCCCAGAATTTACCAAAATGTCCAAACGATCAGTATTATCATAACTGATTAACAATACTCTAGTAAGTATTTGACATTAAAGAAATAACAAACTAAAAATAATAATAATAAAATGGTATTAAAAATACTGTCTATTTTGTTGTTGTTGTAATATTCATGGTAAATGTAACAATTCAAACCTTTTTGATTTTGGGTATTTTTTCCAACCTTTTGGATACAAGTCATGCCGGATTATTTCATTGAAAAAACAAAAATGGTAATGGTGATGAGGTGGGTATATATAAAGAATATTTTGATGAATGAAAAATGTGTTTGTACATGTATATAACAAACCAGCCTTTTGTTTTTCATTTCATGGTCTGAATTTTGTCATGCACACCTGTCAGTTCTATCCATTGATTTGAATATGATGTTCTCTTTAGAACAGATATGATATGCATGAAATTATATCTGCACCTGCATACATTTGTTTTCTCAGCACGTTTATCCCATAATTGTCAGCTAGCTGACCTAAATAAAGATCTATTGCCATTTGACCATTTGACACCTGTGTATAATAGCGCAACACTTGAAACTATTCTAAACTGAATATGTAAATTTTGATTTTCAGGGCTAGAATTTCGTTTCACCTTCCTTGCGAGAATCCAAACAGATTCTCGCAACCTCGCAACCAAATTTTACAATTTTCAAAATTTGGGAGGTTCTGATTAGCAAACTTGTCCACGAGAATCAATTGAGAATTGGATTCTCGCCAAATTTCTAGCCCTGATTTTTGCTATTGATCCATTATTCAAATTTTCATTAAGCAATTGCACTGAGATCTAAAGAATTGGCTCAAGCTTGATTTTTGCTATTGATCCATTATTTAAATTTTCATTTATATAAAAAGCAATTTCACTGAGATCTAAAGAATTGGCTCAAGCTTCCCTTTAGCAATTGATTTTAATGAACAAGACCCCTATTTTCAGAAATGGGCGATTTTAATACTGTAAGCTACTCCTGCGCAAGCCATCATTGTGATTTTGAAAAGACCCTTAATCCTGTATTTTCCTTCATGTAGATGGAACCAACTTTATACATTATTTGAGTGCCCCCCCCCCCTTCTAAATAAATCTATCTTTGGCTTTTAGAGGATCCTTACATTTTAGGAAGAAATTTAAAAAAAAGCAAATTAAAATATAAAATGAAATAATTGTGACTTAAAATTACATGATTTATTTGGGATGGAGTGCAACAAAGAACAAAGATTTGGTAACTATCTGTCATCTGCTGTTCTCCATCTCAAACTATAGCACGTTTAGTATAAGATGGGACTTGCCTTGTGGTTAGGGACGCACCATTAGATTTTCAGGTGGGGTAGGAAGTTGGGTTGGGGGGGGGGTATTTTTTGTTGTTGGCCGCAGTAAGGGGGGATTTCTTTTTTAATGTATTCATTCATATTGAGTTGGGTGGGGTAGAGTTGTTGTTTTTTTACTCATCAGGTTTTTTGTTTTTGTTTTTTTGCCTGCATAGAGGGGGAATTTTTTTATTTTAAAAACTTCCTACCTCCTCCCTGAAAATCTAATGGTGCGTCCCTTAATAGGGCTTAAACAATCATAACCCCATACTATAGAAGCTATAATGCATATGTTCAATCTATCTTAGAATATCTCATCGCTTTAATAAGACAAAATATCAAAATATGTGTGCCAAAGAAATGGGGTAGAGTTCCAATAGTTGCCATTATTATGTTTTGAGGTGTCCAAGTGTGGTGTAATATTGGATCCAAAACATAATAATGATAACATTGGTTGATTTATGCCCAATATGTATTGGTCTCGCTATGAGTTTTAAAATATTGGGCGAGACGATTTTTAAAACCTCATAGCTCAACCAATACATATTGGCTCAATCGTTCCAATTTTAAATCAAACAAACATGCAAGTCTGGATGATTTGATAATTTGAACTCTGCCCCTACGTGTAAGCAGGAGATGGGGAGGTCAATCTTGGCATCACATGTGTAAAAAATTTGAACCTTCAAAAAGGTTCTTAATACTACTTTGTCATAATAAAAAATAAATTAACCTTAGCAAAATACAATAACACAATTTCACAGTGTGCTCCGCAGCATGACGTTATACCGCGGGCACTTTCACCTGGAAACGTTCCAGTAACCGGTTGCTCTTCCGGAACCGCGGCCTTTTCCGTCTGCTCGGACGATTCCTGTTCTTCTGGAGTTGGTAGGCGAAGAACCCCAGCACCAGGATGACGGATATGAACGCGAGGAGCGGCACCGTGCCTGTGTTGTCCAGGCTAACGGTGTTGCCAGAGTTGCGGTTCTCCCAGATGGCATTGCCCTCTTGTACGATACGCGGGATGGGGTGCTCCCGTTTCCCGAGGATGTTGGGGATGACTGGCTCTACCACGGAGAGCAATTTTTGATGCTTGAAGAGATTACTGAGAGAGAACAAAAAAGTGGGAGAAAACGATTGAATTAAGATTAAAGTTTTATAGATAAAGGGGTAACAAAATTCTGAAACAAAATTTCAGTCTTGCAAGAATTATTATTGTAATAAATAAAGAAACTTAAAAATAATACACACATCTGATCATCTACTGCTCTAACCTCTATCCCCACTCCCAATTTACATCAGTAGTAAATGCTGTACAAGTCAATGTGACTTGTCCTTGTCCAGTAATCACAACTACCCCCTTCTCTATCAGAAGAGGATCCATTTTCCAAAAGCTGCATTCCAAGGTGAAACAGACAACTGTCTCCTTCTATTGGCAGATTCACAAAACAAATGGGTGAAAGAACCCGGGGGTAGGGGGTACTCGGGATTTTTTATGGTAGGGATGTGCTGGCAGCAAAATGAAAATTGACCCAAACAGTTACCAATTTTCTGGGGAAATGGACCCATATGTTTACCAGAAACCCATAATTTTCCTATATGTTAGACAGAATTTGCTAAAATCTTGGAGATAAACAGCCAAATTAAAGATTTTAGACCCATATATTTACCAAAAATGGCTTTGAAAAGAGGGTCATTCAGTTACCAGAGGGTGAAAAAATGGGACCCTATTTGGCAGCACATCCCTGTAGTCTCATATCCACTAAGTACCCCAAGTGGAAAGAACATTTCCAAATGCAGTTTTTAAATGCTGTACAGGACAAGCTGACCTGAAACAAGGTCAAGCTGACCTGAAACACTCAGCTCCCCTACCAGTCAGCTGTAGAACGGGAGCCCGTTTCAATTGAGGGCGCTCTAAAACGACGGGTGTACGTAACCAAGGTAACGCACACCCGTCAATTTGCGCAATGATTGAATTTTCCCATTTTACACCCAATTATCTGCATAAAAAAGTAACTATCCATCGAGTTGAGGGCAGCATAAGGTATCATAACTCCTTGCGACATCCAGTTAGATGATTTAATTTAACCTTTAACCGCAACATCACACGACACAAGCTTTAATTATGTCTTTTTGACCGGTTTGCTGCGATGAGACCACCATTTTCTAGACAAGATTACACCATTTTATAGAATTTTTAGTGTAAGAGTGATAATTTTTACATTAAATATAAGCCCCGTAGTTTTTAGAAGTGATGCCTTTGTAACGGTTATCTCTTTGATAAGAGAGTTATTTCGTTGTTTAAAATCGGCAGAATCGGCTATTTATGAAGTTTTAAATTTACTGTGACGTGAGGCCGTTCCCTTGCTAACGCAGTCCCGTTCTCAAGCCCGCCCTCTATTGAAAAGTGTTTTTTGTTCACATTCCGGCGGGCGACAGACTTCCGTCACTTAATGAATCGCCTTGTAAACAATGACGGCAGTGCGTCACTAAATAGAGCGCCCTCAATTGAAACGGGGCCCCGTTCTACAGCTGACTGCCTACCCTGAATGGATACATTTCCCTAACTTGTATTTCACCAAGTACAGACAAAGCCCCTTTCCCCCTTCACAGAGCACATTATGTGTAGCATTTTACCTTTCTAGTACCCATACAAAGTAGCAAACAACATGGGCTGTCACGTCCCGTATCCACACAAGATGAACCCACTATCTCTCTACCATCGTGTATATGGTTCACTGCTAATTGGCAACATGTATGCCATTCTTGGCTTCAGGAAATTGTCATATTGTTAACGAGTCCTTAGAGAATAAGTTTCACACATGCACACAGATATGTATGATATGTTTCACGCCGTACTGTCAGGGATTTTACAACTAGAGTGGATTCCCAATCAAATTGTTATCGATGGCGGATCAATTGAACTACAAGACCTAGGCCAAACAAAGAAGAAGGTCTGTCTCAGAAGCCCGCCCGCATTGGTATGTGAAATGAGCTACGGCGCGTAGGTCTATGCGCTGGGGGGCTAAAAACCTTTTTTTTCTTCTTTTTTTTTTCTTCTTTTTTTTCTTCTTTTTTTCTGATTTTTTTTTTTGATTTAAAAAAACAAAAGTTTAAAAAAGTTCTCCGTAAACTTGGATAAGCAACAACAAAACAAAACAAAAAATCAAAAAATCTGAGACAGACCTTCTTCTTTGTTTGGCCCTATACATAGCCATTGTTGGAACCCAGACTTTCAAACGCAGGAGTGTATTTAGGAAAACAAAATAAGAGGGTACAGATTTTGAGACATCCCTAAATAGTGCGTCGTAATATGATAAGCTTTACTGAGCACTATTTCCAGCAAGTGGTTTGCCAATGATGAATTTATGTGTGTTATAGAGCTACTAACCAATGTGCAACATGACTTTCAATAGTTTGCCATGCAAGTTCGGACAATAGTAGCAAAACAAAGAAGAAGGGGAAAAACAGAAAGAAAGATAGCAAAGTTGGGGGAAATTATACTACACATAAATTGAGCATAAAAACCTGGAAATCAAATCCTGGATGCAAAATCTGTTTTTATCATGTTATTTTAGCATTTATGTTAAATCTTTGATGAGAGAAATATTTCCTTGTGAGCAACATGGCCAACGATTCATTGGTGTTGGCTCTTTTTACACCACCACTTCAAAGCACAGCAGCTTGTAAGATCCCGCTGTGCACATAATTGAAAGCTGGTTCCAACTGGGAACCACCATAGATAAACCCTCGCTAGAGCGCTACCAGTTTTTGGCCAAGATCAAGTAAGATCGGAGAGCGCTTAAAGTCTGGCATACGCCCTCACATAAATCTGAGTACCGAAGAGGTACACAGATGCTAAGCGCTCCTGTATTTTAGGAAATATTGGCCAAAAATATTGTTTCACCATATTGGCCAAAAATATTGTTTCACCATATTGGCCAAAAATATTGTTTCACCGAAAGGTAATGGGGATTGGCAAAAATAGCCTAAATGACCAACGCCCTCTATAATCATGGCGACTATCGTCTAATGTAGACAGATCAACTGAATATTCTTCAGGTTGGGAGCAACGGCTGCCACGTCCGTCATCACAGCTGCCATTTTGATTATGGCGAGTTATAGGTGACCACCCCATTTCAATGATATGCTTCCAGGTCTCTTCTTCACAGCGGGATTCAGCGAAATGATGTGACTTCACAGACTCCTACCATTAACAAATTGTACAAATCAATTTAGTGCTTTTTGAGAAATCCAATAAATGATAAGTGCTGCAATTATTTTAAGACCCACTGCATATTGTTTTATAATGTCTACAACTAACCAATCCCCCAAATATCACAAGAGCTCAGTGGAGATAGCAATAAAACTGTCTGATCAAAAAACCCTGAGGTGACTATTAAGAGCTAAGGCGAGATGTCTGCGACAAAATGTCAAGGCAATGCTTCAGATATGCCCACGCCCTCTTCACTACCAGAAATTGGTCCAAGTTTACAAACTCGGAGCAAAGATAGCTTTTGTTGGTTTGACTCAACATGTATCTTTCATGCTTGAACTATACCCTTTTTGCATCACTAAGGCAACATTTTAAAAGCAATATTAAGTAAATGACAATATTACCTAGGCAGACAAAAAGACTGCTTTTCTTGATGTTTTAACGCATTAGTGAGCAACGAGTATTAAATGGATGACTTGTCTTTCACTCTCACGGTCATGACACTAATCAAGTAAAATCAAACCGTCTTTTTTATGAGCACAACTCTTTTCATTTGTAATGCGCTAGAATAATTCAATGATCATAGTAGCAACAACAACAAGACCAAAATAAAAATAATAATAATAACAACAGTCCTGAAAATATCACCAAATTCATTCGCTCTCACAAGAACTAAGCACAGCATAAGAGTGACACAGAATATACTAACAATCACACACCCCCCCCCCCCACACACACCCCCACCCCCCACCCCCCCCCCCCTCCTCCTACTTGCCAGCAAACAGGGACCATGTAGAAGTCCAAGTGACATTTTGCTTACATCGTTTGAACCACTGGAGAATGAGCTTGTAATAAAAGCCTAGAAAAGGCTTGTGCATTTGCACCAAAACAGGCTCAAAAGGTAAATGGAAAATAAATTTTAATTTCACCCTGAACCATCTTAATGTCTGCAATGGAACATTATACTGACATACAGATGACAACAGGCTTATACTATTATGCTAATAACGGCAAATCATGTTCTGCTTCATGCACCCAATCCATTGCTATATGGCGTATTGGTGGTATCTGAAATTATTCAACAAGCTTCAAGGCCAAAGGGGGGGAGGCATTCAGGAAGAAAAAATAAATAAAAATAAGTACTACAATTTCATTCACTGCTCCCTTTTCCCTTCCCCTCACTGAAAAACCCCACAAAAATACACACACAAAACAAACATACAAAAACATGCTGAAACGATAAAAAGCCAAAAAATACAAACAAGTATGTTAAATAAATTTACACACACAAATTAATAGGGGGAAATCGGTATTTTAAAAGGTATGTATGTGTGAAGTTACAACAATTTCTTTTTAGTCTAAACAGATTCGTGCATTCGTGCAGTATGCACTGTTATATTATATTTTATTATAATTCCTACATAAAGGCCTCTAGCTGTTGCTTCCTATGCATTATTTATATATTTATGACAAGGTATGAGATATGTTCATATAAATTGCATTTTAGAAGCAACAGCCCTTCGATTGGGAATTGTTCCATAGCATCAATTCAACGTAAACAGCACCTGTGCTGGGCCCCTGTCGGGAAAGGGATTTGTCGGAAAGTTGTTCCTCAGAGAAATTTAGAAAATTGTCAACCTGTTGATTAAATGAGAATTTAAAGGTCAAGCGTTGTGGAATTGAGAATTCTGCTCTGTCGGTTGTCGATTGACAGTGTTTATTTCAAAGGGTGCTTATTCTGATTGTCGGCTTTTGTCTTCTTGTTTTACTTGTCGTAAAACATAGTTGTTCCATTTGGGTACCACACATTGGGGCCGTTTTATGGGCATAAATTGCTTCTAAATTTCTACAAGGTATGACTGATTTGAGCATACTTTTGGGTCAGACTTTGTCTTTTTCTTCCGGCAAAAATAGTAAGCTTGCAATTAAATAGTAAGCTTGCACTTAAATTGTACATATGGATGGCCTTCAATTTCTGATAGGCACTCACCCATTTACACACTTTAGGCCAGTGAGGGGCAAAAGTACCACGGCCATTATTACTATAGAATACTTTCACGATGGAAATGGTTCTACCAATTCCAAAAGCATCTCAAGTCATGGCCTCTATACATTTCTAGAACCTGATACAGCGCACCTTGTTCTTCCTCCACCTAGCACAACTATACAGGTTTAAATGCACCATATGCATTTGGCTGTTCCATTTAAAATCCACACACCCCTGTGGAAAATCCCTGCAGGGAGTGTGAATTTCAAATGACTTTACCTGCATGGGTGACTCCATTTGAAATCTACACTCCGTGTGTGGAAGATTAAGGTATGTTTTCCATAGGGGGTGTATGGATTTCAAATGGAATTATAGTCCATTGCTTACGGTTTATACAGGTGGGAATGATACACAGCAAATCATGTTGGTGTTCTGTGTGCAGAACTTGAATGAAGTGGGCATAATATTAAAGTTCACTGTCTAATACAAAAACAGTGTATAGCATGAATATAGCATTGTTTCTTTATAAAGCCTATCTAGTGAAGTGTTCGATGCACTTGTCTACAATGCAAATTGTCTATGCTATCTTCTAAAGATAGCATTGGTTGTTATTAAAATAATCCAAGATGTAGCTCTGCCATTGACTGCAATGCATAGACGTATGCTATCTACTGAAGATAGCATTCATTGGAATGCATTTAGAAAATGCCATTTACCGAAGATAGCATTGCAATGCATTTAGAAAATGCCATCTACCGAAGATAGCTTTGGATATTAAAAGAATTTAATATGTAGATCTGCCATTGACTGCATTTATTTGTCTGCAGCGTAAAGTTTTGTTTAAAATTTTACATGATCAGTTTCGTGTGATGTACCGTTTTAAGAAATGAATAAAAAGCAAATAGCTCAACAAGCGACTTCAATGCATATAGACAATGCTATCTACTGAAGACAGCTTTGCAATGCATATAGACAATGCTATCTACTGAAGATAGCATTGGATATTATAAGAATTTAATATCTAGATCTGCCAATGACTTCAATGCTTATATACAGGGTGACCCAAAAAAATGTTAACACTCCGGGCACATAAGATATCTTAAAAGGACAGGAACACATGGGTCTAATCTTGATGTATTGTGAAAGCTGAGTAAATAAGCTTTCATTTGCATTTTATTGCGTTCCAATTGGTTATTTAGAATGGGAGATATGCTTCAGCAAACATGAGGAAGCAAAATCGGCTTGGTCCAATCCTCTCAGTATGAAAGTAAAGCTTTTAAAATGCACGAAGCATGAAGCACCATGATTAAGTCACACACATACATCAGTTAATCTCTTCTTTGTTCTTTTCAACGCATTCTTTCGATTCTTTTCTTAAATAAATATATTCCACATAAATTATATAGGTATTTTGTCATGAGTTCAAGTTCTATACTCTTTTTCCATGTGCAATGGGTAGCTGTCAGTAAAGCAGTCTTTAAAATTGAAATTGAAACATTTCATGTTCTTTGTTGAAATGGTCCATCCAATTAAATAAATTAACTAATATTGCACTGAAATAAAACTAGTATTGCACTGAAATTAACCATAAATCAATTGCATGTAATGAATCCTTCAGGTAAAATTATTTATGTCTTTTAAGCTTGAAAAGAATCGAATGAATGCTTTGAAAAGAACAAAGAAGAGATTAACTGATGTGTGTGTGTGACTTAATCATGTTGCTTTTTGCTTCGTGCATTTTAAAAGCTTTACTTTCATACTGAGAGGATTGGACCAAGCCGATTTTGCTTCCTCATGTTTGCTGAAGCATATCTCCTGTTCTAAATAACCAATTAGAACGCAATAAAATGCAAATGAAAGCTTATTTACTCAGATTTCATAATACATCAAGATTAGACCCGTGTGTTCCTGTCATTTTAAGATATCTTATGTGCCCGGAGTGTTAACATTTTTTTGGGTCACCCTGTACAGTGCTATCTAATGAAGATAGCATTGCAACGCATGTAGACAATGCTATCTACTAAAGATAGCATTGGATATTGTAAGAACTTAAGATGTAGATCTGCCAATGACTTCAATGCATATATACAATGCTATCTAATGAAGATAGCATTGCAACGCATGTAGACAATGCTATCTACTGGAGATAGCATTGGATATTGTAAGAATTTAAGATGTAGATCTGCCATTGACTTCAATGCATATATACAATGCTACACTTTATGACCTATTGCAATGTATAATAACTGAACAAAATGCACAAGCAAAACATCGCTGTCCTGTCAAAACCTCATATCTCCATCTGGCCCTTCAGCATATATTAAGTAATACTTCCTATGTATAACCTTTAGGCAGTCTGCTGTAACCATGTTCAAGGGCTAAAACACATCTATCAAAACCTAGTAAGTGCTCTTGCCGTATAACATGTAAAAAGCAACACTTCCTATTACATAACCGTTGAGAAGTTTTACTTTATACATTTTGAAGGGCTGAAATAACATACAAGGTTTTGATAGAATAACGACAAAAATGCTGGGTGAAACCCCATGACTAAATGTAAAACCAGTTTTGTATCACTACACTTAAATATTATGTATAGTGCTCAACAAAAGAAAGTCATACACTTTGTTTAGGTCCTTTAGAGTAACTTTCGATTATTTGTTGACCAAACAGACTAGATAGACATTTCGATGAATCTTTCCGGAACAATTTGATACCAAATTTACCACCTAACAAAGATAAACCATGATTATCACCATTTAAAGAAAATTGGTCACTTTTCAAAAGTCGCATTTTCAACCCACGCAAGCCGCGAGAAAATGCTATGCGTGGCATTTGAATGGCCGGCAATGTAATGGATATTGATTACACAGGGCAACTGCGTTGGGTAGTGCCTGAGCGAGCGGGCTATTTGATTATGAACAGGTAACATGTGGTCTTTTCTTCTCGCGTAGTGTATTGAAAATTTGACTTTTGAAAAGTGACTAATTTTCTTTAAATGGAGCTAATCATGGTTTATCCTTGTTGTTAGGGGACAACTTTGGTATCAAATTGTTCCGGAAAGATTCATCTAAATGTCTATCTAATCTGTTTGGTCAAGAGATAATAGGAAGTTACTCTAAAGGACCAAAACAAAGTGTATGACTTTCTTTTGTTGAGCACTTTATATAGACAATGCTATCTACTGAAGATAGCAATATCTTATTCAATAATTGAACAACTAGTTTTTATGCAAACAGAATGCTGCGGAGGAAAAACAACCCCATGGCTTGCATAATGTTCAGGGGTAATAAACACTGTGTTTTATCGCAGTTCATCAATCATTCAAAACAATATGCTGGCATGCAATTCATTTTACAAACAAGATCGGCCAACCGTGCTGGAAAATCGGATACCAAGATGTGGATTTTTCACGATGCATTTGGCTTAAAAACGTGAGCTGAGAATTAAAGCTGAATAAAAATGCGGAAATAGTGTGTTTTAGGTCCCACGCATGTTTGAAGTCCTTGACAGAACAAAACGCAGCATACGATTGTCATGAGATTCCACTTTATTCCACTGTG
Organism: Ophiura sarsii; assembly: GCA_035610835.1. NCBI lineage: Eukaryota > Metazoa > Echinodermata > Ophiuroidea > Amphilepidida > Ophiuridae > Ophiura > Ophiura sarsii. The sequence continues at coordinate 29,785,446 of CM069458.1, forward strand.
TACTGTAAAAGGGGAAATGTTCGCGCTACATATATTTTTGCGCTTTTCATGCTTGAATGAGCTACAACGAAAATAATAACACGCTAAAATATTTCTTTTGTGTATCGGTCTATGTGATGAAGCTATAAATTGCGACTTTAAAAACACCCAAAGAGAATCGGCAAATCACAAAGCGCAAAATATTATTCACACAAAAATTACCACTTTTGCAGTAATTGATGTTTACATGGAAACAAAAGTGCATTTTACCTAATCTAAAAAATATATATCTATAACTCTATGAATGAGAAAGTACATTTAATAATGATAATTAATAAACTAACCATGCATTCGCGCATGATAACATTAGTAGATATAATGGATGTGAAGAACGATGGAATATGAACATTAGGAGGCATTCTAGGAGTGGGATATACGTTTTATTTCCTTTCATCATCACTACTAATATAATATCACTAATACAATTTTCATTGTTCATGTTTTACAGGAGAGAGCAACTGACATTTTTTAACTACCGTATTATCCCTATTAAGCGCCCAGGGCGGTTAGCAAAGTCATTTTTGGTAAGCACTTATATTATGTTACTAAATAAAATGTACAAGTGGTCATTTGAAGATGATGGTCATTTGAAGATGCTGACCATTTGATGTACTAAATACAATGTACAAGTGGAAATTTGAGAAGGCTGACCACTTGACGTACTAACGAAAATGTACAATTGGTTATTTGAGGAGGCTGACCATTTCATGTACTAAATGAAATATATGTACAAGTAGTCATTTGAGGATGCTGACCATTTGAAAAGGTGGGCGCTTGTAAGGGATTGTTTTTGTTGGTAGTCATTGAGAAAAACAGGGGTGGGCACTTATAAGGTCCTGGGCGCTTAATAGGGATAATACGGTAATTGGGTTGGGTGGGGAACAGGTGATTCTGATGGTGACCCTGATGACTTATGGCAAAGAGTGAGCCCAAATATAATTTTTTAATTTGGTGACACTGGATATGTAGTAATTTTGAATATGTGTTTACGTTTTGTTAGACCAGCAAAAGAGATCACAAAGTCAAAACCCTTAACACCTTTTCATCTATAACCCTAACTCTACTACACCACACGGCAACTGCGCGGAAAAAATGTTTTTATAACCTGGCGTGCAGGTTTTTGGGGTACAAAACGGACCCAGGCTATATAACAAGGCGAATATACTCGCCGAGTGTCGACTGGCAGCGGTGGTGTAGTGGCTAGGATCTGGGTTGGGGTGCTGGAGGTCAGTGGTTCAAATTCCGGGGGGATCAGGGTGAATTTTCTGGTGAATTTTGGGCGTTGGAAAAGAAATCTGTTGCCGTGTGGTGATCTCGAGTTAGGGGTTAAAGACCCATCACTCAAGGGAAGCCAGTGGGCTTGTTGAATGGTTCCCCCCACCCCCCTGGAGGCCAAACCTGGCTTGTTGTGAGTGGCCACTAGGCCAGGCCGGTTATTGTGTGTGCATATGTACTCGCTAACCGACTTCCCTTTGGGTAATGGCATTTTATGGCATTTTTTTTCATAGCAAAATATGCACAAAGCTTGAAGAAAAAAACCACTCATTTCTTATTGTTATTACTGTGAATAATAATAGTCACTCACTATGCTCACATCCAGCTAAAGAACTTTTAGCAGAATCCAAGAATATCTTTTCCGGAGAGAGAAAAAAATATGGACATAATTCATGAAAGAAAAGTAAACAAGCCAAAAGTAGTAATCTAAAATTCTAGTAAAGTGCGACAAAGTTCTAACCCTACCAGCTCAGGGTCAGACATTTGAGGAGAATCCGACAATCCATTCTCACAAAGATTCCGATCTGTGAAGTTGCTAGAATCCAAGGTGATTCTCGTAGATAATCTGTCTAACACACTGTTTGAATGGAGGAGAATCCATAGATTCTCGCCAAATCCTTTGCAAGAATCTAAATGGATTCTCGCACCCTTGGACAAACTTCTGGCCCTGCAGCCTACTTTCCCACTCTCACTACCCAGTCTAGATTTTATTCAAATCAACCTATAGTCTGTCATTATTTCAACACCAGACTCGGTACTCGCAGGTATTAAATGGCCAGTTTGTAAAAGGTTAAATAAGAATAACAAACCAAAAAGTGTTAACTGTCTGATCAATTTTATCTCAAGTGAAATCTTATTTGTTCCGCGACAAAGATTGCTGGCGGGGATCTATCAAGTGTAAGGACTCAAATCCCCAAAGGTTCTCATTGGAAAAGAGGATACTTAGGGATGGATGGATAGAGTGTACTTTTGGTACCAGGTAAGCATTATGGTAGAACAGTAGAAAAATGTGCCGTCTCACAAAAAAATGAGGCACTGCCAAGGCTCAAGATAACAGTTTTTTTACCGGGAGCTACTTTTTTTCAGAAATAGCTCTCGGATCAGGGGGATTTATTGAGAACCGGGAGCAAACTTTTTATTAAACCATTAAGCTTAAGCGAAATTCGATGTTTTGGGCAAGCTTCCAGGGCGCTGGTTTGGGCAAAATATCAGCGCTCGGTCGTTCATTTTTCAGCAGTACCGGGCGTTTTGGCAGAAGGACCGAGGGGTAAAAATCGCCCAGCGCCCGCTTATTTTGAGCCTTGTGCACTACATTCCCTCAAATGAAAACACACGCGTAACTGGTATTGTTTGCACGCACGCTTCACACATATAATGCAAAGTTGCGCTAGTTGCCTACATCAGTGCCTGTATCTTTCTGTATTCATTTGCTGCTGTAAGGCAGCTTTGCCAATTTGGAACTGATCAAACTATAGTCAAGGTAAAGTTGATTTCAAATGCTTAAGAATCACAAGGCAGCTATATCCTTAAGTTGGACTTAACCAATACTCTGTGTAGTGAATTGGAGTGGTTTAGCCTTAAAAGCAAAAGCTGCTGGTTTGAATTTTGTTGAGTACCTACATAGTAGAATCCTTGATAAAATACACACTGCATTGTTTCCATAAACACCCATGGGCGTGCAATTTTTGATCATAAGTATGTGTAATATTTTAATAAGTTTTATTGTTATTAGCAGTTTTCAATGCTGACAAATTAATTTACCATTTTTTACGGTGGTCATAATTATGAGTAATATCTTAAAGTTGAATACGTTTCTAGTGAATAACATATCATTGGAAAGCTGAGAACTTCGAAAAATATGTGTTTGAATAATTTTTTATTGTTATTAGCAGCAGGTTTCAACGCTGCCAATTTTTAATTATTTTTTTACGTTGGTCATAATTATGTATAATATTTGAATAGAGTTTTATTGCAAAATGTGGTATATTCAATAACTGTATTGTATATTGTCTGGTGCAGTTTTGTATTTATATATATTTTCAATATTTTCATTTAAGCAAGGATATCATATACATACATACATACATACATACATATGAGATTTTATAAAGCGCTATTTCATTTAGATCACGGCGCTGGCAGCAAACAAACAAAACAAAAAGGTACAATCAACAAACATATCAAAATGTACCAATAAAAAACTAGTACTACATGTATACAGAAAGAACAATTAAGTAAGAAACAGGTGAGTCTTCAGTTGTTTTTTGTAAGGATTCACAGAGTCTGATGTTGCTGGGTAGATCATTCCATAGTTTAGGACCAGCAACAGTGAAAGATTTATCTGCGGCAGAGTTTTTTGTACGTTGAACAACTAGGAGAGATCGATCAGACCCAGATCGAAGACCAGGTCGACCAGGTTCATAATGAGCAACGCACTGATTCAGATAGATAGGTCGTTGTTATCATCATCATCAGTTACGCATTACGTCTTTGTTGACATGGCGCCCTCACTTATCAGTTAGTAAATGCCAGGTATATCTGTCACTGGCCAGTTCTGCTAGATTTTCTGCGTTTGTATAGTCAATATTTAGTTCTTGCAATGGTTTTTGGATCATTCTTATCCACGTCTGTTTTGGTCTACCTTGTGGTCTTTTAACACTTCTTCCTATTTCTGCTAGGGACATCTTTGCTGTGGTTTTCTCTGGGAGACTTAGGAGATGACCAAACCAGGTCATACGCCTAGTTCTTATTAAGTTGCTCCATCTGGTTTGACTCGTTCGTTGATATAACTCCTCATTAGTTACTTTGTCTTGCCAGCTTAATTTCATCATTCTACGTAATAACGATCTCTGGAACACGTCGATTTTGTGTTCAGCTTTCTTGTCCATTGTCCATAGTTCACAATTATAAAGGAAGATGCTGGTTATGAATGAGTTAAACGTTCTTAGTTTTAAGTTCGTTGATGTTGTTCTTGAATTTCATGATAAATTTCAGTTTATTGTATGCCATCATAGCCAATTGTTTCCTTCTGCAAATATCTTCATTTGTGTCCAATAAGCTGCCGAGATACTTGCATTTCTTCCATGACTCGTTTCCGTTTCTTTTTATTGTGTATTCTTCTGTTTTGGTTTGGTTAATTTTGAGATTGCGTTTGCTGAGCTTGTCTGGTATTTCCGCTTTGATTTGTTCAATTTTATGATTGCTGTTAGCGACCCAACTGATATCATCTGCGTATTGCTGGTCTATGAGGAAATACTGATCAGTCTTCCTGCAGTAGGTATGATCTTTTAGATGAGGTGGCAGGAGATCTTCGGCTTCCGATATATTAGGCTTGGCGTATGTATGATCTAGGTCTACATGTTTTTCTTGCTCCAGGGCTTTGGCCAAGTATAGAGTGAAGAGGATCGGGCTGAGGCAATCCCCCTGAGGGACCCCTATATTAGTTGTGAAATAGTCTCCGGTAGTTTTTCCGCATCTGACTTTCAGTCTTACATCTTTCAGGAGAATTGTTAATGATAGGCCAAAAAAGAAAGAAAGTTGACTTGCCCTTTCAGGGTCAAAGTCAGGGTCGGACGGTCGGGATTTTTTTTTTGATTTTTTTTTTTTGTTGAAATTTTTTGAAAATTTACTGCACAAAAACAGGTTTTAAAGAAGAAGAAAAAAAAATTGTTTGTTTTTTTTGATTTTTTTTTATTATTATTATTTTTTAAACAAGCAGATACTACTCAAAAACACGTTTTCATCTTTCTTTATTGTTATGTGCTTCTTTCTTTAACTTTTTTTTTCAATTTTTTTCTTCTTTCTTTATTTAAAAAAAAAAAAAAAAAAATAGCGACCCTAGATTTCCGAAAATTCGGGTCGGTCGGAAAGGGCAAGTCAACTTTTTTTTTTTTGGCCTTAGGGTAGTAATTTTGACTTATAGCGTGGTATTAAAACTCATGTCCATCCATCCAATGATGACATCCATACAATAAATGATGAATTAAAACTGAAACAAATAACACAAATATTGACAAAAAGTGTGGTTCAATAGCTTCAGGATATATTATGATGTGTCATCGAATTCTTCACATCATTAGTCAAAAAAATGTATTTCTGTGGCGGAAATGTGAAATATTTGCATCATTAATTGTTCATCCTACATAAAATATTTCATGAATGGCATACTTTCCATTCAGTATTGATAAATTATAGTTTTAAAGTTTCGGTATAAGATCACTAACCCAACTGTAATGGGGGGGGGGGGGGGGGGGGGGGGGCAATCACAATTACAAAATACACCAAAAGGAGGGGAAAACACGAAGAAGAAAAAGAAAAACACACATTGCTTTGGCAAGAAAAAACTCGCCCTTTTCAAGTAGAAAAATATATAGAAAGATTGGTATAATACACTACAGTGCAAATTATAGTTTGTTTAATATCGAAGACCAAAATTCAATGAGTTTAATATTTTCTATGGAAGACAGCTATAGAAGACTGGGGCGAACACTAACATACCCTAGGCCCAGTCTTCATTTGATTTTAGTATGGAGTCGACTCCAGTTCATATTTCTCTGTAAATTACTATGGATTCAGCTGGAGAATAAATTAGAAAATGGATTCACCATATTGTGTTTTGGTTACAGGCATATATTTAGTTAAACTCAATGGGTATGGTTCAGAGCGTGATTGCAATTTTAGCAGTTTTGCAGGTGGCCATTATTATCCTAGCTGGCAATATATGATTGTATTTTAGTGAACAGAGCTATACATAATTTGTTTGGCAGACATGGTATATATTGCATCTTATTACCGCGGAAAAGTGAAAAAATAGTCTTCAACACAGTCTGCATTTGTAGCAGAAAAGCTGGGTGCGTAAAAGACTAGTTCTACAATAGCAGCAGGTAGATTGGGCTTGATCATGTTCTAATTAATTATTTAGCAAGCAACCTTTTTCGAGCCATTGTTCTTGAGCTCCATAGGTTTATTGTCGCGATCCTTTCTTTCAGTACCGTTGTGATCGCCAAAAGGCAAGTCATTTGACAAGTGGAGGGAAGTAAATACTATTATGCTGAATGCAGGGATCATGATGATCCTGAAAGCTACTGAGCTCAATAACAATGAAAGACAGTGTGGTTAGTATTGTACATGGCATGTATGTTTAAAGGGGGGGGGGGGGGGAGAAGGAGAAAGTAATAGAGGAAAATGAAGTGCAGAAGAAAGTATATATGAAGTTGACGTCTGATCAAAAACAGTGGTGACCACTTTATGAACCAAATTTATTTAAACCCATGATTTTATACAGAAATTGAAGTCAATATTTCCCCCCAAAATATAGGCCTCTTTTTCCAATATTCAATTCTTGACTAGGTTGGTTCTCGGTTAATGGACAGACCATACCATCCTAAATTAATCTGAGTGCTTCCAATTACTACCCCCCCCCCCCCCTCCTGCTAAGTGATTCACACTTAAAGGGGCACTGAGAGCTTGCCAAGGAAAATAATACAAAATTCTCAGTGCCCCTTTAAAATCAAGGGTTTAGAGCTATTTCCTATCTTCTATAGCTGCCATGTTATATAGAGGTTAGCCAATGTATGCTGGGCAATTGATGCAAACTTAATGCACCTCAAAGCAGCTTTTATTTTTAAGGTTTTATGTACTTACACCCTTTTGATATGAAAAGGCACTATCGGCAATAGCTGCCATGTTATGCTCTAGGTCAGGGCTTCTCAAATGGTGGTGCGCGCGCCACTTGTGGCGCATTGCATCAGTCCGAGTGGCGCGTGGAGGAACAAATGAAAATTGTAAAAAATAAAATTAAAATAAATAAATAAAAAAGATTAAAAAATAAATTAAAAAATATAAATAAAAAAGAAGAAGAAATAATATCCCCATATTGCATGCAAATATAGCTCTCCTTAGCCTCTTAAAAGGGGGGTAACCCCATGAGCTTCCATGAGCTTCGCCCCCTAGACCCAGTGGCGGCACCACAGGGGGGGGGGGGGCCTCCAGTAAAATTCTTGCCTCCCCCCCCCCCCCATCTCCAACATTTTTTTTTTCAAATAAGAAAAAAATAGACCATTTAAGCATAAAAAGGCAACTTTTTTTCACGCTGCGCGCACTTTTTCTTACTTAATTAGGGTTAATTACTCCAATTAGCATAAAACAGCTAAATTTTTCATACCAAATTAGTTAGTATTAGACCAAATTTGACCATTTAAGCGTAAAAAGGCCCCAAAAAAAGGCTTTGCGCGAATCATTTTTGTTTATGAACCCTAAAAAATCTTGCCCCCAAAAAATTATGAGGCTGGTGCCTCCACTGCCGGGACCTCCACCAGCAGGGGCCCTAACGCAGGCCCATGGACCCCACCCGTTATTCGCTCGCTACGCTCGCAGGGATAGTGGCGCTTCTAGATCACTAACATCTCAAATGTGGTGCTTCACAAAATCTAATTGAGAAGGCCTGCTCTAGGTGCTATATGGTGTAACCATCTAAAAACTTAAATCTAGCATAGGTCAGCCAGTACACATGGGACTTTGTGTAACTAGATCCTTGCAATGTGGTTGATTGACACATCTGGGGCAAGCAATTGCAGCATACATACAAACATACAATAGGCTTTTATTTCAAAATGATCACAGCGCATTGAATACAACAATGCATGATAAAATACAATAAAATAGATACAAGATGGTGTATACAGGATAATACAACAAGATACAAGCACATTATATATTTGAAGGAAAAAAATGTTCTCAGCCCTTTTTTGAACACTGGCAGGTGGAAGTGCGTATAGAGACTGGAAGTTTGTTCCATAACTTAGGGGCTACAAAGGAGAAAGCCTTGTCAGCAGTTGACTTGAAAGAACGGTACTGAAGTTTGGGCTCCTGTAAGCGTGTGGCATCAATAGCAGATCAAAGACCTTCCCTGCCTGGTATGTATAATGTGAGGCAGGACGCGAGATACAATAGCATACAATAGGCTAGTATGGTAATGTGACGTTCTGTGCATTTGTTGTTGGAGATTTGTTTCGCACCATATTTGTTTCCGTGTATTTCTTTCATTCAGCTGGCCTCTTTCTTTTTTGTGTGTAAATATCTGTCCCAGAAACTAACCCATTGTATGTATGCCTCAACATGCACACGTGCATAATAGCGCGATTGTTGTTGACAATGCATAACCCAATTCCCCATTAACCCACGTTGCGTTGCGTAACTTGAATAATTCAGCAAAGACAAGGAGTGATATCAACACGAATGAGAGCTTCTGTAGTATCGCCTCTGGCTGGTACCAAGCATAAGTAGATCATTTTGCATTAACCCTAACGTTCCTAAGCACTACAAATCACTACTCTATGCTGGTCCGGGGGGGGGGGGGAGTCAGGTACAATGTTGTAATCAACCGTGTAAACGAAAACGCGGATTAAGGGCGCTTTTTCCAACCCAAAATGCGGGCCCGTGCTAAGGGTATAGAAATGGGCAATTCCAGAGAATAAGGGTGTACGGTATTCATTTTTCAACCTGAATCAGCACTAGGGGTAATTTGGACCGATAGGCACGTGTCATCATTGTAAAAATAGTCCAATATGGTTAAACCTTTTTAAAGGTTTAACTTAAAAGGTTTGACTTAAAAGTCAAATTTACCAACAAAACTGAATCATACTTCATACATTCATTTCAGTCTATAAACTTTGTATTGAGCATGTTAAGGACCTATAATATTCTTTTTTTTAGAGAATCTGTGTTATGGGTAGTTTGTGAGAGTGCACTCACACAGATTATTACAACTTTAATACATGAGTGCCCCCCCCCCCCCCCCCCTGATGCTGGTAGCCCTAGCTTCCCCAGTATCAGTAGCACAATCATGTAGGGCTGTATATACACTTGAAAAACCTTGTTTTCCATAGCACTTGTCCAAGACTGCCATGCTGGGGATCCAGGTTCAATTCCCCCTTATTTGGTCCAAGTGTTCCCACTGTAATAAAACCAACCAACTTCAGAGCTTTCAGGTTAAGGAAGTGATGCTTTGGGTAAGGGTGCTGTACCCAAAAATGAAAGAAATTGGGCAACAAATTAAAACTGGTTAAAATAGGGGGAAAGGATTTGGCAAAAAGATCAAATAATACAATCATATCATTGACTATGAATGGATGGATGGCCTATTTTCCTCGTACATTCATGGTGAATAACTTGCATAATTCATCAGGGAACGGTTCAAGTGATTTCACTCAAACAAGAGTTTCTAATAGTACCGCCTCTAGCTGGCATAAATAAGTAGACTACGCTGTACCCCAGCAGCTTCAGCGATCTTCCCGCACGCTGTACAAAATGGTTTGAATAATCTTTTATAATATCGTTATGCCGTCAGTAAGAACTAGCACTGTTGTGCACCTGCGACCAGGCTAACCAATTACCTGTGGTATTATCTGAGGGAGGTGGAGCTACTTTAATTGAATTTGGCATGGGATGCTAATAAGCAACAAAAGTGGAGAATTGATGAGGTTGGTAAGGTTGGTTTCTTTTCGGATGAACATAATTATACGTGGTTTGATTAATCTTTTATAAAATGTGTGATGCAGCACATAAAAAGGGGGATTTTGCAGGTGAAGTCAATTTTGAGTTTATCATGTGTGCTCTCAGAGCATTTTTAAAGCTTTAACATGACACCAAATTTATCAAAATTTATCAAGGATTCAGATTTTACGAGTGAAAACGACTTAATAATAATAAATCTTATTATTTTCTTGATCTTTTTTCTTCCGTCTGTTTTCATCTATATCTTTAAAAAAAACCAGTCGCATAATCCCCCTTTTGACGTGTTGCTTCACATACTGTCATGCAGTCAGTAAGAACTAGCACTGTACACCTGTGTCCAGGCTAACCCATTACCCTGTGGTATTAACCAGAAGGGGGGGGGGGGGGGGGGGGGGGGGGGGTCGGTCTACCGTACTTGATTTGGGCCAAGAATACTAAAATAAAGCAAAGGTGGCTGGAATTGACTGGAGGTTGGTAAAGCTTACCCATTACCTTTGGTTTTAACCGGGGGAGGGGGAGCTACCTATTTGATTTTGGCATAGGTAGACTACATTGTACAAAATGGGTTCATTAATCTTTATAATATGGTCAGTGAGCCAGCAAGAACTAGCACTGTATTTAGAATTTTGCAACAACCTAACCATTACCTCGCAAAATTTACATAAAAATGCATGATTTTATACCGAGAATATACCTTCAAATACATCCTCCCTTTAAATACAATGCCCCTTTGAATGTATACAGTCAATAAAGGTTGTCAATACTTTTCTCTTGTAACTCTTTTACAATAATGACACAAACAACAATAAATGGCCCAGTTACTATAGCATTACCATAGCAATCTTTCCTATCCACTGCATATATTTCCAAGTAATTGAAATTGCTTTTTTTAATGTGCTCATATATTATATGTACATTGAGATAGATCAAATGAATTTGAAATATTTGATTGATTTTATCAAGTATAGGCCTATACTACAAAATATTGACAAGTCAAAATGGACGGATACACTTTGTCCGTCCATTTTGACAGACCCTGTTGGAGTACAACCAACCTAAGATCAACCAAATATTTCAGAATTAATTTGATCTGTCTCAACTATAATTTACTAGGCGATTTCAATCACATGGGAGAGATTTGCAGCAGTAGGAGAAATTGCTACTGGGCCATGTATTGTACCCATGCAGTCATCTCTAATGTTGGGGCTCGGGGTGCACAGTGGTCATTACAAGGGGGGTATCATGCGCATCCAAGGACTTTCAAAAAGTACCCTAAATGGGAATGTGTTAATGTGAAAAAGCACCCCCTAAACAAGTATGGCACAGTATTTTACATACCCTAAGCAAGTTATATCAGTATTTCCAATACCCTAAGCAAGTAATTTGTATAGTTTAAACCTCTTACAGCATATGACACATTTCTAACCCTTTTTCCATCCCTAATAAAAGCTAAAAGTATTATGAAACAAATGCCGAGCTGATTTATCAGATCACTTGCGAAGGATACAATTTGAGAAATATATCTCGTCCATGTATCATGGCTATTTATAATCCTCATTGAGCAAATAAGGACACTAAATACGAAAGCCAATGTAAAAAGTATACCCCTTTTCTTAATTTGGCATGTTTTGCCAACCCTATTCACGTTACGAACGTAACGTGCCCCAGGTTGAAAAACTACCCTAATTACGTGATTTCTTGGACACGCATGATACCCCTCTTGTTATGACCACTGAGCACCCTGGGTGTTGGGGCTAAACCGAGGACTGCTGACCATTAGTTGCCATATAATCTTGACTATGACCAACATGGCGAAGGAAAGACAAGGCTTTATAAAGAGTACCCAATATAGACGTGCGCCTACATTTCCTTGATCTTTATACAAAAATATAAGTAATACTGTGCATTGCCTGTAATATAGCATTATAAATGGTCTGCAAACCATCTTAGCTTGAACATTAATATAATGTTGATGAATATTTTAGACTGGCTTTGGTGCTCACCCCTCGGAACGAAGATTGTCTGGCTTGGCCGCCCAGCCCCTTGGAACGAGCGCGAAAAAAAACCTCATTAATTACTGTCCTCACCCGAGAGAGAGTGGTTTTGTTATTAAACAGGGTGTCTCAAAATTCTAAAACAGTGTTCCCACCACACAGCGAATGGTTCGTCATACTATTATACATAGGCTGGCTAAATATTTTAACATCAGAAAAATACCGTGAAAGCAATTATTTGTTCGCGCTCCGTTCATCTTCAATTGATATACTCTAAATGACAGTGACTTAGTAATTGATAGGAATTCAAAATATTTAGGAACCTGGATTGCCAGTCCAGCAATGAACACAATTTCTCTCAGAGTCTATATATTTATAACATCAGAAAACTGCAAAAGCAAACATTTCTGCAAATTCAATTAATCTGGAATTAATACCCTGGTTCAAAGTGACCTTAGTCATGAAATTCAAAATATTTAGGATCAACAACAAGAGGGCACCAAGGAAACTTGTCAAGCCTGCAATTGAAAGGATTAAAAAGCGGGTAAAGAAGCAATTTTGAAGAGTACTAAACTAAAAAGTATTACAAGTCAAGCTGTTTACTAGTTCTCACTAGTTGGTCAGAAGCATATAGCCCCTCAATATCAAAAACTCACTGAGATATATATACCAGCAACATATTAGAACACCAGCCTGAATTTTTGAACCTAGAATCTTTTGCACAAATGTCAAGTGAGCTAGTGAATAGGTTTAAAGAGGACTTCCCTGGTCAGGCCTACACTAAACGTACTTATACCTTGTGACAATTAGACGGTGTAGAGATTCTGGGTGCCTCTAACCAGTTTAAAGATGCAAGACAGTTCCTTAACATTTCCAGAACAAGATGATGTATTTCATTATGTTCAGCTGCCCTATCACTTTTATACCGGCGATTTAGCTATTGGCCGGTCATAAATTCTCCAATTTCCAGATTAGGCAGGCCAGTGGATAAGCCCTAAAGCACTATTTTGCTGTAAATCTCACATGTGGCCTTGCTTTGGTCAACACTGTCAGCGGACGAGCAAAGATGACACCGGAGCTAAGTCAGGCAGGACTATTGTAATGATGGTTATATTGAGCCGTGATGTCTCTTTCGGACACCCTGTACACTCATTATTTCTTGCTATTGGCTATATAGTAGTACACATGATTAAGTGGTGACGATATAGCATATAGCAGCAGCACTTTGGGCAAAAGCTCTAAATTAATGTTGCATAATACTGTCTGCATGAGAGGCCAAGTGAACAGGTCCTAGTCACTTTTTTTTCAAAATGGATTAACATACTAATCTTTGTATGCTTAGGCGGCAAGTACTGTACCACAGGCTCGACTGACCGATTAACAAAATAGTGAAAAAAATGTTCACATGCAAATGAATACAGACAGCACAACCTCAGTTATCCGACCCCAAAGAAAATAAGTTTTTTACAGCCTGATCACCTTATTTTCACAATCTGAAGCATTTGCAGGCCGTCTTTTGATGTTGGTAGTGCTGTCTAAAAGTGCTAAGATAATAATTTGTTACTGTAATTACCCTCATTCAGTACCCCTTCAATTTGAGCACTTCAGGACAGTCAATGCAGAATAACACATAATACGCTTATCCTGATTTTTCACTTATCCAGCAATTGCTTGGTCCGGATAACCGAGTTTGGTCTGTACTGACCAACAAATTTGTGTTGGCTCGTCAAAGCGCCCGACCAAGCCTGAGAGATCTGTTTGCCTGTAGAAACTATTGTTGTTCTTGTTTTAGCAGAATAAAGATTCTATGTATCTTATTGTTTATTTGGGGGTTTAGTGCGACTGGGGAAAAACATATCCAATAAAATGAACAGCAGTCTGTAGAACTACATGAAAACTTGCATATCATTGCTGTTCTGTCAAAACCTCATATTTTTTTACTGGCAAACGCACTTATAAGGCTTTCATCAATGTGTTTTGGCCCTTGAACATGTTGAGAGAAGACTGCCTAAATATTACACATAGGAGGTATTACTTTAAACATGCTGAAGGGCCTGATGGAGATACAAGGTTTTGACAGAACAGCTACGATATGTGCATTTGTGCGTAAAACAAACTACATAAAACCACCTGATTGGTCCGTTCAAACTATAGCATGATCCACGATGTTGTTGCAAACAATCTCTTACTTGTTCAGGTTTATATGCCAATGTTTTTGTTTGCCTCACATCACATACAGAGCCATAAAGGTCAAGTGCGCAACATCAACACCCCATGATATTATCAGACCGTATAAACCATTAGAATCTTATTCAAGGAGAACCGTATTGGACTCTTGATGATGTTCCATAAACATATAACACCACTCTAAGTTTGGATCAATATGTACAATATTGAGGCAAACAGTAGCTCCTCTTGACCGCCATCTCGTGGGTGGTAGTAAACTCTTTATTATTTTAAAGATATGAACCTTGAACATAAACACCTTTGATATTATCGGACCATATAAACCATTAGAATCTAAATCAGGTATTGGCACTCTTGATGATGTTTCATAAACATATATACCACCACTTAGTTTAAATCAATATGTTCAATATTAAGGCAATCAGTGGTTATTCGTAACCGCCATCTCATGAGTGCTAGTAAACTCTTTATTATTTTCAGGACATGAACCTTGAACAAATATGCTCATAGCTGGCAAATGGATTGATATGTTCAACGCATCTAAAACCAAACCAAACCACACACCAGCTCTTCAGCGTATGCCAACTCATACTTCCCACGTACCATCCGGGACTGGAACAACCTCAAAGTTGATCCTGCTGCATACTCATCCCTTGACGCTTTCAAATCTGCACTGAGGGATCCTCATCTGAAGAAGCTTCATTACCAGCTTTATATTTGCAACTGTAAATATTGCACCTGTTTTACTTTCCTGTTGCCGAGGCAACACATGCATACAACCACAGTGCGTTCATCTTCAACCATTTGAAGGCAGCACTTTACAGGAAGAAGAAGAAGAAGAGGCCATCAACATTTAGCCATGGACATCTCATGGGTGCAAGTGAACATTGTTTCAAATTTCCAGAACATGAACCTTTGTCATAACTGCCATCTCATGAGTGCTAGTAAACTCTTCACAATTTTCAGAACGACTCTGCTCATAGCTGGCACAAACAGATAGATATGTTTAATTGAGGCCATCAGTATTTGGCCATAATGGAAATCTCATGGGTACAAGAAACCATTCCCAACTTTGAAAGTCTTATCTCAAGAATTACTGAACCAATACTAGGCAATTTTTTACTTATTTTAAAGCATTTCTCATGGAGATTCCAAAATATGGTAATGAAATTTAATAAATTTGACATTTGTGAAACATTTTGTGAATTTTGGAATGTTGGTTGCAGTCGGCTGCCGCATGGTAAGTGTTAACTTGCAAACCATAGACTTGACTGGCATAATGAATGTAAACATTACCAGCCCCTTGTTTTGGAAGTAAAACCTCTGGCTTGTCTCAACTGGTCTGGTGGTTTAACTGGCTAAGATTAGAATACCCTATCATTGAATTCCCCTGGTAAATTATATGAGTTGAACATCAATTGTTGGTAGGGTATACAAAAGTAGTTTCTGCTTCTCAGCAATAATTGTACATGGATCGACTAGAGTGGAAACATGACTTTCAGATTCCACTATAAACAGAGTGTCTGTGGTTCTCAAACCATGAGCTAGAGCGTATAAGTGCACAATGTTTCAAATGTCGGAAACATGAACCTTTGTCATAACCACCGTCTAATGGCTGCTATAGTAAACTCTTCATACCTTGAATGAATATGCTCATAGCTGGCACAGACAGATCGATATGTTCAATTGAGGCCATCAGTATTTGATCATTATGGTCATCTCATGGACCCTTGAACAACTATGCATATCTACAGGGTGAGTCAGAAAGAATATGCACTTTTTCACAAAAGCATCATGAACATTGTGGTACCTGCATATTCAAAACCAATTATAGTGCTAAATGTTTGAATTTGACAATTGCGTCACAATGTTACATCAATTTTAGTAGAGCCTGACATTTTAAAACCAATCCATTTTAGTAGAGCCTGACATTTTAAAACCAATCCATGGGATGAAAATAACACATAGTATTGTCATTGCTAGCTGATTCAGAGACACCACTAGGTATTAAATGAAACTGGTAATACCTGAAAAGGTGCATGAATTTTGGATACAAAATGACTGAGAATAAATAGAACTGTGGAAATGTGAGTAAGAAAATAACCTGAATCCAAGAAAGAACCTAAAAAAGGGCATCTGATTTAAGAAAGAATGCTTCATTAGAATTCATTGAAGAATGTCGTGATAAATTTGATAATCTCAGGGATTAACATTAAAATAGAGAGCTTTATGCACTATCAACTGCAAGCCCGGCCCCCGGTGACCCGGGACATGGCGGGGACTATGCGGGGACTGTACACGGCTGTACACAAAACAGTGCCCGGCTAAGCGGGGGTGTGTACGGGGATGTACAAACTGTGCCCCCGCTAGCCAGGGTGTGTAGCGGGGACATACGCTAAGGGTACACAAATGTACATCCCCGGGCGTGGCTATACGAGGGGCAGTCAATAAATAATGAAAGTGATCATGGTATGGGATGCATGAGTGATTCTATTGAGGGGATAATGTGATCAATACAAAGTATGAACCTTTGTCTTTCAAACAATACACTTTTGGATTGTTAGATATCTTTGGTTATGTAACGTCATTAACATAAACACAATAGGTTTCAGACACTGACTGAAATCTGTCAATTATTTGGCTGGATATGTAATATGTTAAATATGGGTTGATTGATACATTTGCGTATATCTCAGCAATGCAAGCATAAAAGCAGATAACACTTGGCACATAGTTAGAATACACACTTATCTCTGTTTGACACTCTTTTTTTAGATCTGAATGCCTTAATACGAACAAGAAGGGACCATCTCAAATGGTCAGAAGTCACAAACTGGTCCAAAAAAATGTTTCACTTCTAATAATGTTGAGGAATGCACCAAATCTGATTAAACGGGACAAAACTTAAGTTTTACATACTTAATGACCCACAAACTATATATCGTTGAAAAGCTTATGATTCAAGATTTTCAATTTTTGCAAAAAAGAATCAAATTATACAGGGTGTGTAAAATTTGTATAGGGTGGAACATAAAAAAGTTGATCGTTTTTGCTCCTCACAAAATATTTTGATAGTTTGTACAATTAGGGTTTAGCTGAAGATAGTCACCAAAATCAGACCAACCGCAGAAGGTGCTACCAAATTTGCTAAGAATCACTTGCCCAAAATGTTCACAGGAAAAGTACAGGGTGTCTAAAATTATGATGAAATAATGCATAAAATGAAGGTTTGTATATAATATTCTATGAAATTAAGTTAGCATGGACTATTTAATTTAAAAGAAAATAGTTATCAAAATGAACTACACGAATATCGTTAAAGTTCCTTTTATTTTAAATACAGGGTGGTCCAAAATAGGTCTAAATAGCAAAATTTTCATAAATCTATGAACAATTCTGTGAAGAAACACTTCTGGCTTTTTTAGTTAAATGTTTTACTACCCAGGGTAGAAAAGGACCGAAGAGTCACACAAATGAAATAGAGAGACTGCGATTTGGCCATTGTTTAATCAATAAAATGAATAAAACTGAATTGAACATCATATTCTAGTAGAGAATGTCTAGATAACAGTTCAATATTATTATTCATAGTAGCAGGCACATGTTATTAACACATATGAGAAGTTTGAAAACTTTCCTATGTATAATTTTAAAATGGCATCAATTTCAAAAGTTCTAGTTTTCCACTATTTTGTGTAGAAACCTATGGGCGCCTCATCCACCGGCTCCTCATCCACCGCTCCCACCCTTGACTCACTCGACGTTTAGATTGATAACTTCACTGTTGCTAAACATGTGGCTTTAATTCTTTTTTTATTCGGTAGCTGGATAAATTGTCTTTAATATGATACCAAAAATGTTATGTTTTTTTGACAACTTCTATTTAAAATAGAGACACGTATCACGATTTTAAGGGTTTTTTGAAACGATCCCACCTCATTTGATATACCTATTAGTGACCTGTGACCAAATACGCTTTTATTTAGCAAAATCCGCAATAATATACCTTAGAAAACAACAAAGGATAAAGAACAATGGAGGGATTATAATTTAATAAATTGTTGTGGGATGTAAAGCAATAATAGTGGGGATTTCAAAAGGAGCTGTTCATAAAATTTCCTAAAACCATTGAAATTATATGACGATTACTTACACAATACATATCTAGTAGCTCTAAAGATAACAGTAATAAGAGGTTGTGGCAGCCATCTTTGATTGATACATTCCTGTATATCTTCATTTTGACTATCACAATATGTTTACACATTGATTTAAGCATTTTTCATTATTTCTGATTAGAATTTGAAGGCACAGTAAGCTTTTATCTGGTAAATTTCATTTTTTTAGTAATTTTGGGCCCGTTTCAAAATTATCTGCCGTCTGCGCATGCGCATTTTTTCTGCAGGTTTCATGCGTATAATTTCAGATAATTAGTTAACTATCATATGGAATCTTCCAAACTGGTTAATTGCTGGAATATTTCCTAAATTGTTTGATTTTCCGCAATATTAGTGATTCACTGACTGGGCATTTTTAAATGAAAATTAGCTATTTGAAATACTGATATTTGTATACCTTTTATTCAATTGCTTCTCCTTACTTTGTCCTCTTATACTACACATTCCAAATTACACAGGGATTAAAGTTATTGTCTTTTGTATCATATTTATGCGGGGAAAAAAATCGGGATTTACCTGCTTCTGATGTCATGTTATGCAATCTTCTTACCACGTGTTTCATAAAAACAATTCAAATTTCCCGCCAAATAACTGATTTAGCAGTGTCCCAAGTGTACTTACTTTGAGACAATGCTATGACGTCATAGTTCACACTTAAAAATCCAAAAGTGTATTGTTTGACAGACAAAGGTTCATACTTTGTATTGATCCCATTATCCCCTCAATAGAATCACTCAGGCATCCCATACCATGATCACTTTCATTATTTATTGACTGCCCCTCGTAAATAAGCTAGTTATGCGATGCGCTTGGCTGAATAAGCCTAATAACACATAGGGAATACATAAAAATGCATTCCGTTATGGTTGTAGGAAGAAATTAAGCAACCTGTGGACTGTAGCTGGGGCGTACACATTGTCCTAAGGGTGGTCGGGACTGTACTCCTTACAAGGCCACGGGGGGCCGGGACTGTAGCGTAGGCGTACAAAAAATGGTGCCCCGTACACGACTGAACCCAGGACGTCATATCGGCAATTTGTACTTCCCGGCCCTAATCCCTGCTATCCCTGGGTCCGGGGATGCAATTGATAAGTGCATTACTGAAGTGTGTGTGTGTTTGAATGTGAAAATATAGGAGGATTTGGCAAATTTTCAAGCTAAAATTTTTCTCTTGTAATAATGAAATGCTCTTTCCTTGCTCATCATTAATTCAACAGCTGTGACAGCACAATGGCCTGTGCAAACATAAATGCATATTAAAATAAACGATGATAAAATGTGCGATGACGCCGCAGTGTTTTAATATTTCAAAGTCCATGTGGCTGATACATCACTGGATAACCACATCTTATATTTTAATCATGGTTTCTAGATGTATGTGTGCATTGAAACATAATATCATCAGGTGATATTGCCACACGTTTTAACAATCCATGTGCTGCTTCTGTTTCTTACAGACTCTCTGATTGGTTAGTTACAAAATGGATCTCTATATCCTATCTTACAGTTTCTGTAATTGGTTAGTTGTGTAATGGAGGCAGACTTCCTTTCTTACAGTGTCCCTAGTTAGTTAGTTATGTGATAGATGTCGTATTCCATTTTTGACAGTTGCCCTGATAAGTTAGTTTCGTGATAGTGGTTGATTTTCTTTCTTTTACGGTGGATTAAGTGGTTAGCTACCTGAAACTTATTAACTTCTCTTCTTTTGATTGGTTAGCTAAATGATAGTTGTTAACTTCTTTTCTAACAGTGGCTCTGATTGGTCAGCTATGAGTGAATTGCCTTCCTTTCTTACTGTGTCCCTGATTGGTTATTTACATGATAGTAGTAATCTTTCTCTTATTACAATGGCTCTGATTGGTTAGTCACATGATAGTAGTCATCTTCCTTTCTTACAGTGACTCTGATTGGTTATTCACATGATAGTTAGCCATCTTCCTTTCTTACAGTGACTCTGATTGGTTAGTTCCATGATTGAAGTCATCTACCTTTCTCACAGTGCCTGATACCAGACGGAAGTTTCTCTTGCAGCATCATGAACTGTCCCATGGAAGATACTGGTATCTCCCCCTCCCCCCCCCCCCCCCCCACAAAAAAAAAGGTGTACGTTTGACTGAAGATGACTGATTGGTTGATTCTGTGTTTTAATCAATACTCCATGGGGGAACAGGTACAATTGAATGCCAAGCAAATGTTTTGGATTAAGATATGAAATTAGTTGGTAAAGTCAAAACCACCCTTCCTTTAACAATTTTAGCGTAGCGTTATCGTTCAAAGCGTACTGCGTGATCACGCACTGCTTTGACGAGTGTGCAGGTTTTCCTCAAGCTCCACCCACACGCATCGTACCACTGCATATTACGCGTTAAAGGAACGGCGGCTTTAACTTTACCAATCAGTACCCATTTTGTACCTCTTCCCATGTGGAACCGGCAAATACCAAACGCATGTTTCAAATATCCAATTTGCATAATCCCGGTACCAATGGGGACCCAACATGTACCTCTTCCTCCCTAGGGGAATGATAACATCCAGTGCACGCTCTCAAAGTATCTATTTTACCATGTGACATTCTGCTATTTGCTTTGTAACATGACAACGCACAACATGTTGTTGCCGCGACAGCATTCTGAAGCTAAATGTCGCTTGGCCCTCAAAATAGCAGCATTTGTATACGCCATAGGTACAACAATCATTTCTCACCCCATATTTTTCATCCAAATATTACATCTTTGCCGATACAAAGATACAGGCATTGCTTGGCACTTCATATTCATTTCCCCCTCCAATTTTTTGAAGATGAAAAAATCATTATCCGCAAGGCAGGGACAAAAACAACCCTGTTGTATGGGCCCGACCGACCCACTTTTTACCTTTGTTTTATTTTTATTTTTTCTTAAACTTTTTTCTCAAATCATGTAAAATCAGCCGTTTTTGGCCAAAAATATGTCAAAAAATGTTTTTCACAATCTTTATAAAAAATTGCAGATTTTGGTGACATTTAAGATTAAAAAAATGTTAAAAAATCGCCTGACCGACAGTCTCTACTTGACAGGTCCGTCTGCCCGTAAAACAGGGTGTGTTACTTTAGTACTTGGGTAGCGAGAGCCACATATTTTGGTGCGACTGTTTTACATATGGCACGGACTAATCTAGATTTAAATCTTGCTTGAATACAATGTATTCAATCTAGCACTTAAGCTTAGTGTCATTTCCAAAGCTGTGCCTAATTACAGTCAATACATTTTAATCCTTGTTCAACTGTCACAACTGAAACCCCACCAAATTGAAGAAAAAAACACCCAACTTCATATTCCTGGCTTAACAGCAAGAATAGTATCCACAGATTTTTCATTTCTCATTGTATTGTACTATGCTATATGCAGGGGTATCATCGTTTCAACTTTCCGAAAATACGCCTGCATAATTGAGTAGATAGATGATCCATGATTTTAACACCCTTTCCACGCGGCTATTATTTTTACCATACACAAAACAGATTTTTCAGCAACCTTTCATAATTTTCAAAGTCTATCTCAAAGATTACTGACCAAACACTAGGCAGGTTTGTACTTATTTCAACGCATTTCTCATGGCGATTCCAAATATGGTAATGAAATACAGTAATTTTGACATTTTTGAAACATTTTGTGAAATTTTGGAATGTCGTCTGCAGCTGCCTGCCGTGTGGAAAGTGTTATCATCTGGATGACATATGCTTCACTTACCTAGGAGCTGATATGTTGAGTGGATCCCCTTTAGCCCATGCCAGGCGTGGGCATGGCGGTAATGGACGTGGTTTGGGCTGCCCTAAATGAGCTTCTAGTACTTTTGAATATCTGTACAGGTGGTTACCTGCAAAAAAAATACGGGGGAGAAGAGAAAAGATCAAAAATTAATTGCGATAAGCTTATTTCGTCACTATGTATGTCGCTATGATAATGAAATTGGCATTTTGTTGTTGCAGTAGCTAGAGATACCTGGACAAACTTTATGGTAACATTCTATGAAACCCATCAATTATTTAGTATTCTATGTACACAAAAAAGAAGAAAATTAGTAGTGTTATGAGGCTGGACGAGGTTATAAAACCTTGATCGAGGATGACCCGCGATGTCACAGGTCATGAGGTCGTCTTGTGTGGCTTTTTTGACGCAACTTATATACAACCATCCCTGTGCTTCAGATCAGACCTGGGACATAGCACTGTTTAATAGAAAGAAGAAGTCTCCCCATCAATCAATGTTGGGGGAACTGCCAAGGCTTATGATAACATGACTGGGATCAACATTGCCTCGGGGAGAGGGGGTGCTTTTTCCCTTAATTCAGAAAAAGTGTGCCAACCTTTTTTCCCATGATTATAGGTAGAGAGGAATAACTTAGGTAAAATGAACTTAGGTAAAATGCCTTACTCATAAGCACAATGTGTTGATTTGAGTAAGAGACTTGAACCTATAACCTTTATAGTATTCCGGGGGGGGGGGGGGGGGGGGGGGCTCTCAACTTTTGTGGGTAGGGGTGTGCCGCACAGGGTCACAAAAAGGGGGGCTACAAAACTGAACTGAGTGGATTTTATGACGAAAAATAAGGTCATAGGAACTGATTTTTTCCAAAAAGTAGGTCTTGAGAACTGGCCTATAGTTCAATTTTGATTAGCAAGAACGCAAATTTTCAATTTTTTTGGTTTTAGAACACAACTTTTTCAAAGATTTTGGGCTTTGGAACGCAAAATTTCGCGATTTTTGAATTTTCAATCAAATTGGGGTCTTAAAAACTGATGCAGGCTCAAAAGGGGGTCATAAGAGCTAGCAGCAGAGGGTGAAAAAGGAGGTCTTCAGCGCATCACATACCTATACCCTTTTCCAATGTCAGTGCCCCCCCCCCCCCCCCCCCGGGCTTTGCTGTACCTGCTACGCCACCCACCCCACAAACACAGCTATACAACCCTCTGAATTGTGAACATTTTGATATAAAGTCAGTTATAAAGTCAGTAAGGTGAGTAGTAGTCAAGGAAGGCGGGAAGCATGCTGGACCTCTGTCAGTGATTCTTGATGTTTTTTTCTCATTTCAAAAAGAGAAAAGAAAGAAAAATGAGCAGGACCTTTATTTGCAGGCATCAATGTGTATCTAGAACCTACCCTCCTCAAGGTTAGTCAAAGATTAAGATGCCTAATTTTTGCCTAGTTATACTTTTGAAGTGGTGAATCTTGAACAAATTTATATTTTGGAAAGGTGAATCTATGGCGAATCTTTACCTATATATTACTATAGAACGAACATATTCCAAGAAAGCTGTAATCTTAACCTATTTTATCCTGAAGGAAAGTGAATACAGGGGAAGGCTCTAGGTGGGTAGGTTCAAGATTCAAATTGACACTTGCATTAGGTCTTAGAAGTTCTCATTGCAGCAAACAAACTATTGAAGTTAGAACCCCTCCATAATAAGGACCTAAAAAGAAAAAGAAAATCTGTCTTGCAAGGATGAACACTTTTACATTCCTTACATCTCTGAATACCACTAGTTGATGTTTACAACTAATTCAATAAACGATGCACACAATTTAAGTCCCAGAAACCAGTCAAACATCGGTCGGCTAATGGGAATTTGGGATAATCACGTTAGCTTCTGCGCGTCGGATGAGTGGTAAATAAGATAAATATTGCTGCCGGTCGCACGCTTGGAAAGACTAAAAACAAAGCCTGGAGGTACTGGGAGTAAAAGGGGACCTAAGTGAGATCTGACTTCACACATAAACCAGCGACCCCTATACTTCTACAGATGTGCGTGTTTCTAACAGATCTCACTTCAAATCAATAATCTTCAAAAGCAGTCATTATTCAGATAGGCATTAACCCTATAACATTCCTCATTACTACATAACACTACACTATCAGGTGCTGGTAGCGCACACTTCCTAGCCTCATATGGCGCGATCAGGTGCGCTATGCTGAAGAAAATCTTACGCTTTTTGAAACCGACTCTGTGCCGTGATCAAGTTGCGGGCTGGACTTCCGTGAAGGCGACCCGGGTCCAATTCCCGGCGCCGGCAGAGCCAGAGTTTCCCCCTTTAATTTAACCCTTTGAACCCGACGAGCCGCCAGACCGGCTTACGCATATGTGTACCGTATACCCGGTGAGACGGTGTAACGGCTTACAGGTATGTATGCAATCAACCATATGAGACGGACTATAGGCTCAGTGTAGGATGTCCAAAGTGGTTTGATTACATAGATAAGACTACTGCGCATCTAAAAATTGCCGGGTCAAAGTTCAGAGGCTTGTTGTTTTCAATTGACGAGTGATTCTATCAGCGCATTTTGCTTGCTGTTTTTTCGTGTCTTTTCGCATCAAAATTACATTGAAATGTGGCGTGTTTTGGACATGATGGACGATAGTGATATTGCTTAGGATTTGTTTAGATGATAGTTCTGGCATTTCAGATGATTTTGAGACCCGGGCATTGAATGGGCATTGATGGAAGTCATAAGCTTTTCATGTATTTGCGGTAATGTATCAGTATCAGTATCAGTATCAGTATCGGTGTACGGGTGGGTTTTGGGGTCCAAAATATCGCCATTTTTATTTATTTTTGTCCTGAAAGCACAATCCAAGTAAACTGTTATTGTGTTATATGATTGTATAATATTTCAGATGATTCGGAACAAGTTTAGTATTGTTTTATCCATTTCCTGCAAAAATCAATATTTTGTGCGTTACCCCCGGAATGGCCAGGGTCAGCGGTACACATTGCCTGGCGCGGTCAGGGTTCAAAGGGTTAACTTATTTTTTCTCCCCTGTTAATTGTATTCCCTAAAACACGCCTTGGGGTTAGGGTTAATGATGCTATGCAGTGGGAAAACACTTATGGTGCTCACAGTGAGCACTAAAGAATAATATGAATATTTTTACAGATAACAGAAAACACATCAGCACCATTTGAATGAGTTATTATAGCTTCCATTCCAGTTGACTTGCCTTATGGCGCTAAACTAATTTCACTGCTTGATTGTCCTGAAAATACAGGAGAAGGAGAAAATACTTCTGCAGGATTTAATATTCACAAGAGGATCACATTCGATCCAAAGATATCCATGACATTTATGTCCAAAAGATTTGCACAATATTTACTTTCACCATCACACCATCTGACTTCAAATTAAGAATCTTAAAAAGCAGTCATTATTCAGACAGGCATTAACCCTATAACATTCCTCATCACTACAAAACACTACAATACCAGGTGCTGATAGCGCACCCTTCCTAGTCTTATATGGCGCGATCAGGTGCGCTATGCTGAAGAAAATCTTACGATTTTTGAAACCGACTCTGTGCTGTGATCATTTTGGGGCTGGACTTCCACGAAGGCGATCCGGGTTCGATTCCCGGCGCCGGCAGAGCCAGAGTTTCCCCCTTAATTTAACCTGTTTTTCTCCCCTGTTAGTTGTATTCCCTAAAACACGCCTTGGGGGTTAGGGTTAATGATGCTATGCAGTGGGAAAACACTTATGGTGCTCACAGTGAGCACTAAAGAATAATATGAATATTTTTACAGATAACAGAAAACGCATCAGCACCATTTGAATGAGTTATTATAGCTTCCATTCCAGTTGACTTGCCTTATGGCGCTAAAATAATTTCACTGCTTGATTGTCCTGAAAATACAGGAGAAGGAGAAAATACTTCTGCAGGATTCACAAGAGGATCACATTAGATCCAAAGATATCCATGACATTTATGTCCAAAAGAATTGCACAATATTTACTTTCACCATCACACCATCAGATATTATATATCAAATATCCATCATCAAAACAATACCTCATAGTCAGCATTTGATAAATTGAGGGTTTAGTTGCCAGATGCCCTCTAAATTTGCTGACAGCTGTCAGCATCTTTCTCATGGCACGGGGCCCACCGCTTTACTTTACAATGTTGTCTATCAGCTATGTTGCAAACACCCTGACCTGACTGAGCGCCCTCGCTAAGGTTGATGCAAGAACAATGATATGGTGTATTGTATGAAATGTGACCAGTAACATCAAAATGGGGGTGTTGTCGGCAAAATGCATTTAAGATATCAACAAAAATGAAGCGTGTAGAAAAAAAAAAGGGAAAAAAAAGCAATTTCTCCTAAATGTTTCACATAAAATGTATCAAACAAGGCGTCATTTTAAATCAAAGCTTATAAAATACACTTTTGAATGAAAAAAAATCTCAATTTTCATTTTGAATGACAAAATAGCCCTCCTTTGATGCTATCAAAATGGCTGACCACTGGTCAATATCCGTGTTGCACATAATACCGCTATCCCTCTATACCTTTTTGATCCTCAATGGTGGCCGAACAGCACATACCGTTGATGGATCTATTGCTTTACCGACTGTCTTCATTAATTCATATATTTTGCTTTCTTATCGCATAGCCGACAAGCCCACTTGCCAATTTAGCGAAACATCTCCTTGTTGCTGCTAATTGAATCCCGCTGTGACCGCACCGTCCAGTTTTTTCACACGTACGGACAAGAATACAGATGGTCTGTGTGTTAATGTAATAGATGTCAAAGGGTGTGAAACCTCACTTTATTTACTCAAGTTTCCGATGGAACTTTATGTCAATAATTCGCCGGGTCAGATTATCAATTATTTTGCAGATGAAAATAATGTGCCTGACAAATTGAAGTAGTCAAAGGGATGATACAGGAAAAAGGATGTCCGAAGTTCACTTTTATTCATGTAATTGTTTTCAAATTGTTATCAGGCCAGTGGTAAGAACAACCGTTTTTTAAGCATAATTACCCCCTGCCCGCATGGTAGTGTCAAGCAGCGGACAGGCTTGCATAATACCTATTACTTTTCACTTATTCCCCTGCCCGCATGGTAGTGTCAAGGCCTGCCCGTGTGTAGTGTCAAGAAAAGCGGACAGCTTGCATAATACCTATTACTTGTCACTTAACCCCCTGCCCGCATGGTAGTGTCAAGCGAAGCAGACAGCCTTCCATAATACCTATTACTTGTCACTTAACCCCCTGCACGCATGGTAGTGTCAAGCGGAGCAGACCGCCTTCCATAATACCTATTACTTGTCACTTAACCCCCTGCCCGCATGGTAGTGTAAAGGAAAGCAGACAGCCTTCCATAATACCTATTACTTGTCACTTAACCCCCTGCCTGCATGGTAGTGTCAAGCGAAGCAGACAGCCTTCCATAATACCTATTACTTGTCACTTAACCCCCTGCACGCATGGTAGTGTCAAGCGGAGCAGACCGCCTTCCATAATACCTATTACTTGTCACTTAACCCCCTGCCCGTATGGTAGTGTCAAGCGGAGCAGACCGCCTTCCATAGACAGCCTTCCATAATACCTATTACTTGTCACTTAACCCCCTGCCCGCATGGTAGTGTCAAGGAAAGCAGACAGCCTTCCATAATACCTATTACTTGTCACTTAACCCCCTGCCCGCATGGTAGTGTAAAGGAAAGCAGACAGCCTTCCATAATACCTATTACTTGTCACTTAACCCCCTGCCCGCATGGTAGTGTAAAGGAAAGCAGACAGCCTTCCATAATACCTATTACTTGTCACTTAACCCCCTGCCTGCATGGTAGTGTCAAGGGAAGCATACAGCCTTCCATAATACCTATTTCTTGTCACTTAACCCCCTGCCCGCATGGTAGTGTCAAGGGAAGCAGACAGCCTTCCATAATACCTATTACTTGTCACTTAACCCCCTGCCCACGTTGTAGTGCCAAGGGAAGCGGACAGGCTTGCATAATTCCTATTACTTTTCACTTAACCCCTGCCCGCGTGGTAGTGTCAAGCGAGGCAGACAGCCTTCCATAATACCTATTACTTGTCACTTAACCCCTGCCCGCATGGTAGTGTCAAGCGAAGCGGACAGGCTTGCATAATACCTATTACTTGTCACTTAACCCCCTGCCCGCATGGTAGTGTCAAGTGAAGCAGACAGCCTTCCATAATACCTATTACTTGTCACTTAACCCCCTGCCCGCATGGTAGTGTCAAGGGAAGCAGACAGGCTTGCATAATACCTATTACTTGTCACTTAACCCCTGCCCGCATGGTAGTGTCAAGGGAAGCGGACAGGCTTGCATAATTCCTATTACTTTTCACTTAACCCCTGCCCGCGTGGTAGTGTCAAGCGAGGCAGACAGCCTTCCATAATACCTATTACTTGTCACTTAACCCCTGCCCGCATGGTAGTGTCAAGGGAAGCGGACAGGCTTGCATAATACCTATTACTTGTCACTTAACCCCCTGCCCGCGTGGTAGTGTCAAGCGAAGCAGACAGGCTTGCATAATACCTATTACTTGTCACTTATCCCCCTGCCCGCATGGTAGTGTCAAGCGAATCAGACAGGCTTGCATAATACCTATTACTTTTCATTTTTAACCCCATGTCCGTGTAGTGTCGTATGCGTATATTCTCATGGGTCCAAACATGCCACGTCTCTTTAATGGTTGAGATAAGTGCTGCAACTAATATCACTATTACTTACACCTCTGCTCATTAAATATCTGTTCCACTTAAGTAAATCACTCACATTTTTAAACAAGAAAGTCCAATAATTCCAGAAATATACATTCTCATGAGTATATTCCAACATTGCATAATACCTAATAAATAAGTACAAACATGCCTAACTTTGAACCACAAGATACATTTATCACGACCAACTACTACTATCAGTTCTATCAATCAACCCCTTGCTTGATAGTGTGTCATTTGCAGTCCGACTGTTATTAAAATCACACACACATTTTCACAAAAACATTTCAAAATTATTCCTGAAAAGTTACATTCTCACAAGAGTTTTCTGATTACGGGTAGAAAATGCATTCAAATAAGTACCAACATGCCCAGTTTTGACTTGTAAATCAAATAATGGCTGCTAGTTTTGTTGATACTTGGTCACGTACAAAACACTTTTAGGATAGCACTCCACGTTATAAGCATCACAAACACTCCATCCATTACATAGGTGCCTCCTTCACCGTTATAAGAATACCTGTTGAGAGCCCA
The DNA here is from genome assembly GCA_035610835.1 of Ophiura sarsii. Classification (NCBI taxonomy): domain Eukaryota; kingdom Metazoa; phylum Echinodermata; class Ophiuroidea; order Amphilepidida; family Ophiuridae; genus Ophiura; species Ophiura sarsii. Next base: position 29,814,677 of record CM069458.1, read on the forward strand.
GTACACAGGCGTGACGCTCAAGAGAGCCCCCGACACAACACTTGCCTAGTCAATATTGCCACTATCCAATTGAGTGCGAGGCCTTGCATCAAAAAAGGGTTCTTTTCTATTCACGATTTCAATACAAAATCCTTATTTAAGGGGTTCTAACACTTGCCTAGTCAATATCGTGGCTATTCAGATGAGTGTGAGATCTTTCATTCAAAATGGTTCTTCTCATCTATTCAAGATTTCAATACACAACCCCCTTTTTAAAGGGTTCAAAACTTGCCTAGTCAATATTGCCGCTATCCAATTGAGTGTGAGGCCTTGCAAGGGTTCTTCTGTTCACAATTTCGATACACTATACTTATTTAACTAAGTGGTTCTAATACCCCTTCATTGTGATTAACTGATAAATGCAATTCAGATATCAATACATTTTACAACCAGGATTTTATAAAGGGTGATTTTTGTGCTGGGTGCACACTGAAAAGGAACATCCAGTCGTATACAACATGAACAAATAATGGCAGAAACACTGAAATGCTATGTTGATGTGTCAGTGGTTGGGAAACCTGCTTCTGGAGCTAGTCAATGTAAGCCAAATTTAAACCCTTGAGAGCTACCTGCCGATTGGTCAGAAAGATGGACACATCATTTGTTACACCAATCACAGACATTGTTAGAATTATTCTATCCCTGATAAAAAATGGAGTAACATGTTTTAGAAGCAGTATTTTAATAGGTTATTCAAATGAGTATACCATATAATTAACCAATCATAAACACTGTTTGATAGGCAGGAGATAATGCTCAGGGGGTTAAGCTGCCCCTAAAACTCTTTGCACACAACTATGATATTCCATATTCTCAGACATTGGCTATTCAGGCTGTTGCTCTACCAAAAGAATATGGTGATTTCAAGAATCGCTAAACCATAACTTCATAGAAAAGTCTGACCTGATGCATCTACTCTGACCAATTTGGAATTTGACCATATAAATCTACATTGACAATTTGATGGAGATATAAAAAAAGAAAAGAAATTGCAGATGAAATTAATTCACTGTCCGCACGAAATGGGTTTAACTGCATTCAACAGTTCTATGCATGGCTAGAATAGCACACATGTTAGTATTATAGAAGAGGCTTGTGCGAGGCATTTTGAAGATGATTTTGATCGAATGGCTAATAGGGAGGGAAGGAGGGAGGGAGGGAAATGGAAAAGATAACAATTTGTAGAAAATGACATACGTCTCAGGTAGGGTCGGTCGGTCGTTTTTGGTTTTATTTTGTTTTTTACTACCAGGCTTTTGAGAATTGCCACCGAGTCAGAAATTTGAATGAGAAAGGGGGCTGGGGGGGGGGGGGGGGGGTGGGGGAGGTAGGCTTAGCTTAAATCAAGTCACTGAGGTATGCAAAAGCTTGAATTGACTTGAATATACCTAAGGGCAAATACTAATACTTGGCATGACAGTGGTAACTGAAGGAAAGGCTTATCTTGAAATTGAGTCACATCAGTTTCAAAATGCTTTGCTTTGCTTGGTACTAATTTGAATTGAGTCCAATCTTAAGGGCAATTGCCATATATAATTTTTCTTTTGTACAACAATTTGCCTCAAAGTGCTAGAAATCCATCAAAAATGCACTTGAATCCATAAATAATAAATATCCAATTTCATTTTAACATTGGAAGGCTATCTTTATACAGGATAAAGTTCACAGTCACCTTTCGATTCAATTGTATAAAAATTGCCAAGGTTATTGTTTAAAAATTGCCAAGGTTATTCTATCTATATTGTTATCGCATTATCAATAAACTCAACCAATTTTCACTCAACATGGTTCATTGCTCGTATTGTTTTTCTTCGCCTCCCAAGCCACAACACATACGTTTTATTACTATAACCCTGATCATATATAGTCCATTACCTGATACCATAACCATTAGCCAAATGAAAAAAAAGGGAAAAGATGATGAAAATAGCTATCCATTGTCGGTGGTGCACAGAGCGCAACAGGGATAGTAAAAAAACCTTTCATGCAAATTAATGGGTATACGCTCCCATCTATTCATCACATAGCTCAATGACAAATTGACAATTCGTGGCAATGCATCACATTTGCTTCATATTTTACCATTATAGCACCATTATACACTCTTAAGGTTATTGTGTCAAATTTCTAATTGGCACTGATCAATATCGTAATAACTGTATCAGTCGACAAAAAAAACCTGTTGGTAAAAGGACCTCTCAGGCTTGGTCTGTCCAGCAGGCTTTTTTTTATTTCTTCAAAATGACACACACACAAAATCATAGAAATCTGTCAAAATATTTACCGTTTTTCAAAACAAAAAATATTGGGTCGGTATTCATTTGCACATGAATATTTGTTCTCCAATGGGTAAAAGATGGGTTAGTTCGGGCATAGATCCTTTTTTTCTCCTCAAGGATCTATAGTTCGGGCCAGTAAACAGGGTTTTTTCTAATACAATTACTCTCCCATTATGCCAGTACCTATTAATATCACAATAGCTCTCTTACACACTCTTTAGATTACCCTCCTAATATGCCAGTTCCACTGCAAATAACCTGAAAAAGTAAAGCGTATAAGGGCCCTCACCGGACTAAATCTCTTCACTATGAAGATCATATCATAGCCATCAATATGAAGTAAAATGAGGACCATCTTTAGAAATTAGCAAGTGAATCAAGAGCAAATTGAATGAGCATTTTGCCCCTAGACATCCTGCTTTTATCCAGGAGAAGAATATGTGTCAACTTAGGGGGAGGAAGTCCAGCCGAGATGATGCTAGGAATCAAACCCATGTCGCCTGGGTGGCAGTCTGGCCCATATCTAATTGAACCAAGGATTCAGCTTGGATTTTCCTACGCAAATGATAGCCTGACTGTCATGCCACCTAGTAGTGTAGTGTTTTATAGCGACAAAGGTTAGGTTTCATGAGGATTTTGCTCATAGGGATTCTTGTTTTATTAAGCATTGTGCATGATGAGTGTGTCTCAGGTTTAAATCATCAGAATTTGGATACGAGTCCAGTGGCGGTAGAGGCATCAACATTTAGGGGGGGGGGGGGGGGGGGGTCATGGACATATTTAATATGCATGTTCTATGGAAGAATTGGCAAATTTTAGGGAGGTGGGGATCTGTGAGAGGTCGTGAAATTTAGGGGGTACCCCCCTCCCCACCTGTGAGGGGGTCATGAAATTTGGGGGTAGGTAGGGGTCAGGACCCCTGTGCGTGACCCCCTGCTTCCGCTGCCTATGTAAGGGTCATATCCTCAAGACAATAATTAAAATAAGAAATGTCTTTAAAAAGACAACGCCCCAGTTTAAGTTCCCCTTTAGATTATGCCTGATATTTTTAAAATGAGTTACTTCATAAAACTATTTTTGGCACACATTAATGTACGTGTGCACAGCAACACTAGAATGGGGCTATAACTACGCAGGTGTTGTAATGCTTGAATTAGCACACATTGAATGCTCATTTCAAAAGTTGAATAAAAATGAGTTACTTCATAAAACTATTTTTGGCACACATTAATGTACGTGTGCACAGCAACACTAGAATGGGGCTATAACTACGCAGGTGTTGTAATGCTTCAATGAGCACACATTGAATGCTCATTTCAAAAGTTGAATACCTCATTTCAAAAGTTGAATACCTCATTTCAAAAGTTGCTAAAAGTTCAATATCGTGTGTGCTCATTCAAGCAGTACCTGTGCGGTGTTCAAGCAAAGACGTCGGTTCAAGCTGCTTAACCATCCTCCTTCAATACATCATTTAGCAAATTTTGAATTGAGGTATTCCTCCATTCAATGTGTGCTCATTCAAGCATTAAAACACCTGCATAGCCCGTGCTAGTGTTGCTGTGCACACGTACATGTGCCAAAAATCGTTTCGATGGAGTAACTCATTTTAAAAATATCAAGCATAATCTAAAGGGGAACTTATTGTTGTTGAACTGTGTAGATCATATCGAAATTATCAGCAGAATTCGGCACATACGGCTTCACCAGAATCTATCTAGCGCCGTCATTTCAACCCTTTTCCCATGAAATGTTATGTGTCAGGGTTCTATTATACCTTATCTATTGAAACTATTTTTTTTCTTCTTCAAATTTCATTTTTCAAGGCAATCTCTCCGTGCCCCTTTAACAAAGACAGAGTTGCTTATACTGTACAGTAGGGTTCATCAACTCTTTGATTATATCAAACTTTGGGTTTTAGTGATCAATCACACTCTCGTTTGATATAGTTTTACATAATTTACCCACAATTTCGATTATTTTTCTGAATCTGAAATTGGTTTTCTTCAAAGATTCTTCTTGCAGCCTGCTCATTCTTACTGTATCTTCTTGAATCCCACAGGTCTTTTTTTGCCTAAACAATTTATAGAAGGAGACAAGCACAGTTGGTTAAGACTGATCCTGAGACTGTTCAATAAATCAAGATGTAACACGATCAAAGCGGCCTGTCATTTGAAGTTTTTTTTATAAATATTCCTTCTTGGGTAGTCGCCATTCAATAATTGCTTGCTCCCCGCTAGTTCATCCTTCAATTTCATCTTTGACTCATTGCCTGATCACCAATCACTTATGTAAATTGTGAATACAGTGAATATGGCACAGAATAGAATTGATACAAATATGGTGCAACATCTCTTCGGATAATCAGATTTGTTTCCCCCTAAATGATTTATTGACGGAGACAAGCGCAGTTCATTGAGCCTGATCCTGAGACTGTTCAATAACTCAACATGTAACAAGATATCAGAGCAGTATGCAATTTGAGTTGTTTTTTTTCTTCTTCCCCGTTTCTGTTTTTAATTTTCCTTCTTATGTTAATTGTCGCCAGTCACAAATCAGTTGCTCCCCGCTAGTTCATCACCTTCACTTTCATCTTTGACTCTTTGCCTGATCACCAATCACTTCAGTAAATTGTAAATACAGTGACTATATCACAGAATAGGATTGATACATACACCTAGCACATAAAGTCCCTGACCAGGTGCTTTGAGGTTCGCTAATTCAAAATATATAATCGGTACAAAAAATCTGAGATATACATTAAATGAGCAAATTTCTTTTCCGCGGTTTGATACCTCATTCAACAAAATCGAATGGATACTTTCAAAGTTATGGCGATTTCAATGACCGCGCATGCAACAGAAAAGTTTGTGTTTTTTGTCTTCTGTCTTTTCTTTTTTCAAATTAATTTAGGATAATTTCAAACATTTCACCAACCAAGTTGTCAACTCAATGGTTAGAAGCCATCTGGATCAGAGGCAGAGGAAATTACACAATGAACAAAGACGAGGAGGCATACAAACTTGACGGAATCTACAACCAAATCATTCTGGCCCTTGTAATTCTGGTCATGAAGTTGCCACCTTCAACTTTCATTGTTCTACGTTTGTCCATCATGTTGTGCTACATGTAGCTGCCTACAACATTTATTAATAAATGCCCAAGATACTTTTTGTAGCATTTAAGATTCAACACATGACAGGAAGGAATATCCTTAATAATACATACAACATTTATTCATAAATGCCTGAGATAGCATTTAAGATTCAACATTTTCTTTCATAACAGGAAGGAATATCCTTAATAATACATATAGCTGCTTACAATATTTATTCATACAATTCTGAGATAGCATTTAAGATTCAACATTTCTCTCATGACAGAAAGGAATCCTTAATAACTTTGTAACTGATTCTATTATCACACTAAATGTGTGTATTACTCCTCAATGCAAGAGCACTGTCCCACAATGCAAACCGAGACATACCTTCATGTTTCCATGGGTCCAATTTTTACCCATCATTTCATGCTAGCTTCCTATAACTTTTTCTATACATAAATGCCTCCCTCTGGACAAATAGTGAAATACCCGTAACTTTTGAGACTCCTCTCGAAAACTTTTACCCACTATTATTTCATTCTAGACGCTTACAACATCTGTACACGCCGCTGATTCGCTTACAGCAAGATACCTTGCTAACGATTCAATGGAGTTTAAAGAGGCATCTTGGTTTCATCCTAATTTAGGTGAAAATGGTTTAAACATTCCATTATGCAAGTTGAATCAAGTTGAATTGCTGTTACTGCATACCTGTCATCATCAATTAGACTTGGTAACGATTTTCAATTAGCCGCCAATCTTCTGGCGTCTGAATACTAATGACGACATTATTTGATTACGGATTTTTAATGGAAGTGTTTTGGTTTCAGTGGAGTTGAATTGCGGTAAAAAAAACCTCATCACAGTCAGTATAATCCACACAAAACTTTTGTCAAAAAGAGCATCCGTTTAGCATTACTCCACTATTTTCAAAATCAGGTATCTTGGATGCTTAAAATCTAACCAATTGCCAATCTTGTTAAACTTTTAGTTTATGCCCTAGAGAGATGCTTCACTAGTGTTGGCAGTTTAAGACTCTAGATGGGGTGGGGTGGGTTGGGGTGGGGGATACAATGCTATTTATAAGTAAATTAAAGGTACGTCACATATATTATCATGAGAACAAACAGTAGGCATTCATTATTAAGGTCTGCATGGTCATAAACATCCAATGCAGAATCACCAAGCGGAACATTTCACTTTACAGGTGTGGGTCATTTTGCATTCTTTTCTTTTCTTGCTGTGACATTCGATTCAGAAACTTGTTCCATTCAAATGCTGTCTGCTTCTTTGTGACCAGTCACATCAAAAAGGACATGTTGACGGCAAACACAGTTTTAAAATGGAGGCTAATATATTTGGTGAAATATAAAGAATATATTTGGTGAAATATAAAGAAAATTGTAGAACAAAATATGCTTCTTCAAATCATATCTTGCGATTACAAAGTCCAATTAACTTCAACATGGTATCATTTGATAGCTTAGCATTTGCTCTCTCAAGTCATACCAATAATTAATGAGTTAACCCGGTGCCTCCATGTCAATTTTGATGTGACGGGTCACATATACCTGTGAACAAATATTGTTCATTTTTATGCAGAATTCTTTTTTTTTTATCTCACAAAGAAGTGGTAGGTTTCTCTTGTCCCTCAATGTACTTGTTCGTGGTCCAATCATTGAGCAGCTAACCTGAGCACTGTATTCACCTTTTTATTCATGTGTGCCCCTTTCTCCAGGAGGCAGGCATACATTAATGTTTGCCAAATGTAAAATCATGTTTTATACGCCAGATGATCATTTCATGCATGTAATTGTCAACACGAATGTGATGGATTCTTGAAGCATGGTGCTCTCTAGCCTAGTGATTCTGAGTGGCTTACATTATTATACCCACTTCCTCTACAACAGGGTGTCACAAAATTACTATAGTATAGTTGAGTCAGTTCCAAATTGGCAAGCCTCTTTACCGCAGCGAATAAATACAGAAGAGCTTGGGCGTCCATAAGGCTCGCTTCAAAACAGAGCGCACTGTGCATCATATGCATGACATGTGTATGCAAAAATTGCTCGCATACGCTAATTGGAATACTTTTGTACGCAGAGAGATCAAAACTGCACATGTCTCACCATTTTTAAGGTCTTTGTTAATTTAATTCTCGCCAGTTTGTCCGAGTCTATATATTATTTATTCAGTTTGAAAACTGACAAACTATAGTTCTATGGCTTTTGAAAATGGATTTTTTTTCTAGGTTATAAATCCATGTAATATTGTACTCACCCTTTTCCCATCAATTTGGTGTGCCATTTTTAAAGATGGCTGCTACGATTACGAGAAATTTAAAGGGACCCAGACTACCAATTTGCCAGAGTTAAGGCGTTCACACTACAGCAAGTAGGTCATACGGTACACAGTTCCATTTTGTTCGTTAAATTATTGATCCAATTATACTTCAAAATTGATAGACAAGTTAATGTAGATTTTGTTTGGGGAACGCTAGAGCAACCCCAGGAGTCACTCATGTCTATTGATGAACTAATGGGCCAGACAGTTTTCACAACATTTGAAACCAAAAAATGACTGATCCGATGTTCTTGTCAATGCACTATATAGTCGGTTCCATTTGAGGTATGTTTTAATCAGTTCCAAATTGGCGAGCCTAGCTTACAATCAGTGAATTAACACAGAAGAGCGTGGGCACGGATTACACTCGTGTTTCCCAACAGGATGCACACACTCTGCATCATGTGTACGATGCATGCATTTGTGATGTGATCTGTGAAAACCCGTCGGATGTCGCAAAATGTGAACTAGGGATTATGGGTAATTTTAAAAAAATAAAAAAATAAAAAATAAAAAAACTTTTTTTTTAGATTTTTTTAAAGAAAATTAGTTTCCAATACTTTGTATCATCATCTTTCATAAAATTTCACCTTCAAAAACTTACTTAAGTCACTTTTATTATTAACCTTATAATGTTATTATATTGAATTATGTATCTTTTTTGGCCTGTTTTCATGATTTCTTGTTTTGTAGCTTTTGATGACATCACAATCATCATTCACTCATAACTTTTTTTGTAGTGATCGTAGAAAAATGATCGAAACAGTTCTGTAATCAGCACAGTTTTAGCTTTCTTATGATATACATATCTCTAATATGAAAAATGCCACCATGTGGCGGGTTTTCACAGATCGCATCACATTTGTCAAACTCACTTGGATTACTTTTTCGACATAAATAACCCATAATTTCTCATCAATTTGGAAGTGACCGATCCTTACATGTGACGTCCGAGCGTATCCTCTTGAGCACAGCTTATTCTCTAAAGGTGACTATCTAACCCACATGGACCAAAGACATAACCATGTTGGTATGTGGATGCTGCATCGCTCACTGGGGTACGATCAGAACGAACAGCAAATGCTTAACATTACATAGCGTATTGATTGCCGATTTTCGACTGTTGTGTGTATTTTTTAATCTGCGATTTGTAGCTTCATGACATAAACCCATACGCAAAAGAAATATATTTGTGTAATTATTTTTGTGGTAGCTCGAAAAATAAATGAAGTATACTGTAGTAGATATTTAAATAGCTAGTAACAAACTTAGGAATGGGGTGGGGGCATGGGGTGTGTGGATGGTTGGTATACAAAACATAAATTGCTAACATTTCCTTCAAGTCTTGGAAGTAGACTATCATAAGCTGGGAGCAGTAACAGGATTCAAGCCGTACAACGATCGTCTTACCTTCTAATCTTGTTGGTAGATTATCATAAGCTGGAAAATGTAGAGATTCTTGTGCATTTTTTAAAAAACAAAGTAGATGGATTGCTATAAGCTGTGCGCTACTGCAGCAGAGATTCCAATAGCCGGTAACATACCGGGGCAGGCAGAGGTAGAGCGATTGTGAGGAGCAAGAAGTGCCCCTTTAATACAATCATTTTACCCCTCTTACACGATCTACACAAGCCATAAACTGATGATCTTCATGACTGGGAGAGATAGGGGGATTCTAGACACAAGGCGGTTCTCGAACGGCGCGTCTCGCCTGTTCATCAAAAGTGACTTGAAAGAAATGATGATGAAACATATGATACAATGTAGCACTGTCACAGAGGTATGCATTGTAGTTAATGCATCAAGATAGGCCTTACTGATCTATTTGACCCCATATTTGACCCCGAAAAATTAAACAAAAAGAACACACCATCCCTCTTCCGTCCACCAAATCCCATCAAGATAGACCTTACTGATCTATTTGACCCCATATTTGACCCCCGATGACCCCGAAAAATTAATCAACAAAAAGAACACACTTGACCCCATATTTGACCCCCAAGGACCCCGAAAAATTAATCAACAAAAAGAACACACCATCCCTCTTCCGTCCACCAAATCCCATCAAGATAGGCCTTACTGATCTATTTGACCCCATATTTGACCCCAGATGACCCCGAAAAATTAATCAACAAAAAGAACACACCACCCCCCTTCCCTCCACCAAATCCCATCAAGATAGGCCTTACTGATCTATTTGACCCCATATTTGACCCCCGATGACCCCGAAAAAGTAATCAACAAAAAGAACACACCATCCCTCTTCCGTCCACCAAATCCCATCAAGATAGGCCTTACTGATCTATTTGACCCCATATTTGACCCCCGATGACCCCAAAAAATTAATCAACAAAAAGAACACACCATCCCTCTTCCGTCCACCAAATCCCATCAAGATAGGCCTTACTGATCTATTTGACCCCATATTTGACCCCCGATGACCCCGAAAAATTAATCAACAAAAAGAACACACAACCCCCCTTCCCTCCACCAAAGCCCATCAAGATAGGCCTTACTGATCTATTTGACCCCATATTTGACCCCCGATGACCCCGAAAAATTAATCAACAAAAAGAACACACCACCCCCCTTCCCTCCACCAAATCCCATCAAGATAGGCCTTACTGATCTATTTGACCCCATATTTGACCCCCAATGACCCCGAAAAATTAATCAACAAAAAGAACACACCATCCCTCTTCCGTCCACCAAATCCCATCAAGATAGGCCTTACTGATCTATTTGACCTCATATTTGACCCCCGATGACCCCGAAAAATAATCATCAAAAAGAACACACCACCCCCTTCCCTCCACCAAATCCCATCAAGATAGGCCTTACTGATCTATTTGACCCCATATTTGACCCCCGATGACCCCGAAAAATTAATCAACAAAAAGAACACACCATCCCTCTTCCGTCCACCAAATCCCATCAAGATAGGCCTTACTGATCTATTTGACCCCATATTTGACCCCCGATGACCCCGAATAAATAATCAACAAAAAGAACACCCCATCCCTCTTCCGTCCACCAAATCCCATCAAGATAGGCCTTACTGATCTATTTAACCCCATATTTGACCCCCATGACCCCGAAAAATTAATCAACAAAAAGAACACACCATCCCTCTTCCGTCCACCAAATCCCATCAAGATAGGCCTTACTGATCAAATTTGACCCCATATTTGACCCCCGATGACCCCGAAAAATTAATCAACAAAAAGAACACACCATCCCTCTTCCGTCCACCAAATCCCACCAAGATAGGCCTTACTGATCTATTTGACCCCATATTTGACCCCCGATGACCCCGAAAAAATAATCAACAAAAAGAACACCCCATCCCTCTTCCGTCCACCAAATCCCATCAAGATAGGCCTTACTGATCTATTTGACCCCATATTTGACCCCCGATGACCCCGAAAAATTAATCAACAAAAAGAACACACCATCCCTCTTCCGTCCACCAAATCCCATCAAGATAGGCCTTACTGATCAATTTGACCCCATATTTGACCCCCGATGACCCCGAAAAATTAATCAACAAAAAGAACACACCACCCCCCTTCCCTCCACCAAATCCCATCAAGATAGGCCTTACTGATCTATTTGACCCCATATTTGACCCCCGATGACCCCGAAAAATTAATCAACAAAAAGAACACACCACCCCCCTTCCCTCCACCAAATCCCATCAAGATAGGCCTTACTGATCTATTTGACCCCATATTTGACCCCCAATGACCCCGAAAAATTAATCAACAAAAAGAACACACCACCCCCCTTCCCTCCACCAAATCCCATCAAGATAGGCCTTACTGATCTATTTGACCCCATATTTGACCCCCAATGACCCCGAAACATTAATCAACAAAAAGAACACACCATCCCTCTTCCGTCCACCAAATCCCATCAAGATAGGCCTTACTGATCTATTTGACCCCATATTTGACCCCTGATGACCCCGAAAAATTAATCAACAAAAAGAACACACCCCCCCCCCTTCCCTCCACCAAATCCCATCAAGATAGGCCTTACTGATCTATTTGACCCCATATTTGACCCCTGATGACCCCGAAAAATTAAGAACAAAAAGAACACACCATCCCCCTTCCCTCCACCAAATCCAATCAAGATAGGCCTTATGGATCTTATTTGACCCCCGATGACCTTGAATGACCTCTGATGACCTTGAAAATTTATTCAGCAAAAAGAACACACCACTCCCCTTCCCTCCACCAAATCTCATCAATATAGGCCTTACTGATCTATTTGACCCCATATTTGACCCCGATGACCTCTGGTGACCTTGAAAATTTAATCAGCAAAAAGAACACACCACCCCCCTTCCCTCCACCAAATCCCATCAAGATAGGCCTTACTGATCTATTTGACCCCATATTTGACCCCCGATGACCTTGAATGACCTCCGATGACCTTGAAAATTTAATCAGCAAAAAGAACACACCACCCCCTTCCCTCCACCAAATCCCATCAAGATCGGCCTTACGGATCTTATTTGACCCCATATTTGACCCCCGATGACCTTGAATGACCTCTGATGACCTTGAAAATCTAATCAGCAAAAGAACACCCCACCCTCTTCCCTGACATCAAGTCCCATCAAGATAGGCCTTACGGATCTCTAGATATCGCGTCACAACGCGTCTCAAAAGTTTTAAGCATATTTGATCCCGATGACCTTGTATGACCCCCGATGACCTTGAAAAATCAATCAGCAACAGAACGCACCACCCCCCTTCCCTCCACCAAGTCCCATCACGATAGGCCTTACGGATCTCCAGATATCGCGTCACAAAGGTATTTCTTAGCACACGGCATACGGCGGACGGCGGACGGCATACGGCGGACGCCGGACGCCGGACAGAAATAGGGATAACATAGTCTCTTTCTGATTACATCAGGCGAGACAATAAAATGATTGGCTTACATCTTGTTGGTAGACTATCATATTAAGCAGGGAGAAGAAGAGATTCTTGTTCACTGAACATAGGAGATAAATTACTATAGGCTGTGTACTGTAGCAAAGATACTATTAGCCAGGTGATCTTCATGGCTGAGATAAGTAGGGGATTCTAGACATAAAACAATTGGCTTATTACCTTCTAATCGTGTTGGTAGACTATCATAAGCAGGGAGAGGTAGAGATTCTTGTTCACTGAACATAGGTGATAAATTACTATAGGCTGTGTACTGTAGTAGAGATTCTAATAGCCGGTAACATACCAGGGCAGGCAGAGGTAGAGCGATCTACACAAGCCATAAACTGATGATCTTCATGGTTGGGAGAGATAGGGGGATTCTAGATATAAAATGATTGGCTTACCTTCTAATCTTGTTGGTAGACTATCATAAGCAGGGAGAGGTAGAGATTCTTGTTCACTAAACATAGGAGATAAATTACTATAGGCTGTGTACTGTAGCAGAGATTCCAATAGCCAATAGCAGTCTGCAAAATACAAATACAAATATAAAAACCTGGTTAAAACAGAGAATCAAATGGCAAGAGCACTTTCAATTAAAATTGTACATTTTTAACTTGGATGTGGTGAGTAGAGAGAGACACTCACATCAAAAGAGCAAAGACACACCCATATCAGTATTGATGATGGTGGTGTATATATTTGTGTTATATGGGTTTGAACAATCATAATTTACTAATGTTTTACATTAGTTTTTAAAAAGCTTAAAATATCTTATGACTCCTAATAAGTAGTAATGACAGAAATGCAATTATTTTTTAATGCATCAGTGTAAAGATACATAGTCCTTAAAAGATCACAGATAAAAAATGTAATTTAGTTTTTGAATCAAGTACTATTTTATCCATTTTTAGGTTGGGTGTCTGGTATATACAGTGTGACTGTCGGATCAAGTATTTGTGTAACGCGACATACATAAATGATCGCTTGTTCAAACCTTTCCATTTTCGTATGGATTTGTGGTATGGTAATGATGATAAATGTTAGCTGTTGCATTGTTCTTGATTCTTTGTGACTCTATTGATAATAGAGTGACATCGTTTTCAATCAGTAATAAAGAAACCCCAACTGTTTCTGCTGATCTTAGAAAAAATGTGTTCGAACACTAACACTAATTGCCATGTTATTTGTACACTATTTGAGTCACATGAAAATAGAGACTTGTTTATGGTAGCCTGAATCCCCTTCCTCATACCCTCACCCCTCCCCACCGATCAATGTTGCGAGACTATGTGCTGATGGTGGACACATTGTGGGATTCAACATTGATCAGGGGGAGAACTTTACATTACACCTACAAATTGTTCGAACAATATTTTCTAACATTGTAGTTCCAAACACACTATAGCTTTATATTACATGTTAACCATAGATGCAGGTGTGCTATAAACTTCCAATTATTCATGCCATGAAACAGAACGTTGGGGTAATAAAGAATTCATATCGCAGTTGAATACAGTATTGTATGCTTTGTTCTTGAATCTTTGTGACGCCATTGATAATAAAAGAGTGACATCATTTTCAATCAGTAAAGCAAATAAACCCTGTTGTTCTGCTCTAGTTTCAAACACACTATAGCTTTATATTACATGTTTTCCATAGATGCGGGTGTGCTATAAACTTCCAATTATTCATGCCATGAAACAGAACGTTGGGGTAATACAAAATTCATATCGCAGTTGAATACAGTATTGTATGCTTTGTTCTTGAATCTTTGTGACGCCATTGATAATAAAAGAGTGACATCATTTTCAATCAGTAAAGCAAATAAACCCTGTTGTTCTGCTCTAGTTTCAAACACACTATAGCTTTATATTACATGTTTTCCATAGATGCAGGTGTGCTATAAACTTCCAATTATTCATGCCATGAAACAGAACGTTGGGGTAATAAAGAATTTATATCGCGGTTGTATATATAGTATTGTATGCTTTGTTCTTGATTCTTTGTGACTCCATTGATAATAAAAGAGTGACATCATTTTCAATCAGTAAAGCAAATAAACCCTGTTGTTCTGCTCTAGTTCCAAACACACTATAGCTTTATATGACATGTTTACCATAGATGCAGGTGTGCTATAAACTTCCAATTATTCATGCCATGAAATAGAACGTTTGGGTAATAAAGAATTCATATCGCAGTTGAATACAGTATTGTATGCTTTGTTCTTGAATCTTTGTGACGCCATTGATAATAGAGTGACATCATTTTCAATCAGTAAAGTAAACCCTGTTGTTTTTCTGCTGCTCTAGTTCCAAACACACTATAGCTTTATATGACATGTTTTCCATAGATACAGGTGTGCTATAAACTTCCAATTATTCATGCCATGAAACAGAACGTTGGGGTAATAAAGAATTCATATCGCCGTTGAATACAATCGTAATAACAAACAAAATTGAGCTGCATTTTTACTGTCATCTTTAATGCTGATTGAGCAGCAATTTATTCCCAGATGTGTATGACAAACAGATATTAGGCGACAAAAATAACCTAATCTGTTCTACGGGAAAACAGACCTCTCTGGTGGTGTTATTTGTTTGTTTGTTGTTGTTGGTTCCTGTTCGATGTTTGATTTTTTGGTGGGTTTTTTTTTGGGGGGGGTGGGAGGTAAAGATTTTTGTGAAAACATTTTGGTGAATTTTCAACAATTTTCAAAAAATTTCTAACAGATTCAAAAATTTACAAATATTTTCGAAATTGATCAAAATAATCTTTAAAATTTGTAAAAAAAATGAATTAACAATTCAAGAAGAAAAGATTGGTCGGTCGGGCCAGTAGAACACAGCCCTATCCATAAAGGTCAACTGTCTTAAGATCAATGTTAAGTTCCAGTTCCATATATATTTATTTTTATTTTTAAACACAAAATTGAAATTCAAGAAGACTGGAGACCAACGTGACTGGTTCTCTTTAATCATGTCACATTGATGATACATGTTTAGCTGCTATGGATATCAGTTTTTCTACATGATAACCTTTCAAGTAATATTCTAACCATATTGTAACTGATCATGCGTTATAAAACACAGCATGACAGCTCTTGAACGGTCTACCTACTATACTTGCATGTAACAAGATACGGGATGAAATAATGTGTTTTTGTTGGTAATCCTAGCAGTGTTTTTTCTCGGTAATCCTAGCATGTAAATGTCTAATAATTTGATCCGTCTGAAGCGCAGGTGGCGATTTGTGCCACATAATACTTCTAACTCTAATCCTAATCTGGTCAGGTAAGGTTAGGGCTAGGATAAGGGTTAGGCTTGTACCACAGGTTATGGATTAAATACAGTGCTACAAAAAAGAAGTAACTTACCAGGTAATAAATATGCTCATGAATATTTAGTTCCAATTTAAAAATATAAAATTACAAAATTATGAATTCATTTCTCCTCTTTTAATTTGATAGATTGTTTGCAAAGATCAGTTTAAAAGTGTATGTTCCGATCACTTTTTTTGGGCTATGATTTTTTTTTTATCAGAAGAATCCCCATATTTTTCTCATTATGTCTGTACAATCTTAGGGGCCAGAAATTATAGGCTAAAATGTGGTGAATTACTGCTAAAGGCGGTTAACCACCAGCCAGTTTGTGTACTACTCAATGGGCACATTTTTGTGACCTTGTGCTTCTAAAATAAGAACCATTGAAGTCATGCAACTCAAATTTTAGAATGTGACAAATTTAAGGATGACCTACCATGTTAAATAGAAAACATCAAGTTGAAAATCGGGCCAGAAATCAGAACATCTACCTTTAAAACAATTAAGAACGCTACACCGAAAAAAATGAGACAAAATGCAATTTTCATTTTTGCATTTGGGTTTTGAACAACACGCAGTATAGTGTGACAGGTATGTGTATGGACTGTGTTGATCAAATGGAGCATCCCCAATCCTGGTCTTTCTATGTTGTCACTACCCGTTAATCAATAATCTGCCTATTGCTACACCGAGGCTGCATGGAAAAAAAAAGACTCTTGATTTTTGACACAAATCTTTGCTAAGATTCCATCTATCTTCACACGCAATATCTCATATTAAAGACAAGAAATTTCTATTTAATTTTATGATTTGATATGTTTACGTAGGAGCTATAGTATTTGAGTGATGTATATTAACTGGTAACTTACTATTTGAGCAGTGTATTTCTACCATATGGCAATGGCAATATACAATTTACATTGTTTCATCTAGTGTTGTGCCTTAAATTAGGCGTGCATCTCTATGAAGTCTTTTAAAATTTAAGAAATAAAAGTGTGTATATTTGAAAGACTTTGTATTGATCACACTATCCCTCAATAGAATCACTCATGCATCCCATACCAAGATCACTTTCATTACATTTTGACCCACCCTTGTATGGCAAATGGTACACTTCTTTGTTTTTTGAGGCTATTGCCTTTATAAAAGGTATAGACCATGTCACTTTATTGTAGATAAGCAATGATAGGTGCCCTGTTCCATTCCATGTGGGGGGGGGGGGGACCTTGCATTGACTGTTGCATTGACTGCTGTCATATACAAATGACTGGTTTGGTTAAAGGGACATTAAGTGGTGTTGAAAAGTTTAAATGTTTAAAAATTTACTTCAGAATTCAAGATGAACATTAAAAATCGCCATTATTGTTGTTTCTACTAACGAAATACACAGCAAAACTAGATTAAAACAATATCATCGCTATTTATTGAAAAACGCCCTCTATGCAAATATGGTTCGCGTTATGTATCACGCGTACTGCACGGGGATACTGTCGGACGTAAAATGCTGGTCCCGTGGGACCAGCATTTTTTGAATCAACGTTTTCTTGTACAAAGAGAGCTGATTTTTCTTAATCCTTATAGGTGTAAGTTCATACATGTAATACAATTATAAAAATAAACTAATCTCAGTTTTTATCATAATTGAGGGCGCTGCCTCCAACACATCTCTTAGTGTCCCTTTAAGTGTATGGTTTATAATGGACACTCCCTTCGAACTGGCAAGCAATGCCTGTAAACAGCAAATTTTGTTTGCTTGCCTGCTCGTTACAGGTGACATCGTCCATAGGCTGAAAGGTATTCAGTTTTACAAGTAATTTAGAGATTACTAAGATCAATTCTGATTGGTTACACAGATCACTTTGTCACCTATTTAACTAATCACAATCACTGTTAGAACAAAATACTGTAAAAGCCAATATTTTCGCGTAAAGATATTTTCACGCATTTTGATATCATAGCCATTTCGCGAATTGTTTTTTCGCAGGCGACCTTCTGGATGCACTGCATGAATGTTGAAAACAATATTTTCGCAGACAAATATTTTGCGTGAAAAATAAAACCTCCGCGAAAATGTCAGCTTTTACAGTAGTAGCTCTCATGGAATGAAGATCTGAACAGCATGTGTCAGCGCTCAAAGATCATGCAGCAATATTACAATAGTTTTATGTCATAGTAGATAAGCCATAATTTTATTTGCTGAGAACGAGAGGTCGAGCAGTACTTCAACTACCACAAAAAAGATCACACTTCATGGCTTGAACAGTTTGGTCACTACATAGCCAAAGACATGTCTTTGATGTAGCTGAGGGTTGTTGCTGCAGGCAATAGAAGTGGTTCAGGGGATATGCATCTCAAATTGCCTATGGGAAGCTACTTCATCTGGGAACTTTAACTTTTGCGTGATCATATCTTGATGGCGCTGAAGCACTGTCTGTTGTCTGCTTAGATTAAATTTACATCAAGTCTGTCAGACACAAACAAATGGTGTATATTTAGGGAAGTGACAAACTGAGCTAAAAATGTATCAAACAAACAATTAAAGCATAATTTAATCATATTCAGGGTGGTAAAAACCTGCAGCATGTAAGGTTTTTATGATAATTTTTGAAACTGCACAATTTTACAGTTTTTTTCCCAACAATTCTGTGTAAACTATTCCTAAGCAGACGGCAAACAGAGCTACAGCGCAATCAAGATATGATCACACAAAAGTTCCCGGATGAGCTCATTAAAATAGCCTAGAAAATGTGACCTGTAATTAACGTATGCAAATTATAGGAGTTCCCCATCCCAAAATTAATAGTATCCCTGAGTGGTCTGTGTTGGTTTGGCAGGTGCTTCTAACAAATGATTTTGTATGTCCTAGTGGTTAATTTAGTTGATGGGTATACAATCAACTGATCACGTAACTTCTAGAAACACTGGAAATGATACTGGATATACATCATTATTTCTGACGATAGAAACTGGCAGCTCAGTTCTCCTATTCGGTTACAACTTGTCGTTGATAAATAAATGATGGTACTACATATGTTAAAATAACATAGGTTTCATCTGGTAATGGGATTTCTGAGAACTAAGCAATTTACATATAATTTGAATGTCACATGACTGTAGAATGTATTGTAATCATGGCTAAAACTGTGATGATAGAGCACGTAGGTCGCTCTATATTACATTGGTATGGGGAAAACCAAAATCTATTATAAATTAAGGAAAATGAATGTATTTGTAAAACCTCATTATATAATATGAGGTTTTTGTATTTCAATTCACTCAACTATCTCATTTATAACTTATACATCTGCTGGTAAACCGTTAACTCTTTCAATGTGGCAGGCTCTGCAGACGACATTTCACAAAATGTTTCAAAAATATCAGAATTATTGAATTTCTTCACCATATTTGGAATCACCATGAGAAATACATTAAAATAAGTACAAACATTCCTAGTATTGGTTCAGTAACCCTTGAGATAGACTTTGATTTGAAAGTTGGGAAAGGTTTTGGAAAAATCTGTTTTGTGTATGGTAAAAATAATAGTTGTGTGTTAAACCATAAATACTGGAGAGTTTCTCTCCAGTATTTATGGTTAAACATACTAGCTAAAAACAAATGGATAAGATTAATAGTCCATGGCCCAATTCAAAGCGGTGTATTTCTGTGTTGGTATTAGTTCTGAGGAAGAAGGAAGGGATACAAAATTGGTCTTTTTAACTCAAATGATCTGATCATATTATGAGATTCAAGTAAGGGCAGCGTAAGAATGAGCTATGGTTTGCGATGGTTTCCAGTTTTCAATACAATTTATGCCGTTAAAATATACTACCGGGTCCTAGGGTCGGCAATCAATTATTTCCTTTCATCCTTCCGCGTCCCTTACCGAGGTTCCATATTATTGGTCTATTTTCATTGGAAAATCCTCAAATTTGAGTGGAAAACAGATGCTTAAACTAAAAATGGTACCAAATTACACTAAAAACACATCACATTTTATGGAAACTCATCTCAACTCTTATTATACAATGGATACATATTTTTTGAAAAGCTACCTTTAACCCTTGTGGCTTTGAATGCTAAATATACTATCCACCTTACCCCAAGCAATAACCAAATTCCAATTTGATTTTCTATAATATATTTCTTGTAAGCTCCAATATGGCTAAAGCTACAAGCCATGCATTGTATCCCTTTATTCATAGGGAATCTTACACATAAATGCATTAACCCAATGCAAGCTATAGCTATAGCTATTGAAAGCCAACTAATTATCTCTGAAAGGCAACCCCCAACTGCACCAATATAGATTCAATTTATAATAATAACAATAATGATAATGACCTGGATAATGATAATATCATAATGCATCGAAGGATTCAAATTACATCGATATATCATTAGAGTGTTGGCCTTGTTCTGAGTGTCATCACTGTCGAAAAATCATCAACAAAATTAGTCAAATATTTCCAAGATGGTGTACGATGGTTGGTATGTATATAATCATGTCAGTGGTTTTTGATAAAGTCAGCTTGACAATATCTAGACAACCTTAAATGTCAGTTTTTATGTAGCGCTTTTCCAATTATGCTCAAAGTACGTACTAATTTCGATGTCACTATAGGATACATCAGAATCAGTTTGCTTCACTTAGGTGGCTGCATATCATACAAATACATATAATTTCACACATTTATATCAGACACTTTGATTGTGATTATCCCCCAATCAGCTCCCCATTTTAACACTGGGTAGAGAGAGGCAAGTGCGGTATACGGTGTCTTGCCCAAGGACACAACACGTTGGCCGTAGTGGGACTCGGAACTTACAACTTTCCGATTAGGCCAACAACAAAAATGGTTGTGTTGCCCTCAATACTAAAAATTTAAAATTGGGTCGGTCGGTCTGTAAACTTTTTTTCTTTTTTCTCTTTTTGGCTGAAAAATATACGGTTTATGTCAAGACAAAAAAGCCCATATGTCAATTTAACTAATGTTTCTAGTGTGATAATAGTCTTAAAAATATTTATTAAAGCCAACTTAATTTCAAGCAAGAAATAGTATTATTTAGACACTTAAAGGACAAATTTAAATCTAAAAAAAAAAAAAAGTTGACCCTAATTTTTTGTGATTTTAGGGTCGGTCGCTGAAGGCAACACAACTTCTTCTTTTTTGGCCTTAATTAGTACGAGCGCATTTTCATCAGAATTGTTGAATGCTGGCACGCGACCACCTGATCAAGTAGACTAAGACACTGACTCCTATGCTGGTGGTCGACTCCCGCCATCGGCAGGTCTACTTTTCCCCACTAAATTACGCCCATTTCACTCCCCGGATACTTCTTTCAACATTTCCATTCCAAAGATGTTAGGGTTCATTTGTGAGGCGACATACAGGCCGGGCATGGTTTCCAAGCAGGGGAAAGGCTCCCAACCCACGCTGGTACGCCACTGTTTAGTAGTAAAAATTGTATCAAAACGAAGCTGACAGATCCCCCAAACAGTATTCACCTCACTATAAACGATGATCAGATTTACTGTTATTGTCTTTAAAAAAATGGATAATTTCTTTACGTACCGTTTTATTTACTCACTCAATTATCCCGATAATTGCATTGCCCTATTCATTTAGCAAAAATATCTCAAATGGATGAATTTGAGAGCAAGACACATTAAAATCCCCTCACGTTCTCAGGTGAATCTTTCCCCCCTCCTTGATATTGTCTACCAAATGTATACTCTATCAACATTGGCAAATTACGAAGGAAACGGCTGCCATATTCTGTAAAACATTCTGTCACCTCTGTTGATATTAGGAGGTAGACATTAATGGTTTAGTGCAACAAGAGCCTTGTTGTTAACCATGGCTGCCATATAATCCATATCAAGGGTTAAAGGTAGATGTTCCGATTACTTGCCCGATTTTCATTTTTGTGTTTTCTATTCTACATAATGGGTCATCCTTAACCCTAACCTTCCTGGAACCTACGATTGAACCTATGATTCACTACAGCAAAAAGCAATGTCCATGAGCATACTACAGCATTCAATTTGATGACGTCATCAACGAAGCTGATATGTGTGTACGAAATCGCTGCCCAGGCGAGCATCAGCAGGTTAGCCGAGATGTTAGGGACGTAGCGCGGTGATCAGAGGGTCCGGGGGTCAAATTAGGAATATCATAGAAAGAGCATAAGACCAATGAATTTGTCAGAAGCCAGATTGGGGACCAAACTTCTCGGTGTAATAAGATCATGCGCAACAAACTGCAATTCGTTGGACACATTGCTAGACAAAAGGTGACAAACTAGAAAAGGTGATAACTCAAAGAGCTGTCGAAGGAACTCGTAAACGTGGCAGATCAAAACTCCGCTGGACTGATGGCATTAAAGAAGCAACAGGTTTATCTCTTAACTCTGCACATCCCATGTCACAAAATAGACAAAGATGGCGCTCCATCATCAATAGGGTCACAAAGAATCAGCCATGATTCATAAAACGACGACGACAATTGAAGCCATTTTAGATGGGCCTTATGGCAATGAAACCTCAACTTAGAATAAACCACCAGCTCAGGCATTTATTTGTTACATTGCCAATTCCTATATCTATAGTGTATTTCAATTTTGCAATAAATAATGCAAATTTAAGAATCCTTGGTTACTTTTGGGATCATAAATAAATTTCTTACCGAGTCAAACTGAGGTTCCCTGTTGGCTATGACTATGTCCCGATAGCCTGCCTTGATAAATGAGGGGCGCCACAAAAGCAAGCGCAATTTGTGCTAACGATGAAATCCATTCAATAAGTTAATTAGAGAAGTTTCAATCGAGAGCGGATTGATTGTTAAGGTGTATAAATCAAACACTAAAACAAAATCACATGCCCTGGGAAGGTAGGATGAGATAGTCATAATAGTCATAATGATCTGGCAACACTTTTACAGCAACCACGACCAGTGATATAAATGAGGGGCGCCACAAAAGCAAGCGAATTTTGTGCTAACGATGAAATCCATTCAATAAGTTAATTAGAGAAGTTTCAATCGAGAGCGGTTTGATTGCTAAGGTGTATAAATCAAACACTAAACCAAAATCACATGCACTGGGAAAGTAGGATGAGATAGTCATAATGATGGCAACACTATTACAGCAACCACGACCAGTGATAAAAATGAGGGGCGCCACATAAATAAATTTCTTACCGAGTCAAACTGAGGCTCCCTGTTGGCTATGACTATGTCCCGATAGCCTGCCTTGATAAATGAGGGGCGCCACAAAAGCAAGCGCAATTTGTGCTAACGATGAAATCCATTCAATAAGTTAATTAGAGAAGTTTCAATCGAGAGCGGTTTGATTGCTAAGGTGTATAAATCAAACACTAAAACAAAATCACATGCCCTGGAAAGGTAGGATGAGATAGTCATAATAGTCATAATGATCTGGCACCACTATTACAGCAACCACGACCAGTGATATAAATGAGGGGCGCCACAAAAGCAAGTGCAATTTGTGCTAACGATGAAATCCATTCAATAAGTTAATTAGAGAAGTTTCAATCGAGAGCGGTTTGATTGCTTAGGTGTATAAATCAAACACTAAACCAAAATCACATGCACTGGGAAAGTAGGATGAGATAGTCATAATGATCTGGCAACACTATTACAGCGACCAGTGGACTCTCAATTGGGATTTTCAGCGTGTATTGGACCAATTTGGGTATTATATTCTGGATCAAAATTTGCTAATTTGGGTATTCTATGCACATTTTTAAAATGTCATTTTATGTGATGATGTTGTTCACTTTTCGCAATGTTACCACAAATTGTAAGTGCTGGTGTTAAAAACCAAAATACTTAAAAAGACTTCCCTGAGATCTCTCTTGGGATGGGAACAAATTAAAGACACAAACAAAATTGGTTGTTTTTTCAATGCCAGGGAAAATGCAACTATAACTTGCATCTTCATCTCATGGAATTGCTGTGAAAAGTAATAATCAACACATACAAAAAAAGATGTACAGTATCCTGCACCAAACTGAATACAAAGATATTCACCTTTTTGACTTGAAAGGGCTGCATCGATCCAATAAAGAAAGATCACTACAATAGATATGACACACTTCACAATTTCAGAGAGACAGAGCACCGCAACGAGTAGTTTCGTATTGAATATGTTACAGCAGTTCATGCATAGAAAGCTTTTAACAAAATGGGTGCTAGCCTTGGGGAAGCACCTTTTTTTTTGGGGGGGGGGGCGGTATGTAGGTAGATGTGTGCCCTCTTGGTTTTCATAAATGAGGATACCGAAACTGATTTTAAAAGAAAAACAGTAAATCTTTTCATAAATAATTATTTGCTTCAGAAGTGTGGTAACAACATAAATCTTTCAAAACATTTGAATTGAAGAATGCAAAGTTTTGCCATTTTCAAATCTAAAATTATGAGAAAAAAATGAGGGTGATGAAGCAGGCTGAAAATGGGGGCGGGGGCCTTATAAAATAGTGAAGGAGGGTAAAAAGTGACCAACCCAAATTGTATTCAAACTAAATAGCGAGATTAACATTTGGTGAAAGATGATGTGTTCCATTCATCTTGGTTCCATCTGGTTATGCAGAAAATGTCATCTTCATTCACCCGCCTCATTGTAATATTCTTACCATATTATTATTAACATTTATTATTTCTATATGCTAACAGCGCATGCATGCACCATGACAGCGAATGCTAAAGGTTGAACTAACCACCTTCACATCAATGGAGGTGCATTACTATACTTTAATCCATTCAAAATTGGCAAGAAATATTTCTGTTTTATCCCTCCCCACCCAAAAGTAATCCAAGCGTGTGCACCCAATTATGGCCACACACACGGCTTAGGCCCACACACGGGTCACGCATATGATGCACAGTGCACTTGTTGCCTTCATGTGTGCCCGCGTCCTCCTGAATTCATTCACTGCTGTACTGAGGCTTCGCTAAGGCTGTGACTTATACCTGGGAACCTGGGTACCTGCCCGCTATTCCGGGTACCCGGGTACCAAATTGGGTACCCGAATACCCAGATTTTTTTTTTTTTTTAAAAAGAAGTTTTTTTGGGGACAAATTTGTACTTGGTAAAAGAAAAGAAAAAATTTAAAAAAATAAATTTAGTTTTAGTGTCTATTTTCGGGTACCCGGGTACCCACTCGAAAAACAGGTCGGGTACCCGGGTACGAAACTACCCGTGCATTCACAGCCTTAGGCTTCGCCCAGTTCGATCTGATCCAACTATAGAAATGCTTTCAGTGAAAAGTTACGGAAACATTCCTTTACATTGTCTCTAGGTATTGCATTACATCAACGATGGGTTACATATGATAGCACACCTCTGCATCATACGTTGCTATGCATAAATAAAACCTGGGGTTTTATCTTTTACTTTGCAGTAGTCTTTTTATGGAGGGAAAGCACACTGACATTTAAAGGTGAGGGCAGAGGTATGTGCCGTCCTCAAGACCAACCTTTTCATCTTCCTATACCAGATCCGTTTTAAGCTTAATTCAGTTCTTTAAGACCCCTATTTTTCTAAAAGTTCTTAGAACAGAAATGTTGAGAACAAAATTCCAATCGTAAAATTAAGACCCAACCTTTTGGGGATAGAAAATCAGTTCTTAAAAACAAAGAGTATCAACATTTATTAAGACCATGATGGCATACCATTACCAAAATATGTTGAGTCCTATTTGACATTTAGTTGACAGTCATAATTAGTTTTAATTATTCTTATTACTATCATCATTACAGATACAATAATATTAATATAACTTATTTATTTCACTGGACCTCAGCCATCCTCTTTTATTTACCAATCTAAAGGTTTTAGTAAGCAATCAACATCAAGTACTCTGTCCAAATGCCCAACACAAATATGCGCAATGCTCTTTCCTCTGCAACAAATACATGTACACCTTTTACTGCTTTAACAATATACCCACACTACCATGATTTAGTAGCCACAGATAGAAAGAGCCCTTTTGATATACAGTACTTCCACTAAAAACCCAAGAGTCACTTCATGTTATGTGATACATTTATAGACGTAAAATGGTTCTTGAAATTGAGGGAAGTTAATGACTTTAATGGATGGGCCTTTTTTGGGGATGCGCTGTGTCTAGACATGAGTTACAACCATTGACAACCACTGTTGTAAACGGATTCTGCCCGGAGTGGTCCAAAAAAGAGATACACTTTTTCAGAGGCAGATTTCACAGAATTTTGGCGACATTGTAAGATTATAATGTATTCTTAACCCCGTGAGCACTTCCTGTTTCTTACAGTGTCTCTGATTGGTTCATTACAGGATATAATGTGATATACCCAGGTGAGTAACCAATCAAAAAAGTGCTATTACATGTACATCTCTTTGTCAACCATACCACCATTCTTATTGTATCTCTGATTGGCTAAATGTATGGTATAATACTCTTTGTAAAAAATCAAAATTATACTCAGATGCTGATATATAGGCAGGTAGTGTGCAGGGGGTTAAATGGGCATATATCGTTGCTGTTCAGTCAAAACCTCCTCGTATCTCAACCTACCCTTCAGCATGTATGAAGTAATACTTCCTTTATGTGTAACCTTTGGGCAGTTTGCTCTAAACATGTTCAAGGGCCAAAACACATCTATCAAAACCTTGTAAGTACTCTTGCCCCTGAACATGTATTAGAAAAGCAACACTTCCTATGCATAACCGTTGGGCAGCTTTACTTTATACATGCAGAAGGGCCGGAAAAAATACAAAGTTTTGACAGAACAGCGACGATGGTGAAAATGCAATTGCAATTGGAGGCCTAATTACAAAATAGTAACCATTTTAAAGAAAAATGGTTTAAAAAATCTGCTTGTCCACACACATATCTATGGTCCAAACCACCCCACCCAATATCACCCATTATTATGCAGTACGAATCTTCCGTCCTAAACTTGCAATGCATTAGGCAACAACAAAAAAAAGTTCGTCTCAAAGCTTGCGAAGGCTTCAAAATCGGGCGGCGCGAGCGGTTTTTTATCTTCCAATTTTTTTGAATTTTTTGAATTTTTTATTTACGTGTCAATGTTTACTCTTACTATTTGCAACCGTTGACACTTTCTGATATTGTTTTTTCTATCTAAAATGAATATTATGATGTAGTTATGGAATGGAAGGATAATGTCATCCTTGAAGTACCACGATGGAAACTCGCTACGTACGGTCGCCGTTGCTTTTCATCAGCTGCACCTGTTCTATGGAACTCATTACCACTGGACATTAAGTCATCCCCGAATGTCAACATTTTTAAGAAGAAACTAAAAACTCATCTCTTCTCGAAAGCATACAGTGCATAGCACTTGACTCTACAGCGCCATTGAACATTTCTTTGTAAATGGATATTAGGCGCTATATAAATTATATTATTATTATTATTATTATAAACATCCTGGAAATGTTTATGTTCCGTAGCCTCGTGGTAAAACCAGTTTAGTATATCTGATTTATCGTCAAAATTAAATATGAATTGAACACGCAAATCGTGGAAGTGGACGCCGCCATGTTTAAATCGCAAACGAATGCCTCTTTGCCATTTCTGGTCGCGGACTACTCTCGGGGCCTTGATTAATTGTACAGATCAAATAAAAACCATTTAAATTTACGGTATTCTGAACATAGATGAGTTCCGTATCATTTAATTTCAAACAAGACATTTTTATTTTATATATATAGTACCCACCAGGGAGTGAGGAATGTTGTTTAGTACGAACTATATTTTTATGCGGAGGGACTATTTGGTGTTGTCAAAATTATAAACAGCCCGTAGTACAAAAGTCATCTGCGCAATTGCGAATTTACTTGTCTTTTTGCATGCTGAGGGACCTTGCGAATACATATTGCAGTACTATCGGAATGTGAAGAAGACTATATTAAATAGTCTCTGACACGCTTTGTCTCTGACACGCTTTTTATCTCCACAGCGCCCAAAGTGTAAATGCAATCATTGTTTAGAGACTGTGTAATCTGGCTACAAATAGCAATGAAGCAAATGTGCAGTGTTTTTTTCGAAGAACTGAGTCAAAAAGGTTTGAGAAAAAGAAAATCTGCCGATATTTTTATACAAAAAGTTTTTTAAACATTTGTAGGGAAAAAAAATTCAGTTTTACAATATCCTGCATTTCAGACGGGCTATTTCGGCATTTTAAAACCAATGCGCGCGCAAGCTTTGAGACGAACCTTTTATTTTGTTTGGCCTTAGTAAAGACCTATTATTCTGAACTTGGTCAGTTGGTTACCTGCCTCTTTAATACATTTAAAGCTTACGCACGAATCCACTAAAGCTTGTGCTAATACGCCGATTGTAGCGACCGCATGTGTAGCGTGCAGAAAATGTAGCGGAGACTAATGTTTCCGGAGCTTTTGCATCATTCATGTCATCGATGCTCTCTCAATAATGGCATCGAGTTGAACTTTACTGAACTTTAAAATCGTGTTTTGTCACTCTAAATGAACCAGATTTCAGGACTTAATCAGTACAAGGCGGTTCTCGAACGGCGCGTCTCGCCTGTTCATCAAAAGTGACTTGAAACAAATGATGATGAAACATATGATACAATGTAGCACTGTCACAGAGGTACATGTATGCATTGTAGTTAATGCAAGGGATGTAATACCTTGAAAAATTTAATCAACAAAAAGAACACACCAACCCCCTTCCCTACACCAAATCACATCAAGATAGGCCTTACAGATCTTATTTGACCCCAGATGACCTCTGATGACCTTGAAAATTTAATCAGCAAAAAGAACACACCATCCCTCTTCCGTCCACCAAATCCCATCAAGATAGGCCTTACGGATCTTATTTGACCCCAGATGACCTTGAATGACCTCCGATGACCTTGAAAATTTAATCAGCAAAAAGAATACACCACCCCCCTTCCCTCCACCAAATCCCATCAAGATAGGCCTTACTGA
Source organism: Ophiura sarsii (assembly GCA_035610835.1). Taxonomy (NCBI): domain Eukaryota; kingdom Metazoa; phylum Echinodermata; class Ophiuroidea; order Amphilepidida; family Ophiuridae; genus Ophiura; species Ophiura sarsii. The sequence continues at coordinate 29,843,687 of CM069458.1, forward strand.
TCTATTTGACCCCATATTTGACCCCCGATGACCCCGAAAAATTAATCAACAAAAAGAACACACCACCCCCCTTCCATCCACCAAATCCCATCAAGATAGGCCTTGCTGATCTATTTGACCCCGATGACCCCGAAAAATTAATCAACAAAAAGAACACACCATCCCTCTTCCGTCCACCAAATCCCATCAAGATAGGCCTTACTGATCTATTTGACCCCGATGACCCCGAAAAATTAATCAACAAAAAGAACACACCACCCCCCTTCCCTCCACCAAATCCCATCAAGATAGGCCTTACTGATCTATTTGACCCCATATTTGACCCCCGATGACCCCGAAAAATTAATCAACAAAAAGAACACACCATCCCACTTCCGTCCACCAAATCCCATCAAGATAGGCCTTACTGATCTATTTGACCCCATATTTGACCCCCAATGACCCCGAGAAATTAATCAACAAAAAGAACACACCATCCCTCTTCCGTCCACCAAATCCCATCAAGATAGGCCTTACTGATCTATTTGACCCCATATTTGACCCCGATGACCCCGAAAAATTAATCAACAAAAAGAACACACCACCCCCCCCCACCAAATCCCATCAAGATAGGCCTTACTGATCTATTTGACCCCATATTTGACCCCCGATGACCCCGAAAAAAAAATCAACAAAAAGAACACCGCATTCCTCTTCCGTCCACCAAATCCCATCAAGATAGGCCTTACTGATCTATTTGACCCCATATTTGACCCCCGATGACCCCGAAAAATTAATCAACAAAAAGAACACACCACCCCACTTCCCTCCACCAAATCCCATCAAGATAGGCCTTACTGATCTATTTGACCCCATATTTGACCCCCGATGACCCCGAAAATGTAATCAACAAAAAGAACACACCACCCTTCTTCCCTCTACCAAATCCCATCAAGATAGGCCTTACTGATCTATTTGACCCCATATTTGACCCCCGATGACCCCGAAAAAATAATCAACAAAAAGAACACACCATCCCTCTTCCGTCCACCAAATCCCATCAAGATAGGCCTTACTGATCTATTTGACTCCATATTTGACCCCGATGACCCCGAAAAATTAATCAACAAAAAGAACACACCATCCCTCTTCCGTCCACCAAATCCCATCACAAAGGTATTTCTTAGCACACGGCTGACGGCGAACGGCGGACGGCATACGGCGGACGGCGGACGCCGGACAGAAATAGTGATAACATAGTCTCTTTCTGATTACATCAGGCGAGACAAAAAAGGACAGTTCTGCAACGCGAAGAAGCACGGATGCAAGTGTGTCTATCTGTATAAATGAGGAAGTTTGTGGCCTAAAAAATGGCGATCATTTTGTATTGTACAGTAAGTTAAAAGTAACCTTATTACATGTGAAACACGTAGGAAAACATTGTGTTGAAACTTCAATACAGACAATCGCCGATTTCTTTTCACTCTTTTGAATTTATTGCAAACTGTAAAACTTGGAACTTGTTACGTGTTGGAATTTGTTTTGGAGCTTCTGGTCATTCTGTAACAGAAATGTTGGACAGTTTGGAATGTAGGCTACAGACTTTTAAGTTTTATTTTACGTTGTTATTTTTTTATTTCTCAAGTCAGATTCTCACTGCATAATAATGATAAAATTGGATGGATCTTGCTATGAGTTTTAAAAAAACTGGGTCTCGCACAATATTTTTTAAAACTCAAAGCTCGACCAATATCTGTGTGTATCATGCTCAATCAATTTTATATCAATATCACAGTCTCTCTAAGCCCTTGGTTCAAATCAGACCAGCCATGCTAATAATCAATGTATTTCATTGTCCAAACTCATCCTATACCATCATGCATTTCATCCAAACGAACTAATACCACAATTTGTATAGCTATTTAGACTCTAGTTTAAACCAGGTCAGTCATATTTCAATTAACCTTTATGTATGTTTAATAGACCAAACTTATCTTAGCATTTTCATTTAATCCATATACCACACACAATTCTCCGTTTTAAAATCTTCTACCACTCCACTGCAAAAACCCTCCAATATCACCCTTTTCACAGCCTCTCCAAATCTTCAGTTCAAATCAGGCCATTCGTGCTTCATCCTCCTTTATAATCAAGCTCATCTTATAGGTTACAGGTATGTGGTTTCTCCCTGAAGCCACACTATTTGTATTCCTTGCACACCCGACGACGGAAGACACAGATAAAATAGATGCCGCACCATTGAGAATGAACCTTTCAAAGAACTTTACTTGCTGAAAGTAAAACTTTATGAATATTAAAGGCACATACAAGTTGATTGATAGCCTTGTCCTCCCAATTTTACTACAAGTAGCGACAATTTACATTGATGTCAGTCTCGTTCTTTTCAATTCACCAGATGTAGCGGCAATTTTATAATACCATTAGGGGAGCATTCTAAATAAGTATAGATTGATAGCTTTCAGTTTCTCTCATCTTGAGTAGCTTCTACACTTGGGAATTCACTATTCTTAGTTAAAAACCACAAGATCACATAAAAAAAGCTGACTTTAAATCGGGTTTCAGTTTGTAGAATAACTCTTTCAGACTCACTCTGTCGGACAACATACAAGGGGAGTACCCCAGGAGGTGGGGGTGGGTATTAATTAGGCCAAAAAGAAATTGCTGTTTGCCCTCAGCGACCGACCCTATAATAAAATCAGGGTCACATTTTCTTTTTTTAAGATTTAAAATACTACCCAATTTGTCAAAATATTACTATTTTAAGAAGATGTTGTTGAGATTGCCATGTTGTAATGTTAGCCATGTTTAGCAGATATAATTGGGTATTTTGAAATGAATAAGTTTGCTTGAATAGATTGCTTTTAAAATTTTAGTCAAATTGACATTTACCAATTTTGTCTTGTTATGAACCACGGTCTGTAAGTAAGAAAAAAAAAAAAAAGAAAAAAGAAAAAAAAGAGGAAAATTTAACAACCGTCCCGACTTCAAGATTTTTGGCATTTGAGGGCAACACAACAATTTATTCTTTTTGGCCTTATTAAGGTGGATATCATGCTCCACAATGAACATTCAGAATTGATGCTTATAAGAAATAATGTGTCTATTTTACAGATACAATGTCCTTACATTTGCACCCTTAACATGTATTCTCTGATCAAATTGTATGCTAAAAGATATACAATTTTCACAAATTGATCCTTGTGCGAAAAAAACTACCCTTTTTAAACCTTCCCCTCAAGTGTGTTATCTCATTTGAATGCAAGTATCCCCTGGAGAATGGAATGATGTGGAGCATATAGTAAAAATTCCCTATACTACAACTGCGAACTGACAATTTGTGAATTGTAAATTTACACAATCGTACACTGTCGTATTACTTTTGGCAATTCAGTCACGTTTTCAAATCAAAATTATTAGTGCAACGCAGCTGTGTATGCCATGGCTGTCATGTTATAGCCATGGGGCTATAACATGGCGCTTTATAGTTACTACATATGCTACTATTCCATGTACTATACGCCTATTCTATATACTACTACCTTTTGCAAGTAGGAGGCATGAGAACAGGCATATATTCAATTTGCGACTCTTGCAACAGGTTGTGAATATTAACAAGTTTTTGGAGGGTTTTTTACCATTAAAGGAGGGGTCTCGCAAGCACAACATTGTTCGTTATATGTTAGGAAAATAATTATTGAGCTCATATTGCGTAGTTGTACAGAACAAAACTTCATACTTATCACAAAAAACGAATAAAACCTGCCATTTCTCAACATGCAATTTTTAAAATTTGCGGCGATCGAAAGTCCCGTTGTCGATTAAGTCATGGTTATTGGTGCTCAATATGTGATTTTTGAAATAAAAACAATTTTTTGGCACTTTTTGGTCAATATTTTCAAAACTAAAAATGTGTAAGCCAAAAAAATAGATCCTAGATAATTGACTTTAGATGATTTTGGTGAATTTTTGAATTTTTGAATCAAAAACTGATTTTGTTAGGTTGTCTGAACATTTTTGGCGCCAAAAAAGTGATTTTTGGGCAAAAAAGTAGAAATCACTATTTTTTTGTGAAATTTTATACCAAAAATGGATTCTCCGACTCTTTTCATTAGAAAAATTGCATACTATTATGTACATTACATTATTAGTTTAAAGGTTACAGTGCTTGATAAATTTCATATATTTTGGATTGACACTTCCCTTAAGTGATTTGCTTGTTTAATCTTTCACACACTAGTGTTAATTTTCAAAATAATTCTTTTAAAATTCTTTATATTTTGCTTCCACACTAACTTGAAGAGGCACTAAGAAATTGGCAAGAATTTGTTTTTTTGAAAACAAATGGATTGTTTCAATTATAGATAAGGTACGTTTGGAACCCTGAAATGTAATAATGTATGGGAAAAGGATTGAATGATGGCGCTACATAGACATTTGGTTGAAGCAATATCTGTGGTGAGTGGTTGATGTGATCTACATTGAAATGACCAAATCATGAAATTTTACACGATAGACAGCGAATTGAGGTAAACGGTTTCAGAATCTAGTTAGTATATATATGCCTAAGTATTACGTAGGTGCACATAATCTGAGGGCGCACTCCTATACGTATCTCTCAGTGCCCCTTTAATCTTGAGGTCCTCTTTCTTCGTAGCATTTAGTTTTCATTTAATAAGTTGTGATTTCAAAAATGGTCAATGTTTCCTCTTTCCATCAACATGTTTTTTGACCAAACAACCCCATTCACCCCTGAGGATTCACACACATTTTGTAGTTCACTTAACTATTGCATTCCTAAAATGACCACCATTACAGCAAATGCTGTTCATGTTGTCCATAGACATTTGGTTGAAGCAATATGTGTGGTGAGTGGTGCTGATAATGGTGTTGATATGATCTACATCAAAATGACAAATTCATGACATTTTACACGATAGACAGCGTGTTGAGGTAAACGGTTTCAAATGCTAGTTACTATATTGCCTAAGTATTACGTAGGTGCAAAAAATCGGAGGGCGCACTCCTATACGTATCTCTCGGTGCTTCTTTAATCTTGAGGTCCTCTTTCTTCGTAGCATTTAGTTTTCATTTAATAAGTTGTGATTTCAAAAATGGTCAATGTTTCCTCTTTCCATCTTCATGTTTTTCGACCAAACAACCCCATTCACCCCTGAGGATTCACACACATTTTGTAGTTCACTAGTTAAAGGGACATTAAGTGGTGTTGAAAATTTTAAATGTTTAAAAATTTACTTCAGAATTCAAGATGAACATCAAAAATTGCTATTATTGTTGTTTCTACTAACAAAAACACAGCAAAACTTGATTAAAACAATATCATCGCTATTTATTGAAAAACGCCCTCTATGCAAATATGGTTCGCGTTATGTATCACGCGTACTGCAGTGGGATACTGTCGGACGTAAAATGCTCGTCCCGGCTGTACGAGCATTTTTGAATTTGTACAAAGAGGGCTGAGTTTTCTTAATCCTTATAGATGTAAGTTCATACATGTAATACAATTATAAAAATATACTAATCCCAGTTTTTATCATAATTGAGGGCGCAGCCTCCAACACATCTCTTAGTGCCCCTTTAATTATTGCTTTCCTAAAATGTCCACCATTACAGCAAATGCTGTTCATGTTGTCCGCAGAGGACAATTAAGCTCAAGGTGGGAGACGGATGTAATTGATGATGCAAAGGTGTGATGCCAGAGCCATGTTCTAGGCAGATGTAATGAGGTAGGGGTTGTTGGCTGCTATGTGTCGTGACTGCAAATGAGATGAGCTTTATAGGCCACTATGGTAAATAAGGTTCGAAGGCAGTGAAATCTTGAGGAAAATGTCCACTCTTACTTAAAATCTTCGGTGTAACAGTGCTATAAATTCTTGCCCCAACAGTGGTAACAATAATTATACTTGAGGCAAAAAAGATGTGTTTTTTTTGAATAAGTTCATCAGGATTGTAGATATACATTAAAGTTGATATTTTGTTGAACAAATCCAGAAATTGTACTCACAATTAGACGGTTTTGTCAACCAGTTCGGTTGACTTCTTCAGTGTTCGATCCACTCATCACACCTTTGCATCCTGGGAACGAGATTACCAATTCTCGCGGGAAACAGCAGAAGTGGATCAAACCATTACTGAAGAAGTCAACCGAACTGGTTGACGAAACCGTCTAATTGTGAGTACAATTTCTGGATTTGTTCAACAAAATATCAACTTTAAAAAAGATGTTGTTTAGAACACCAAGGTGTGATGTTAGCCATGTTTAGCAGATATAATTGGGTCGGGGTTGTTGGCTGTGTGCCAATGAGATGAGGATTATTTTACACCATGATAAATATGGTTTAAAAGAAAGTGAAATATGGTTAAACTGAATATGAATATGGGGCAAAAGGATTGCCCTAGATTCTAGGGAATGTGAATTTTAAAACATAGCTTGGAACGTAACAACGCTGCATATTCTGACCCCACTGTTGACCCCTACTGTCAACAGTGGGGACGATTAATTCTGGCCCCTACAGTTGGCAATGAGAACGATTAAAGCCCAAGGTGGGAGACGATGTAATTGATGATGTTAAGGTGTGATGTGAGCCATGTTTAGCAGTTGTAATGGGGGTAGAGGTTGTTGGCTGTGTGCCATGACTGCTAATTAAGGTTGTGAGCGAGTCCCGGGTAATCGAGTCCCGCCCGAAATTTCCAGTCCCGGGTGCCAAATTTGGTACCCGGATACCCGAAATTTAATTTTTTTAAATTTTTTTAAATTTAATTTTTTTTTCTTAGTAAAAAACAGGACCTTAGACGGACTAGTGTCTGACCCTTAATAACCCACATAATACCCCTTGACCCTCACCATGAGGGATAATAACTCCTGAGTCCTAACCTAAGATCTTATACTAAATTATTCTTATCAAAACAAAAGTATGATTTTTTCAACACTGAAAATGAAAGTGTATACATTAACATACAGGTTTACTTGTCTTAACAGTTAGCCCCCCAGGAATGGCAAATCTACCTTATTTTGTTGTTGATTAATGTAGATTTGCCATTCCTGGTCCACACTGTAATACATTTTATTTCAAAATCAACAATATCTTAATTAAAATAGGTGGAGATAAAAAGTGTACATTATAATTACATACAGGTTTAGTTGTACATGTTAAGATATTGTTGACTTTGAAATAAATTGTATTATAGTGTGAACCAGGAATGGCAAATCTACATTAATCAACAACAAAATAAGGTAGATTTGCCATTCCCGGGGCTAACTGTTAAGACAACTGAACCTGTATGTTAATGTACACTTTCATTTTCAGTGTTGAAAAAATCATACTTTTGATAAGAATGAATTCAATAATTTAGTATAAGATCTTAGGTTAGGAGTTATTATCCCTAATGGTGTGGGTCAAAGGGTATTATGTGGGTTATTAAGGGTCAAATACGAGTCGTCTAACGTCCTGTTTTTGACTTAAGAAGTTTTTTGTTTTTGTTTTTTTAAATGATTTTTTAAATTTTTTTATAACTTTTTTTTAGGGTGCGGGGCGGAGGCGGGTACCTGACCCGCCCGAAAAATATTTTGGGTACCCGGGTATACAATTACCCGAAATTCACACCCTTACTGCTAATGAGATGAGCCTTATTTGACACTATGGTACTATTATAAGGTTTGAAGGCAGTGAAATCATATGGTTGAACACGGGTCAAAAGAATTGGCCTTACTTCCTGGGAATGTGAATCTTAAAATTAAGCTTGGAAGGTATCAATGCTGCAAAATCTGGCCTCTAATATCGACAGCGAGGACAATTATGCTTGAGTTGAAACAAATGTAGTTGAGTAGGCCAAGGTGTGATGTGAGCCGTGTTAGGTAGACAGAGTGAGGGGTTGTTTGTTGGCTGTGTGCCATGACTGTAAATGAGAAGTGTCATTTGACATTGTGGTGTCATAAGGTTTAAAAGAAAAAAGAGTAGAATCTTGAAAGAAATGTTCCCTCTTACAGTCTGTATTGTAAATGCTATAAATTCTGGCCCTTACTATCAACAGTGATGTCAATAAAGCTCACAAGATGGGAGACAGTGTAACTGATGGATACCAAGGTGTAATGTAAGCCATGTTTAGCAGATGAAATGGGGTAGAGGTTGATTGCTGTGGGTGATGACAGGACCGCAAATGAGAGAGCCTTATTTCACAAAACGGTAAATTAAAATGTTGAGAAAATTGACCTCTCTCCATGCTTAAAAAGGCAACGGTTACTACAAATTCTGACCTCTACTGTTGGCAGCGCGGACTATTATGCTTGAGATTGGGAAACGGTCTAGCTAAAGATGCAAAGGTGTGATGTTAGCCATTACTTGCAGATGTAATTGGATAGAGGTTGTCGGATGCATGTCATGGCTGCATATGAGCATTATTGGACACTATGGTAGATATGATTCAATGTCTATGTGCGTGCTACAGCATTCGATTCGCGGCGATTATTTGGGTAAAGATCATACATTGTCCCCCTTCCCCCACAAAAACATAGACTGCTGGTTAGGGTTAAAATAGTGGTATTCCAATGGTTCTTATTTTAGAATCACAAAGTAACATGAGATTTGCCCATTGAATTATTAGAACACAAACTGGCCAGGTGGATAACCACCTTTCGCAGTAATTCACTATTCTATAGGCCTATAACATATCCTGCGCCAAACATTTTACAGAAATAATGAGAAAAATATGGGGTTTCTTCTGATATCAAAATATGTTGATGGGCAACAAAAAAAAGCTAAAATGATCGTGACATCCAGCTTTAAGTATAGAGTATATAAATTACAATACAGCTATGGAAGCCGACACCACATTTCCAAAGCTGATATTTTCTTTTCTTTGAATCCGCAATTCCCACAATTTGAAATGAGGTGTTGGCAAAAGATGTTAGGAATATCATAGAAAGAACATAAGACCAATGAATTTGTCAAAAGCCAGATTGGGGACCAAACCTCTCCGTGTAATAAGATCATGCGCAACAAACTGCAATTCTTTGGACACATTTCTACACGAGAAGGTGACAACCTAGAAAAAGTGATAACTCAAGGAGCTGTCGAAGGAACTCGTAAACGTGGCAGACCAAAACTTTGCTGGACTGATGGTATTAAGGAATCAACAGGTTTATCTCTTATCTCCACACATCGCATGTCACAAAATAGACAACCATGGCGCTCCATCATCAATAGGGTCACAAAGAATCAGCCATTTTAGATGGGCCTTATGGCAATGAATCTCAACTTTAGAATAAACCACAAGCTCAGGCTATTATTTGTTACATTGCCATTTTCTATATCTATAGTGTATTTCAATCTTATGCAAATTTAAGAATCCTTGGTTACTTTTGGGATCATAAATAAATTTCTTACCGAGTCGAACTGAGGCTCCCTGTTGGCTATGACTATGCCCTGATAACCTGCCTTGATAAATGAGGGGCGCCACAAAAGCAAGCACAATTTGAGCTAACGATGAAATCCATTCAATGAGTTAATTAGAGAAGTTTCAATCGAGAGCGGTTTGATTGCTAAGGTGTATAAATCAAACACTAAACCAAAATCACATACCCTGGGATGGTAGGATGAGATGGTCATAATGATCTGGCAACACTATTACAGCGGTCACGACCAGTGAACTCTCAATTTGGGATTTTCAGCGTGTATTGGACCAATTTGGGTATTTTGGATCAAAATTGGCCGAAGTTTAACAATGCCAGTTTCTGCAATGATTTTGTTCACTTTTTGCAATGTTACCCCATGATTTTGTTCATTTTTCGCAATGTTACCCCATGATTGTGTTCACTTGTCGCAATGTTACCACAAATAGTAAGTGCTGGCGTTCAAAACAAAAATACCCACCATGGGAGATAGGGTTATACATAACTCGATTGTGATGGGAACAAATAAGACAGAAACACAATTGTGTTTTTTTATTCAATGCCAGGGAAAATGCGACTATAACTTACACCTCTATCTCATGGAATCGCTGTGAAAAGTGATAATCACCACATGCAAAAAGGATGTACAGTATACTGCACCAAACTGGATACATAGATATTCACCTTTTTGACATGAAAAGGCTGCATCGATCCAATAAAGAAAGATCACTATAATAGATATGACACACTTCACAAATTCAGAGAGACAGAGCACCGCAACGAGCAGTTTCCTGTTAAATAAGTTACAGCAGTTCATGCATAGAAAGCTTTTAACAAAATGGGTGCTAGCCTTGGGGAAGCACCTTTTTTTTGGGGGGGGGGGGGGGGGCGGTCTGTAGGTAGATGTGTGCCCTCTTGGTTTTCATAAATGAGGAAACCATAACTGATTTTAAAAGAAAAACAGTAAATCTTTTCATAAATAATTATTTGCTTCAGAAGTGTGGTAACAACATAAATGTTTTAAAATATTTGAATTGAAGAATGCAAAGTTTTGCCATTTTTAAATCTAAAATTATGAGAAAAAATGAGGTGAAAATGCAGGCTGAAAATGGGGGTGGGCGGTCTTATAAAAAAGTGAAGGAGGGTAAAAAGAGACCAACCCAAATTATACTCAAATTAAATGGCGAGATTAACATTTGGTGACAGATGATGTGTTCCATTCATCTTGGTTCCATCTGGTAATATGCAGAAAATGTCATCTTCATTCAACCGCCTCATTGTAATATTCTTACCATATTAATTAACATTTATCATTTCTATACGCTAGCAGCGCATGCATGCACCCATGACAGCGAATGTTAAAGGTTGAACTCACCACCTTCACATCAATGCAATGGAGCTGCACTACTATAGTGTAATCCGTTCAAAATTGGCAAGAAATGTTCGGTTTTATCCCTCCCACTCCAAGCGTATGCACCCAATTATGGCCACACATATACGGCTTAGGCCCACACACTGGTCACGCATATGATGCACAGTGCGCTTATTGCCTTCATGTGTGCCAGCGTCCTCCTAAATTCATTCGCTGCTGTACTGAGGCTTCGCCCAGTTGGAACTGATCAAACTGTAGAAATGCTTTCAGTAAAAAGTTAAGGAAACATTCCTTTACATTGTCTCTAGGTATTGCATTACATCAACGATGGGTTACATATGATAGCACACCTCTGCATCATACGTTGCTATGCATAAATAAAACCTGGGGTTTTATCTTTTACTTTGCAGTAGTCTTTTTATGGAGGGAAAGCACACTGACATTTAAAGGTGATGGCAGAGGTATGTGCCATCCTCAAGACAAACCTTATCATATTCCTATACCAGACCTGTTTTAAGCTTACTTCAGTTCTTTAAGACCCCCATTTTTCTAAAAGTTATTAGAACAAAAATGTCGAGAACAAAATTATAATTGTAAATTTAAGACCCTACCTTTTGGGGATAGAAAAATCAGTTCTTAAATACAAAGAGTATCACCATTATTAAGACCATGATGGCATACCATTACCATATATATGTTGAGTGCCCGCAAACCCGACACAAAACCCAACCACAATCACAAATTGAACCAATTCCAAACTCAACCTTAACTAATATCCACACCCGACCCAAACACCTTTCTGAACCCGCCTCTACATAAGTAATATTGATTGGGGTATTAAGGGGGAAAAAGAAGTCCTATTTGACATTTAGTTGAAAGTCATAATTAGTTTAATTATTCTTATTACTATCATTATTACAGATAAAATAATATTAATATAACTTATTTATTTCACTGGACCTCAGCCATCCTCTTTTATTTACCAATCTAAAGGTTTTAGTAAGCAATCGACATCAAGTACTCTGTCCACGGCTGTTTGATCCCACATAATTTGTCCGATTTATTCTGAGAACACCGTAACTTGCTGGCCCGGTTCTGGTTTTAACTGATTCAAGTACCTGAATATACTGGCCATCTTTTGTAGACATTTCAGAACATTTGTTGGTGCCAGTTCTGAGAAATAGAGCTTTGGATATTATTATTTACTATAATAGCGCCCTCATCGGCCACATTTCCCATAGAGTTACATGTAAAATGTGTGTCAAGTAGAAAATGCCGATAATTTAAAAAGGGCTGCAACAATTTTCTAGAAATTTTCACCGTATACTCGTATTCATTAGCGCTACCTAAATCAGGTCAAACCATAATCGTTTTTATTCCATAATTTTAATTATAAATCGGACAGTCAAACAGCCGTGTGTCCAAATGCCCAACACAAATGTCGCCGCAATGCTCTTTCCTCCGCAACAAATACATGTACACCTTATACTGCTTTAACAATATACCCACACTACCATGATTTAGTAGCCACAGATAGAAAGAGCCCTTTTGATATACAGTACTTCCACTAAAAACCCAAGAGTCACTTCATGTTATGTGATACATTTATAGACGTAAAATGGTTCTTGAAATTGAGGGAAGTTAATGACTTTAATGGATGGGCCTTTTTGAGGATGTGCTGTGTCTAGACATGAGTTACAACCATTGACAACCACTGTTGTAAATTTCACAGAATTTTGGAGACATCATAAGATTATAATGTATTCTTAACCCCGTGAGCACTCCTCGCTTTCTTACAGTGTCTCTGATTGGTTCATTACAGGATATAATGTGATATACCCAGGTGAGTAACCAATCAAAAAAGTGCTATTACATCTCTTTGTCAACCATACCACCATTCTTATTGTATCTCTGATTGGCTAAATGTATGGTATAATACTCTTTGTAACAAATCAAAATTATACTCAGATGCTGATATATAGGCAGGTAGTGTGCAGGGGGTTAAACTGCAATACATTGGGCATATATCGTTGCTGTTCAGTCAAAACCTCCTCGTATCTCCAACCTGCCCTTCCAGCATGTATAAAGTAATACTTCCTTTATGTGTAACCTTTGGGCAGTTTGCTCTAAACATGTTCAAGGGCCAAAACACGTCTATCAAAACCTTGTAAGTGCTCTTGCCCCTGAACATGTATAAGAAAAGCAACACTTCTTATGCATAACCGTTGGGCAGCTTTATTCATGCAGAAGGGCCAGAAAAAATACAAGGTTTTGACAGAACAGCTACAATGGTGAAAATGGCATTGCAATTGGAGGCCTAATTACAAAATAGTAATCTGCTTGTCCACACACATATCTATGGTCCAAACCACCCCACCCAATAACCCATTATTATGCAGTTCGAATCTTCCGTCATATACTTGCAATGCATTAGTAAAGACCTATTATTCTGCACATTATGTCACTGGAGCGATATTGGTTGACCAATATCCTTTGAACTTGGTCAGTTGGTTACCTGCCTCTTTAATATTTAAAGCTTACGCACGAATCCACTAAAGTGTGTGCTAATATGCCGATTGTAGCGACAGCATGTGTAGCGTGCAGAAAATGTAGCAGAGACTAATGTTTCCGGAGCTTTTGCATCATTCATGTCATCGATGCTCTCTCGATAATGGCATCGGGTTGAACTTTACTGAACTTTAAAATCACGTTTTGTTACTCTAAATGAACCAGATTTCAGGATTTAATCAGTAAAAAGGACAGTTCTGCAACGCGAAGAAGCACCGATACAAGTGTGTCTATCTGTATAAATGAGGAAGTTTGTGGCCTTAAAAATGGCGATCGTTTAGTTTTGTAAGTTAAAAGTAACCTTATTACATGTGTTTCAGTAGGAAAACATTGTGTTGAATCTTCAATACAGACAATCGCCGATTTCTTTTCACTCTTTTGAATTTATTGCAAACTGTAAAACTTGGAACTTGTTACGTGTTGGAATTTGTTTTGGAGCTTCTGGTCATTCTGTAACAGAAATGTTGGACAGTTTGGAATGTAGGCTAAAGACTTTTATTTTACGTTGTTATTTTTTAAATTTCTCAAGTCAGATTCTCACTGCATAATAATGATAAAATTGGATGGATCTCGCTATGAGTTTTAAAACATTGTGCTCAACTGCGTCTCGCACAATGTTTTTTAAAATCAAAGCTCGACCAATATCTTTGTGTATCACGCTCAATCCATCCAATTTTATATCAATATCACAGTCTCTCTAAGCCCTTGGATCAACTCAGACCAGCCATGCTAATAATCAATGTATTTCATTGTCCAAACTCATCCTATACCATCATGCATTTCATCCAAACCACCTAATACCACAATTTGTATAGCTATTTAGACTTAAGTTTAAACCAGGTCAGCCATATTATTTCATCAGCCTTTATGTATGTTTGGACCATACCACACACACAATTCCCCATTTTAAAATCTTCTCCCACTCCACTGCAAAAACCCTCCAATATCACCCTTTTCACAGCCTCTCCAAATCTTCAGTTCAAATCAGGCCATTCGTGCTTCATCCTCCTTTATAATCAAGCTCATCTTATAGGTTACAGGTATGTGGTTTCTCCCTGAAGCCACACTATTTGTATTCCTTGCACACCCGACGACGGAAGACACAGATAAAATAGATGCCGCACCATTGAGAGTGAACCTTTCAAAGAACTTTACTTGCTGAAAATAAAACTTTATGAATATTAAAGGCACATACAAGTTGATTGATAGCCTTGTCCTCCCAATTTTACTACAAGTAGCGACAATTTACATTAATGTCAGTCTCGTTCTTTTCAATTCACCAGATGTAGCTGCAATTTTATAATACCATTAGGGGAGCATTCTACATAAGTATAGATTGATAGTTTTCAGTTTCTCTCCTCTTGAGTAGCTTCTACACTTGGGAATTCAATATTCTTAGTTAAAAACCACTAGAAAACATTAAAAAAGCTAACTTTAATAAAGAGTTCAGTTTGTAGAATAACTCTTTCAGAATAATTCTGTTGGACAGACAGGTGGGGGTGGGTATTAATTAGGCCAAAAAGAAATTGCTGTGTTGCCCTAAGCGACCAACCCTAAAATAAAATCAGGGTCACATTTTTTTTTTTAAGATTTAAAATAATACCCAATTTGTCAAAATATTACTATTTTAAGAAGATGTTGTTGAGATTGCCATGTTGTAATGTTAGCCATGTTTAGCAGATATAATTGGGTATTTGAAATGAATAAGTTTGCTTGAATAGATTGCTTTTAAAATTTTAGTCAAATTGACATTTACCAATGTTGTCTTGTTATGAACCACGGTCTGTCAGTAATATTTGTCAGTAAAAAAAAAGAAGCAAAAAAAAAAGAGGAACATTTAACAACCGTCCCGACTTCAAGATTTTTGGCATTTGAGGGCAACACAACAATTTATTCTTTTTGGCCTTATTAAGGTGGATATCATGCTCCACAATGAACATTCAGAATTGATGCTTATAAGAAATAATGTGTCTATTTTACAGATACAATGTCCTTACATTTGCACCCTTAACATGTATTCTCTGATCAAATTGTATGCTAAAAGACATACAATTTTCCCGAATTGATCCTTGTGCGAAAAAAACTACCCTTTTTAAATCTTTCCCCTCAAGTGTGTTATCTCATTTGAATGCAAGCATCCCCTGGAGAATGGAATAATGTGGAGCATATAGTAAAAGTTCCCTATACTACAACTGCGAACTGACAATTTGTGAATTTGTAAATTTACACAATCGTAGATTGTCGTATTACTTTTGCAATTCAGTCACGTTTTCAAATCAAAATTATTAGTGCAACGCAGCTGTGTATGCCATGGCTGTTATGTTATAGCCACGGGGCTATAACATGGCGCTTTATAGTTACTACATACTACTATTCCATGTACTATACGCCTATTCTATATACTACTACCTTTTTGCAAGTAGGAGGCATGAGAACAGGCATATATTCAATTTGCGACTCTTGCAACAGGTTGTGAATATTTTACAAGTTTTGGAGGGTTTTTTACCATTAAAGGAGGGGTCCCGTAAGCACAACATTGTTCATTATATGTTAAGAAAATAATTATTGAGCCCATACTGCGTAGTTGTGTAGAACAAAACTTCATACTTATCACAAAAATGAATAAAACCTGCCATTTCTCAACATGCAATTTTTAACATTTGCGGCGATCGAAAGTCCTGGTGTCGATGACGTCATGGTTATTGGTGCTCAATATGTGATTTTTGAGATAAAAAACATCTTTTTGGCACTTTTTGGTCAATATTTTCAAAACTATAAAAATGTTTAAGCCACAAAAAAAAAGATCCTAAATAATTGACTTTAGATGATTTTGGTGAAATTTTGAAATTTTGAATCAAAAACTGATTTTGTTAGGTTGTCTGAAAATTGTTGGTGCCAAAAAAAGTGATTTTTGGGCAAAAATGTAGAAATCACTATTTTTGTGAAATTTAATACCAAAAATGGATTCTCCGACTCATTTCATTAGACAAATTGTATACTTTTATGTACATTACATAGTTTAAAAGTTACAGTGCTTGATAAATTTTATATATTTTGGGTTGACACTTCCCTTAAGTGATTTGCTTGTTTAATCTTTCACACCCTAGTATTAATTTTTCAAAATAATTGTTGTAAAATTCTTTATATTTTGCTTCCACACTTATATATATTTTACTGAGAGATTGGCAAGAATATATGTTTGGAAAAAATGGATTGTTTCAATCGATACGTTGGAACCCTGAAATGTATTCATACACTCTATGTAGTGTTGAACCAATCAGGAAGCAGGAATTACAAATACGCGGAGTGCATTGAAAGTGTCCACCTGCACTCCGTGTGTGCGCCGTTCAAATCACGCAGTGCACGTTTTGTTTTGATTCGTTGTTCAAGATCGCGGTTTCGCCGATTTTCACTGCGGGTGTTAGCAAACTTGTTAAAGTCTATTTAGTCGTTTTACATAGATCAAAATTATGCTTAAATTGTGAATATTTATTTGTATAGTGTCGTGTATGAATTAGGTCAATGCATGCGTATGTTTTGTTTCTCGAAAAATTAGAAAAATCAATGCACTTGCGCAAATGTTGATATGCTCACAATAGCACTCCCCTTCGGGGTCGTGCCATTATTCACACATCAACATCAGCGCGCATGCATTGATTTGTCTAATTTCTCTCGAAACAAAACATACGCATTTACCTATAAATAATGTATGGGAAAAGGATTGAATGATGGCCCTAGATAGAAATTAGGTTGAAGCAATAATATGTGTGGTGAGTGGTGCTGATAATGGTGTTGATATGATCTCCATCGAAATGACCAAATCATGAAATTTTACACGATAGGCAGCGTATTGAGGTAAACAGTTTCATACTAGTTAGTATATGTGCCTAAGTATTACGTAGGTGCAAAAAATCTGAGGCCGCACTCCTATACGTATCTCTCGGTGCCCCTTTAATCTTGAGGTCCTCTTTCTTCGTAGCATTTAGTTTTCATTTAAAGGTAGATGACCCGATCACATTTTCATAACACAGATTTTTCTCAAACATATGGAGATTTTCATATCATATGAAAGATCATATTTTTCTGATTAACATACTGAAATTTGACAGTCCAAATCAGTATGATTACGAAGAAATCGGTGAAATAACATCGAATTACCGCGAAAAGTGGTTAACCACCAATATGGTTTGTGTACAACTCAATGGGCACATTTCACAGCATCTTGTGCGTCTAAAATAAGAACCATTAGAGTTATGCAACTCAAACTTTGGAATACGACTTTTTTGAGGATGACCTTTCATGTCGAATAGAAAACTTCAAGTTGAAAATCGGAACATCTACCTTTAATAAGTTGTGATTTCCAAAAATGGTAAATGTTTCCTCTTTCCATCGTCATGTTTTTCAACCAAACAACCCCATTCACCCATGAGGATTCACACACATGTCGTAGTTCACTAGTTAACTATTGCAACCCTAGAATGTCCACCATCACAGCAAATGCTGTTCATGTTGTCCGCAGAGGACAATTAAGCTCAAGGTGGGAGACGGATGTAATTGATGATGCAAAGGTGTGATGCGAGAGCCATGTTGTAGGCAGATGTAATGAGGTAGGGGTTGTTGGCTATATGTGTCGTGACTGCAAATGAGATGAGCTTAATAGGCCACTATGGTAAATAAGGTTCGAAGGCAGTGGAATCTTGAGAAAAATGTCCACTCTTTCTTAAAATCTTCGGTGTAACAGTGCTATAAATTCTTGCCCAAACCGCGGTAACAATAATTATACTTGAGGCAAAAAAGATGTTGTTTAGAACGCCAAGGTGTGATGTTAGCCATGTTTAGCAGATATAATTGGGTCGGGTTGTTTGTTGGCTGTGTGCCAATGAGATGAGGATTATTTTACACCATGATAAATATGGTTTAAAAGAAAGTGAAATATGATTAAACTGAATATGAATATGGGGCAAACAGATTGCCCTAGATTCTAGGGAATGTGAATTTTAAAATAAAGCTTGGAACGTATATAACAACGCTGCATATTCTGACCCCTACTGTTAACAGTGGGGACGATTAATTCTGGCCCCTACAGTTGGCAATGAGACCGATTAAAGCTCAAGGTGGGAGACAATGTAATTGATGATGTTAAGGTGTGATGTGAGCCATGTATAGCAGATGTAATGGGGTAGAGGTTGTTGGCTGTGTGCCATGACTGCAAATGAGATGAGCCTTAATATTTGACACTATGGTAATATTATAAGGTTTAATGGCAGTGAAATCATATGGTTAAACATGGGGCAAAAGAATTGGCCTAGATTCCTGGGAATGTGAATTTTAAAATTAAGCTGAGAAGGTAACAATATGCTGCAAATTCTGGCCCCTTCACTCTCGACAGTGAGGACAATATTATGCTTGAGTTGAAACAAATGTAGTTGAGTAGGCCAAGGTGTGAGGGGTTGTTGGCTGTGTGCCATGACTGTAAACGAGGAGTGTCATTTGACATTTTGTGGTGTCATAAGGTTTAAAAGAAAGAATAGTAGAATCTTGAAAGAAATGTTCCCTCTTACAATCTGTATTGTAACAATGCTACAAATTCTGGCCCTAACTACCAACAGTGATGTCAATAAAGCTCACAAGATGGGAGACAGTGTAACTGATGGATACCAAGGTATAATGTGAGCCATGTTTAGCAGATGTAATGGGGTAGAGGTTGAAGGCTGTGGGTGATGACAGGACCGCAAATAAGAGAGCCTTATTTCACACAACGGTAAATTAAAATGTTGAGAAATTGACCTCTCTCCATGCTTGAAAGGCAACGGTCACTACAAATTCTGACCCCTACTGTTGGCAGCGCAGACTATTATGCTTGAGATTGGGGACCAGTCTAGCTGAGGATGCGAGGTGTGATATTAGCCATTACTTGCAGATGTAATGTGATAGGGTTGTCAGATGCATGTCATGGCTGCATATGAGCGTTATTGGACACTATGGTAGATATGATTCAAAGGAAGTGAAATCTCGAGAGAAAAAATGTCAACTCTTTAATACAGCCTTTGAGGTAATAACCCTACAAATTCTGGCCCCTTATGCTAGCAGATAGGATAATTATTAAACTTGGGGATTTTGAGATGTAATTGAGAATGCCCAGGTATGATGTGAGCTATGTTTGGCAGATGTAATGGGGGTAGGGGTTGTTGGCTGTGTGCCATGACTGTAAATGAGATGAGCCTTATTTGACAATATGCTAGATAAGGTAAAAGGAAGTTAAATATGGGTAAAAGTAAAAATTTATTTTAATACAACTAGTTTAATTAAAATATGACAGATAAAACCATAACTCGTTGTGAAGTGCCAGGAGATTTTTGTCTAAGAATATTCCTGGTATGTGGATTTTAAAACATGTATTTTTGCTTGATCTTTTAAAATACTGTTTAAAATGGATTTTTAGTAGTCAGACATTTCATGAATTTAGGGGGAAAAGGACAGTATGTGATTTGTTAATTTTGCGCTAGTACAGTACAGTACAGTACAGTTCCCATGGATACTGTGTATTATATAACATTTCATGAGTTGTTGCTTAACAGAAAATTTTCATTTGTAAAATCTTATATACCAGCATTCGTCTGATGATTGAACAAAATGACCGTATGGGATTGTCCATGAAACTACAGAGTAGCGATATATTCCGAAAGGCACAACACCGGCTCTGAACTTTTATATACAGTATTAGTAAATACAATTTTGATTTTGATTTTAATTTTGAAAAGAAAATCCCACAGGTAAACATCTGCATTTAAATAGGCGACAACATTTTTAAATGTGCAGCACTTATGCAGGCATCATGAACCTACCCTCCTCAAGATCAGGCCCGTAACTAGGCATCTTGAACCTACCCTCCTCAAGATTAGTCAAGATAAGACGCCTAATCTTTGCCTAGTAATATTTTTGGAGAGGTGAATCTTGAACTAATTTATACATTGGTCAGGTGAATCTATGGTGAATCTTCACCTATATTTCAACTTCTCCCATATATTACTATTGAACGAACATGGTGCACTAAGGTGAATCTCCACCCTACAAATTGCAGGATAGACCTAATTAAATATTGACCTAATTTATCCTGAAGAAAGGTGAATACAGGTGAATGCTTGAGGAGGGTAGGTTCAAGCTGCACATTGATCCCTGCATTAGCATGTTGGGTCTCAGGGAGCCAATACAAAAATATTTTTTGATCTTGAGAACTTTTCTGGCCAACAGGCTGAATCCATATACACCTACCTGACTGTAAATGGCTGCTATCTAAACAATTTGAATCTCCAAACAGTACAATCCTTCCTGAGCCGGCGTTGTGCTGGTGCAATCCGAGCACCGGGACATCTTCCACGCTCTGTGTTTGACCTTTGACCACCTCGTATCCTTGGTCCTTCAGCGACTGTCGTACTAAGATGCCGTCTAATGGAAACTTGATGATGCTGGTTCCTGAGGTGTATTGACCTGTAAAAAATTAAAGATTAAAGTTTAAAGTTTTATGAAAGATTAAAGTTTTATGAAAGAATGAACTGAAAGAAATGCAAAGTTTACAATCATTGATACAAAGCAAATCTATTGCCAATTCCTGACTATATTCAACGTCAAACCGTCAGTAGCACAAGACAGTACCATCCAGCAAAGTTCCGAATCATGAAAGCCAACAAGAATGTATATGAGTATAGTTTTTCCCCACGAACCGTATCAGATTGGAATGACCTCCATCTAAATGTTATACATGCAGTCAGTTCCGAGGGATTCAAGTGCAGTTTAGGGTTTTATTCTCCATCTTTTGTGTCAGTTTTTATTCTTGATTATGTGTTAACTTAGCTTGTGCCATTACATTGTTTCTCAATTAGATATTGCTTAAATGCAACATTATTGAGTATATAATAGTTGTAGATGTAGGCTTCTATTATAATTAAGTGTGGCGAAGTTGTGAAATCAATCATATTCATGTATCATATCACTTTAATTTCTTTTATGGCTCTCGAATGAGAAGATCCACATTACCAACAAACTTTTAATTTCCACTCAGATTACAATGCAATTTGTTTCAAATGACCAGGATTGTATTGGTTATCCTGAAACTGTAAAAACTAATCTCCGGGTGGAAGGGGGTGGCTGTCACAACCCACACCTGCACACGTCAAACATGACACACGGTTAATTGGAGGGGAGGGAGCTCATCAAGACAGTTATACAAAACAGGAACACCTGTCAAGCCTTCCCAATTTCAGGAAAAACACCTGTCAAGCAAAATAAGGTTCATTAAGGGGGCTGTCAAGTGTCAGAAATAGCTTCCGTAAAACTGCCGTAACTACGTAATTATTCATATATTCCATATACAAGTATACATCTTTTTGAAGGAAAGGGTTCAATAAATCTAACCATGAACATAAAATTGCTCTAAAAAGAACCATTTTGGAGAAAATCATAAAAAACGAGAATTTTGACCAGTCTTCAATTCGGACAAGGTAACCAAAAAAATATTTTCTGAAAATCTGTCCTTTTACGATTTTTGTAATCTTAAGAAAATTACCCGGGTTCCATTTTTTTTGTTTTTTGATATCTGAGATATTTTTTTATTTATTGACCAAATAAGGCAACAAAATGGGATTTTTAAATACAACAAACGTGAATTTCCACAAAATGATCCGAAAAATCGGGAAATAGGCCTAAAACAAAAAACAAAAAAAATGGAACCTGGGGAAGATCATGGTTGTTGCGTTAAACTTACTTGCTGTCCATCAGATGCAGTTTGTATTGAGTTATCGTGTCTGTAAATCGTATTTTTACTCAAAAATGAACATAAAGAAATCAACCGATGAATGTGAAAAGTGACAATACCGCCGTTTGATCATGGTTTACGGGGAAATACACGTATTTCAAATCCTGTTCTTTAGATATTGTGGGAAACATATAAATCCCCAACTTCGTGCAAAGTTTCATTACAAACCGTTCTTTTCTTGGTATCAAAATAACCTCAAATGTGTGTTAAAAACACCTTTTTCATGATGTCGAGTTTGAAAAAGAAGCCATACCATTTTATGCGCATTCGAAGTGCGTTCACAATTTCCGGGAAGCGTAACGCATTCAAGCGCGTGCGTTAATCGACAATGAGCGCAGACGCGCGCGGAATGTTTTGAGTTGGCAAAATAAATGGTGACGCGTGCGCGTTGAACCGGTTGACAAAGATTTAGACGCTCGTGTATTAATTTCTGTGCGCAACACTCTGCGGCTAATCATCAGAGTTTATCATTATAGGCCAGTGTAGTCGAGTCTTTATCAATGTGATCATTTAAAAATGCACCGTGGCGGGATTAGTGAGTAGTCTGGGTGTAAAAATCAACACCTATCCTAGATAAAGGACTTAGTAAAGGAGAGAGAAAAATTGGAAACAGAGAGAAAGCAAGAAATGGGATGAAGATTTAATTTAAGACCTGTCGTTTGGTAGGCTCTAGGCCTACATGTTTTCTCTTCTTCTACCTCAGATATATTTAAAGAGAGACGGAATCGGGTAAGCTTCTGATTAACATGATTAATATGAGTCACGTCACGAATTGTAATTTCATCATAAATAGTAAAAGGCCACAACATGCCACCTGAACTTGATCCTCGTTATGCCAGCGCCACCGAAAAAGAAACTGAAATATATGTCCGATAGGTCTAGTAATGTTTAATGAAGCAGGAAAATAAATTTAACGGTTTGTAAAATGACTACATGAATTGTCTATGGGTAAACTGTCAAGCGAACGAGTAACAGTAGCGTATCAGCAGAGTGTCCCCCCTCGACGGATTTGACCGGGTAGAACAGCTCAAACTACCGGGCTAAAAGGTTTTATTTTCTGTAAATACAGTGGGTTGGGGGAGCAAGGGCCCCAATTTGAATCGGATGGGGTGGATTTTGAGAACACCCCCACCCTCCCCGTTTTCAAATGTCGGACTCGGCGGCGGCGGCGGCAATCCTCAGCCTGTAAAGTTAAAGCCTACCGGGAAGATACCATTTCCCCCTCTGACAAGCGATCTCATCAGATAGGCCTACGCCACTGGTGGCGGGGAGCACATTTCACAGTAGTTAAATGATGAGTATTTTCCATTAGAATGGACTTGGATCCTTTTAAAATTGATTTGAATTGCTATCTACCAAAGATAATTATTAAATAGTGATTGTTCAGTGTTATAACAATAGCTCTATTAAGCATTTCGGTTGGATCTCTTATAAAAGTAGTTTGCTATCTACTGAAGATAACAATGATAACGTTGAAAACACGGTCATTATTTAACAATTAGCTCTAGTGCTAGGCCTATATACAGTATTCGGTATTTCCATTACTGCATGGTTTTATTATTTATTGGCTATCCCTATGAATTGCCTTGTCACCTATACCTAGATTGAATTTTTTTTATTGAGAGGACACAAAAGTACAATTAAGGATATCAAAGGTGCAACCACACATTTAATTAATCAGGCCTATTGTTTACATCTCATAACTTCGTGATAAACCAAACCGATGTTACCCTATTTTTTATTGGGGTGGGTCCGAGGGGCAGAAATATAGAGCATCCTCTCCCACCATAATCCCATCCCTTCCACCTTTGCTTTCAGTCTAGAACATTCGGACGTTTCATTGATTCAAAATATGAATGATGGGCATTTAGCGATCGAAATGGGAAGATCTCTGTTCTTTGTTCAGTCCGAATTTCATTTGGAATGTTCCAGAATTTTATATTATTCAATTTAACTATGACATTTTAGGAGGATTTTATAGAAACATGACTTGTTTGGCCGTATAGGCCTACTTCTGGTTATCTTGGAACTTATTTTGTCTTATATGGCATGTCACCAACCAAACCGTAGGCCTAACAGCGGGGCCTTAGACCCGAACGCAACTGAATAAATGAGCTTATAATGGATAGTATATTAAATTACATGCCAGGAGAGGCTGTCCATCCCTGCTCTCCATGGCCCTATACACCCCCAAACTCCACATGTCGTGTGTTTGATTGCCGCGTGTGCAAATACATGTACTATACAAAGTTTATAGACTATTATGAGATAACCATGTGAACCATTTGATAGCATCGGCTCATCGGCCCGAGGTTGCTTCTCCGATCATGCCCATGTAGGCCTAGGTAAAACGGCACTTATAATTGATATTATGTTTGATATAACTGAATGACAAATTAGTACACCGAGTTGAACTAACTGAGAACTAGCTAACTTAACAACGATACGAAGTAATAGGCCTACCATATTCAGTAATGACAATAAATAGATAAACAGGTAGGCCTATTGGATGGACGGGCGGGTGGAACGGACTTGTACAACATCGAAAGGCCAAACAAAAACAAAACATTAACGTCTTCGGATAAAACCCGGTGTAAGTCTTTTTGATCTCCTTACAATGTTTCACTCCGATCATGGATTCAAAATCTTTCTCTGTCCTTTATTTTTTATCTTTTTTCCTTCTCTCTTTCCAAACTCCTTGACACTAACGCTTGTGCTAAAGCCTTGTTTTACTAATAGGCCTACTTGCTTTCAGGCTCAGCCACACCCCGGCAAAAATGACGGTTTGATAAGTCGGGCCTCCGATGCGTAAACAATGCGTATGAACAAGCCCTCAAACGCGGCAAAAACATAGCGGGTAACGCAGCACGCACTGACGGCTTTCGAAATAACAGCGTCGCGTATTTTAAGCGAACTGGCGCGTGCCAATTTGCGTGAAAAACAAAACACGGGATACGCGGCGCATGGGAGTTTCGCTGATCCCCTGCGGGCAGACTTTTCCATTCTACTTTGTCAATGATCACAATAAGGGATTTAAATCCTTCTAAATAGGCTTTTGGAATTTCAAAATTGAAAATTTCTTTGCATGTACTGATAGATAACACTCTGAAGTTTTGAAAAATGAAGAAAAGTGAAATATCTGGAAAATACGAAATGACACTTGACAGCCCCCTTAATAGACCATATGATTAGACATTTAATGAGACCATTAACTTGTGATAGCTGCAAAAGAGAATGTTAACTTTGAAATCAAAATGAACAAATATCGCTTATAAACATGTGATGCGATCAGGTAAAATGAGTCGGAAGTTGCAAATATCTCATTTGTAGCTTTGTATTTGATTGTATTGGTTATTTGTACAAAACAGGGACACCTGTCAAGCCTTCCCAAATTCAGGAAAAACACCTGTTCTAAGTCAAGCAAAATAAGGTTCATTAATAGACCATATGATTAGACATTTAATGAGACCACACTTAACTTGTGATTATTGCCACACAGAATGTTAACTTTGAAATCAAAATGAACAAATATCGCTTATAAACATGTGATGCGATCATGCAAAACGAGTCTGAAATTGAAACTATCTCATTTGTAGCTTTGTATTTGATTGTATTGGTGATTTGTAAAGCTACATTCTAAAAAAATCCAAACAGACACTTAATTCTAAAGATATGAGCAATTGAAGCGTGTTCAAAACAATAGAAAACAAAAGGATTTCTATCCTTTGTTTGGTTATATCTCAAAATTGATATAACTGACTTCAGACTCATTTTGCTTGATCAAGTCACATACGCAGACCACAAAACCTGTTCAACTGCTAAACCTATGTCAATCAATTTTGATTATACAAACTGCATTTTCTTTTTCTCAATCAACAATTTTGTTTTTTCTAAATCCACAATTTTTCCAGGTATGAGAATGAATATACTTGAAAAAACTGAAAAAGTGTGTGAAATTGGGCTAAAAATGGGCTGAAATTAAAAGACAGTGCAGAAATTTGGACAAAAAAATTGAAAAAGTGTGTGAAATTTTGACCAAAAATGGACTGAAATTAAAAGACAGTGCAGAAATTTGGACAAAAAAATGAAAAAGTGTGTGAAATTGGGCTAAAAATGGGTTGAAATTAAAAGAAAGTGCAGAAATTTGGACAAAATACAACAATTTAATTCATGTTTTAACCCAAATTCTCATGCCCATTTAAATGCTCTCATTCAACAACCTTATTTTTATTATCTCAATCCACTTTTTTTTCTTCTAAATCAACTTTTTTTTCTTCTCAATCAACAAACCAATATTTCAATCAACTAACCAAATTGTTGTTTCAAATCAAATGAACAAAACTAAAATCTTTTCAAATGGAAGAACATGTACGACTTTGTCACAGAAAACGAATTGGTTAAACCTTTGCTCGATAAACCTAGTTTTGTGACAGAGGCAGTTCGAAAAACCTAGATATGCTTGATTGACAAACCTGATTTCTCGATACGAAATTCGGTTTCCCAAATATGGACATAGTAACTATCTTGATAACTATTTCAATCCCACCCAATCACATGATGAACTCAAAATTGAGCGATTAAAAATATGCTTTGTTATATCCAGACATGTCAAGATTATTTTGTGATCTTAATTTATCTTGGTGTTATAACCATTTCATTGATAGCAAGGATTATTTAATTTAGAATGATATAAAGAGTGCTAATTTCTTTCTTTCTATTTCTTGGATCTGAATCATATCTGGAGCATATCATGCTCAAGTGAAGCACCCTCTACAACAGGCATTCTCAAATGATGGCGCGCGCGCCACTTGTGGCGCATCAAGGCATCCTAAGTGGCGCGAGAGTGGTTAAAATTTGTTTTAAAAAAATAAATCATATCATGATATAGCCAAATTCCATAGGCATATGACAGTCAGATGTATAAATACAGCAATTTTTCTCGCAAAACAGTAATATTAGTTAATATGCTGCCTACATATGTTAAGGGAATTTTGCCATTGTAAATTCTAAAAAATATGACCAAGTGGAGCTTCAACAAGTTGGTTACTAAAATGTGGCGCATCAGTAAATCTAGTTGAGAAAGCCTGCTCTACAAAGATGGAGGATGCCACACCAACCAGTAGTACATCCCGGTTTTTTAAAATTATTTTCTACCACAGCCTATTATTGATGGGCATACTCAACAGTGCAGCTATCAGCCAACATACATGTAGCGCCTCGACTTATTATTAGGACTGTTGAAAGGCAAGTTGAGCCAACAAATAAAAACATAACTAAATGACTATGTGATACACTGTGAATGGATGCAAACAAACTGTATTATTTTTACATGGCTGAAAATTGAGCATCCCTGGTTAGTATCCACGTTACCGTGGCAACTCCAATCGCTATGGAAACAAGTTAATGAAAAATGCACGCCTGAAGAGTTGCACCACACTAAACAATTCAAACATGGCCATTACTAAACCCTGGTGATTGTAGCGTGACTTGTCACTATGGCCAGGGCACGGTTTCCATGGTTTGACTGATGATAAATGTCAATATCGGCATCAATTTTGTTATGAAAGATAATGATGAAGGAAAATAATGTTTCAGAGAATTTCATAGCTAGAGTTGCTGAACTCAAAATGATTTTATATCACCTTTTCCTCTATTCTCCCTCGATTGTTCATCCACACTAACACACACCCTTACAATTTTTCTCACTTTTTCATGTCTATCTCAACTTGTTTCCCTTTTGGCCTTATTAAGTGACAATGGCGTTGAAATGTGTGAACATCCTCCTTAAAGGGGCATTCAGATATGTGGTGGAAACAGCGCCCTCAATTACAAAAATATATGATAAAAACTGGGATTTGTTTATTTTTACAATTGTATTACATGTATGAACTTACACCTATACCTAAAATCAGCCCTCTTTGTACAACAAAACGTCGATTCAAAAATGCTGGTAGAGCCGCAACCAGCATTTTACATGGTTAAGGTAGCTATATCGGCTATTACACCACTGCAGAAAAACAACTATTGTGCCAAATGAATAATATCTATACTTTTTATTTTGAGACCACATAAAGACAAGTCTTTGCTTTACCTATTTGAGAACTTTCGGAGTAATTTGGATATTTCTTATGTTTTTCTTTATTTTTTGAAAATTCTCTAAGTTTTTGGACGTTTGAATATTTTCAGCCAAGTAGGAAACTGCTATGGGTCTGTCACTTTGGGGGATGGTTAATAAGCATATTACCTAAATTCTCTCGCCAGTTTTTGTGAATAAAGTGTTTACTTTTTGAGAAAATTATTTTTTTAGGGATTTTTTAAAGGCAAAAGTTCAAATTGACACCAAAAATACTAGAAACACTTTAATGGAAAAAGCTGGCGAGAGAATCTTCTAAATTGAATTACCTTTCATATGACACCTTGTTTGTTGAAATAGGATCTATACTTCTCTTTAAAAATATTCACAAAGTTTGACTATTTTAGTGTTTCTAGAAAAAATACAATTTTTTTGTTAAGTACTAACATTCCTACTCCATTCAATCCATGTTATGATTGTAAATGTGGAAATAATTAAATTAAATATTATGCATTGGTATTTTGGCAAAAACATAATATAAAAAACAAGTTCATCTTAAGGATACAAAGGGTTAAAAAAAATATTTATAAATAGAGTGTGTTTTGAGAAAAGAAGCAATTTTGGGGAATTTCGCAACGTGCCAAAACCTAACACACAGTAAGTCTATGGGGTTTTTTGAAGACAAAAAATTGCGCCATTTGAAAACGGCTTGATGGAAAAAATTCAAAATTGGCATGTGAGTTTATTTTGTCAATATACACATCCTGTATAATTTTGAAGCAAATCTGAGCATGACGCCGTAGCCGATGTAGCTACCTTAAGGGTGATATTCCAACATATTTAAAACAACGTTTTAATCAAGTTTTGCTGGGGTTTTTTTAAAGTAGAAACAACAATAATGGCAATTTTTAATGTTCATCTTGAATTCTGAAGTAAATTAATTAAAATTAAAAAAATTCAACATGACATTGTGTCCCTTTAAAATAGAAAAAAATGGTGAATTTCACCAACCAAATATTGGTTTATGAATTTGTAATGACTTTCAATCAAGTGCATTGAGCAGTGACAAAGAAGACATTTGTTCATCCCTGGAGTTGAGGGTGGAGGTGGAAGATACTAGATAACATAGAGCATGAGAAGTAAGGGGGGGGGGTTGAAGGCTGGTATCTGAATGGTAAATAGGTAATTGTGCAGCAATATTGTGTCTAATATTAGCAAGAAATCCTCAATCAGGGGAGAAAAATGGGCCAATTCTTTTGGGGAAATCTAGCTATGCCGGCGCGGGGATCGAGACTGGGAAAGCGTGTGTTTTGTAGTGATGAGCAAAGTAAGGGTTAATATCTATGATACACAACACAAAGAGAGCAATGAAAACAACTTCTGTAAAAAGCTATATGCAAATATAAAATAATTAAGCTTAAATATCAATGCATTCTGATGCTGGTGAATTAAAACTGCATGGAATAAAAGGTTGCATTCGTGATAGTGCTTCTAAATTGCCAATGATTCAACAGGAGACTACAGTGTGTTCAGTTCCAAATTGGCTGGAAATATGTCGGATTTTATCTCTCCGTGTGCGAAAGTAATCCAAGCGTTAACACGCACACATTTATGGCCAAACGTTCCTGTCACACATATGATGCACAGTGCGCTTGTAATGTTGGTGAGCCCCCACCTTTCTGTATTGAATCGCTGCTGTAAGGAGGCTCCCCAATTTGGAGCTGATCAAACTCATTCCTTGACGTAGTGCACGGTGGTAACTTATGGTTACTGGTTCAAGCCCAGGCCCATACATCTGTTCCAAATTTATGAAACTGCCATAGGCTTTGTGTTATGGTCAATGTGATGAGTGGTTCGTAGCAAAGTTAGCGTGAGCCAGTTGACCTGGCAACTGATATATTGTAATGCACTACACAAGCAAATATCCTGTAGCTGGTCCAATAAATTCAAATTGCAAAATATAAAGTGGGATTTTTTTCTGCACACAGAGAACAGTAAGCTTCATAATTTGCGCGAATTTTGAACTGAACAGATTCTAATCATGAGGCGCGAGTACCACTGCCCTATGAATATATGCGCATAGACACAGCCTCTACTTGTAATTAACCTGCAAATAAGGATATAATTCTGAACTAGCCAACCCAGGAAGGTGTGTATCAAATTTGTAATTGAGAAACCAAGGAGACTTCGCACCATTTCTGGTGGATGTGATATATGTTTTGCTGCATTTAACACTTTTTTCAACAGGTTATATATTATTCAGTTAACCCTAACCATACCAGAGGCCACAGCAAATAGCTGCTGTACCGCATATTTCACAGCTCTATCTCCTGACACGATCCGGCGATCAAATGGTCTCGGAAAGGTTAACTTTTTCAAAGCTCTCCCGTTATACAGGGTTAAAATTTTGACGAGAATCCGAGAATCCATTCTCGCAAAGATACTCCAAAACAAATATGCGAAAGTAGATTCTCGCAAACTTTTACAGTTTATACACAAATTAAATAGAGGAGAATCTAAAGATTCTTGTAAAATTATGTTGCGAGAATCTAAATGGATTCTCGCAGCTTTATACGCAGATTTGTCATGAAGTCCTCAGTTGGTAAGAAAAACAACAACAAAAATGTCCCCAATCAAAGGTTTTACTAAATCCCCCTACACTAACCCCCCCCCCCCCCCCCCACCCCACCTTCCACCCACACATAAAGACATTTGTGAAATATATGCACATATAGGGTTGACATCCATTTGTGAGCTACAAATTTCAAAATTGACATTTACATCCATATAACATTTACATACATATAAACGCACTTCAGGCATCCGGCTCCTGTGTCAAAACACTATAAATACAAGATTTTAGACACAAAATTGTCGACAATTTATTTAAAATTATGTGCGAGTAGAATTTGGAGATTCCTCTTGAGATAGGATTGTTGTAATTCAATTTCTTATATAAACATTTGATTTCAAAAGCATACATGTGGCGATATAACTTGATATCAAGTGATTTCTACCGCCACATGAATACTATGTTTCCATAACTGCACTCAGTGACAATTTATGTAAAATATGTGCAAAGTAGAATAATATGGAGATTATACTTAAAGGTAGGATCATGGCAATTCAATCTATAAGATCAACATTTGACGTAAAATACATAGTGAAATGACCTAACATCAAACGATATATAATATATCTTTATTCAGGATGCCTCAAATATGGTTTGTTTGGTTTGACTTATTTGTCCCAAACTGCAGCGCAAATGCCATATCAGGCTGTGACCCGCGACAACAAATAGTGGTAGCCTAACTTTTTACACGCCATCACACTCATTTTGTGGCCTTGGCACAAGGGTCAAAAGCCCGGGGGGTACTCGAATTTGGTTTGGTCGGGGGTGTGCCGCTGGAGATTCAAAACCCCTACCCATTTTTAGGGGTGATTTTGGGGGAAAACGGTACCCATTTTTAGGGGTTTTGCTTCATTTTAGACCCAATTTTCGCAAATTATCGGAAAAATAGACATAATTTTTGCACATTTTCGCGAAAATAGACACAAAAATCGCGAAAATAGACCCATTTGTATGTAAAAAGTGACCCCATTATTAGGGATTTCCAGCACAAAATCATACCCCATGTTTAGGGATTTTGTGCTCAAAAAGCTACGTCCATTAGAGCGGCACACCCCCATATACCGTCTTAGGCGAGTACCCCCCCCCCCCCCCCCCACCTCCGGGTCCAATGTAGCTCAATTCCATGGGTTAGCCACAGGATTGACAACATTGTTTGTTTTAACCAGCCCCAAAACATCACATCAAAAGTCAAATCAGGGGTACAACACTTGTGTCTCGTGCAAGTGTTGGGACCAGGCTGTAAACCCATGTGTCGTAAATCAGTCATGTGTGTCCTTTGCCTGGGAGTCACATGGGTGTCACATGGGTATCACATGGGTGTCAAATGGGTGTCACATGGGTGTCTCAAGGAAGTGTTGTGACCAAGCCGCAAAAAGAAACTCATGTACATGTAAGTGAACTTGTGATGTATATCTAAAATGTTTCATATGCTATATTGTTATCAAGTCCTAATAACACATCACAGGTCACACAGATGGATGTTATTATTAATCCAAGTAAATTCTTTCTTAAATATCATATTAATAGTTAAGTCGAGTGTAAAATAGCTAAAGCAAATATATCATCTAAAATTAAACCAATTTTACAAGCCTTTAAACTGTGCTATTTTCAAATGCAAGAGGGCAGTATTACATACATATTTCCACTCATCCCCTAATCCATAAATGGTGATTTCAGTGAAACACAGAATCAGGAGCCACTTTGTGAAAAATACTGCACATCTCGACTTGCGAATCCCCTGGCTCGGAGATTCACCTTATTGGGGTCAAAGGTCATATAGGGGTCGTTAGAGGTTAATCTTGGTACACCCCATGAATCATCTCAAATCCCCTTACCCAAATATTATTGTCACCAAGTTTAGTTGAACAGCGATGATATATCATTATTATGTATATGCCCCAATCCCCCTTGACTTGCGAGTCTCCCGGCTCGGAGATTCACCTAAATGAGGTCAAAGGTCGTATAGGGTCATTAGAGGTTAATCTTGGTACACCCCATGAATCATCTCAAATCCCCATACCTAAATATTATTGTCACCAAGTTTAGTTAAACAGCGATGATAGATCACTATTATGTATATGCCGCCCCCCCCCATCGACTTACGAATCCCCTGGCTCGGAGATTCCCCTAAATAGGGTCAAAGGTCATATAGGGGTCATTAGAGGTTCATCTTGGTACACCCCATGAGTCATCTCAAATTCCCTTACCTAAATATTATTGTCACCAAGTTTAGTTGAACAGCGATGATTAGATGATGCGCACAAGTACATTTTTGAGATCAACGTTTCAATCTTGCTGAGATTAAGGTCAGTTTGGGCGAATTTATATATTTTTATCAAAACAGTCATAAATAATGATAATAATATTGAATGTCTTATTTTCAGGTGATACAAGAATATACTGCACGCCATATCTAAATATTGCTACTTGTCTTCGAATGCATTATTTTTCAAGCTTGTGTATCACACTCAGAGCATTCGATATTATATCAATATATTTCGAATCTCGTTTCAAGCAGCCTGGTGCTAAGCATAGATGAAAGGAACCGACAATTTGGAACCCGGTAGTATATTTTAACGGAATATATCGTATTGGAAACTGGAAACCAATGCTTAGCACCAGGCTGCCGAAAACGGGATTCATATATTTCAGGGCAGGGATTTTTTGAAGAGCATCGAATCTCTGAAAATCTGTGGAAATAGCAACACAAAAAAAAGAGACACAAAGAGCCCAGATTAAGATTGATGGTACCAGTGAATTCGTTAACCCCCTGAGCACTACCAGCCTATCTAACCATGTTTGTGATTGGATAATTACAAAATATACTCATTTGAATAGCCAATTAAAATACAGCGTCCAAATTATTTCCCTCTAATCGTTATCAGGGATACAATTATTCTAACAATGTCTCTGATTGGTGCAACAAATGATCTCCATCTTTCTGACCCATCGGCAGGTATGCCATGTAAGTGGACCAAGAAGGACAACATTGAAGGTAATTGAGATTGAGATTGAGATATAAGTGTTCCATATGCCCTTAAGAAGACAAATAAAATTACTAATGGTGGTCGGTGGTACTTGATCAAACACACTAGTTCCATTCCATGGGGACTTGTTCAAATACTTCAGGTACTTCCCAATTGCAATGGGAAGTTAAAGGAGTCAAAATAAAAATAAACATGGATGTGGTATCTGAGAGTGTAACATACTGGTCGTGCAAAAAAAGAGGTTATATGTATATTCAATTCATCTTCTGCTGTGATGTCAGTGCAGCTTCTACTAATTGTAGCTTCTACTAATTGCAGCTCATTGTAGCCAAGTACATCTCCATTATAACTCTTGTAATCCTTGACTATAACTAAGTTATATCCATCTATACAATTTTAGAGTTGTGTCTGTTTATATTTTTTAACTTTAATACATTGGTAAAACAATCTCCTTTTGGGACACCTCCTATCACTACTACATTAACCCACTTCTCGTAATGTTTCAATACGAGGAACAAAACTGTGTCTCGTACACACTCATCAAAAATTGCGAGACAAGAAAAAGAGGTTGGCTGGCTGGCATGCTGCAGGCATTAATTATCGTACGATCTATATACGCCATGTGTACCTTGCTAACGGAGCTAAGTGTTGGATAAAAATCAGACAATCATGTCTACTCCTGCAAAGGGAGGTACAGATCATGCAAGGTGTTCACTTAGGGGTCCATGGGGAATAGAGGGGGTACTAACTGATACAATGTTAGAGGAACTTTAAAGTTAAAAGTGTAATCCACAGGTTGAGCACTAATGGAATTTTGACTGTTGTCACCGTGTGATCTGGTGGTATTTGGCATTTTTTGTTCAATTTCGTCGTTAAGTCTCATTTTAACATTTTCACGTAACTAAACATGTTAATGCACATATGGGCGCCCGATACGTCTCTTTTTGATGGCGCACATCTGTTTCGTTGCTGAATATTTGCAATCCGGCCCAGCCCCACCCAAAAGCGAAGCGCATGGCACAACAAAGCGCAGTTTCATGCGCAAGGGTTTGCAGTGCATTATTAATAAGTGTGTAATATGTCACAATACCAAATTTCGTCAGATTTTTGGGCCAGTGCAACTTCTAGAATTTAGTATTCTTTGGTGGAATCTAACTAATTATACACTTCTGATTGTATGGTTGCTAAGAGAGGAACTTGCGGCGCATATTTGATTTTTCATAACCAAGCCCAGCGAATCTTTTCATTTGGATCCAATTACTTGTTATACAATCATGCGACTTGAACTTGCACATTTTTTCATCTTTGAATGAAAAAACATCAAACAAAGTTGTTGCACAAATGTCTGCCACAACCGGATTTTAACCCTGTACCTTGGCTTAAGAGACCTAAGCTCTCTAACCATTAGACCACGAGGAGTTCGCTGACAGGGTAGGAATTTTTATAGATATGAACTTTTACAGAATAAAGCCAATTTCTTAACACATATAAATAATATAATAAGGCCAACAAAATTCAATACTTTGTCTCAACGGCCCGCGTGCATTGCTTTTAAAATTGGATTTCGCGTGTATCGCTACGCGCGGCAGCCATTTTCTTTTTCTTTCGATTTTTTTTTTTTCAATTTAAATTTTAAAAAATAGTAAGTTTCGGTGATACTCTGCAACCTTGTGACTGAGAACACATTCAACTAACTTTGTGAAGTTAAGAGATAAAGAGAACACAAGCATACAATGTGCATTGATCATATCTGATTACTTTTATTAAAAAGACAAAGCATAACTATTGACTATATTTTGATTTTTTTGTAAAAAAAAAATTATATATATATATATTAACTTATTTTGGTAAAAAAAACAAATCGCATAGCTCATAGCTTTTTAGCCAAAAGGTGCAGAGACAAAGTTTTTGTTGTTTTTTGCCTAATAAGTGCAGAAGTCCAATCTGTATTGAGAACAGTGCACAGTACAGTTTAGATTACCTAAACCAATACTAGGCAGTTACTTATTTCAATGCATTTTTCCTGGTGATTCCAAATATGGTAATGAAATTCAATAATTTTGACATTTTTAAAACATTTGTGATATTTTGGAATGTCGTCTGCAGACGCCTGCCGCGTGCAAAGTGTTAAGCCAGGCACTGGTGCTGGAATTCTTAATGGAATATGCCAAATGCATTCCATTCAAAAATGGCATTCTAAATTAAATGAGTTGGAGGCAGTGCCCCCTTGCGATTGAAACATGAATGTTGTAATTACTCGACCTGGTTCTGCGAGCGTAGACTTGA
Organism: Ophiura sarsii; assembly: GCA_035610835.1. Classification (NCBI taxonomy): domain Eukaryota; kingdom Metazoa; phylum Echinodermata; class Ophiuroidea; order Amphilepidida; family Ophiuridae; genus Ophiura; species Ophiura sarsii. Next base: position 29,879,823 of record CM069458.1, read on the forward strand.
GAAACAAGAACTCGATAGCAGATGCGATGATAAGAAGGGTCTGAAAGCTAAAAATATAACAAGTCATGTTTTAAGTGGAGTTGCCTCCCTCTCTCTCTGTCTCTGAGATTGATTGAGACATTTTAAGCCCCAAATGCCCGATGTGCAATTTGGGTGACATATTTCGAGGATTAAACAGTTCATTATCGAGGGGAACTTGCCATTTGTGTTTAAAATCTCATACTGATACAATCTTGGGAAAAGGTCTGTGGAACATGTTACACTTGTCGGACATTTTGTGCAGACATTTGTTTTCTGATCTGTATTTTGTTAAGAGCTGAAGAGGACATCTTAAACAACAATTTACCCTTCCCCCAAACCCCATCAATCAATGTTAGGACACATTGATTAACTGCTGAGGGCATTGACATTTATCAACATTGCACTTGGGAGAGGGATCCAACTTATGAACCACGTAGTTTTGGACAGCGAGTACTATTGGGTGTACTTTTTAAGCTCCTCCACACTATGTCAAATACCTTTCAGAAGTCCAAGAAAGCCATGTGTACCTTTTTACCTTGAAAATTAAGTGGAGAGTAGGTGTGATGATGGTTAGCCAAATTTACACGTTCATAAGTTGAAGTGGGAGTGTTAGTTTTCCGTTGTTAACAAGTAACGGTTCCAAGACCCTTTTTTCTAGGATTGTAGAAAAAATTCGAGAGGATATAAACTTTCTGATATAATTGATATTGACCTTTGAATACATTTGTTAGCAACATTTTGATACCTCATGCTATCAAAGACTACAATTTGTTAAAGATTGATAATGATTTATGAACAACTATGCAGTTCCAAAAATCACAAATGTTTATAATCACACACAATGCAACAGTACCGATTGCCGCTCTGTTGACTGTATGCATTGGTGATTAAGCGGGCTATTCAATTTGAATCTCAGCATGCATGTATGAGAGCATGTGTAACATGGTAATTTGCGACATTTGCGACTTCATGATTCTTCAAAAATGCTGTACATCTTGTACAATTTATACTCTTTGGTAGGAAATAAGGTATCACAATTTAGCTGGCAAAATGCTTCAAAGGTGTGTGTTGACTATGTTACCATAAGATATACAGATTCAAAGTTATGGTTTCTGTATGGTGTGGACTAAGTAATTTGCTGTGTTTATGACTTGGTAGCAATGCAGTTCTTAGTTCAATGATGAATGGACATACAGGTTATTAACCAGGAAAACTAAACTGAGACCAGAAGACATCCAAAGGCGAATCAAAGCAAGACCACTCACTCCAATTCCGATATGCACTTCAGCCCTTACAGAACTAACACAGCAATGCAGTCCTTCAGTTCAATGATAAATTGACATACAGGACAATTTAACAAAGAAAACTGAACTGAAAGCAGATGACATGCAGGGGCCATTAAAAGCAAGGCCACTCAATCCAATGCACTTGTGCAAATATGAGCACCAATAACCTGGTTGCATTGATAGCGGGACTTTCGATCACCACAAATTTTAAAAATTGCACGTTGAGAGATGGCAGTTTTTAATAGTTGTTATGATAAGTATGATGTTTTGTTCTATATAACTACACGATTTGGGCTCAATAATTATTTTTCTAACATATAATGCACAATGTTGTGCTTGCTGGACACCTCCTTTAAGATTTTCTCTGTGCAAATAAACGGAATAAGCACTCCCTCAACGGATCCTGTGGCTTCAAATTGATAATACAGTACTCACAAAAAGAAACTTCCCAGGTAATAAATACTCTTGTAACTCTGCAAATATTGTTTCAACTTAAAATGTCAGATTACTAAATTATGGATTAACTTCTCCTCTTCAATTTGAGACATTGTTTTCGAAGATCGGTATAACAATTAAGCACGGTACACCGAAAAGAATGAATACCCAGGGCAGTTTTCCTTTTCACACTGGGTTTTGAACACGCAAGATAGTGTAACAGGTTGTCTATGTGTACAGACTGCATTGACCAAATGAAGCATCCCCGATCCTCATCTTACTATCGATCGATGAGTTGTCGCTACCAGTTAATCAATAATCTGCCTATTGTTACACCAAGGCTGTGCGTGTAGAAGAACCAAATGCCAAAAAGAAAAATGGACTTTCTTTTGGTTTTTGACACATATCTTTGTCAACATTCAATTAATCTTCATTCTTGAGCAATATCTCAAACTAAAGAGAATAAATTTATTTTTAATTTCATAATGATATTTTTATGTAGGAGTTATAGTTATGGAGTTAAGACGCATTTATAACCTGATAAGTTACTTCTTTTGAGGACTGTATATAGAACATCTCTTTCTATCCCTGGTAATCATACATGCCTTAACCCAAAAATCACATCGCAATCGTGCAGACAGATTTCCTGAGGCCAAGTATACATGGAGATACATGATTCAAGAACTGGTTCAATGGGGCTGCATCTTATAAAGCAAATAAAACTCCTTTGACAGTATCTACAGTTGAATATTTATAATATGTATTATCTTGCTACCCTAGAAGATGCCTTACAACTTAAGAATGCGGCAGGCATCTGCAGACGACAGTTCCAAAATTTCACAAAATGTTTCAAAAAGTCAAAATTATTTACATCACCATATTTGGAAACACCATGAGAAATGCATTAAAAAAGGTACAAACATGCCTAGTTAGTATTGGTTTAGTAATTCTTGAGAGACACTTTGAAAATTGGGAAAAGTTTCTGCTTTGAATATTGGTAAAATTAATACCTGTGTGAAAGTGTTAAGAACAATACATCAGCAAATAAGGTTGTCCTAAGGCCAATTATACAAGATGTATATCGTCAGCCTGCTTCGATAATTGCCTAACTCATTTTTTCTAGTTCTTAGAAAACAAAAGTATGAAACCTGTGTACCTGTTACACATTTTGCATTATTGATGGATGGATATTCATTATGTGGAATGTGACTTGTTTTGTTGATGCCTCAATTGGCGTGCATGGATGCACTAATCCAAGTCATATAGAAACAGATGAACAATAACTTGATTAATTCCATGGATTTGTCAATGCAAATTCAATAATGCAAAATGAGTAACATGTTGGAGTGGTCTGGTGGCCCTTTTGCAACAAAGCTCTTCATTTATCAACACTTTTGATTGGTCAATGACTTAGGTATTATAACAGCATGTGCATAATGTAATGAAGTCATGATTTATGCAAAAAACTCAATTTTGCTGAAAAGTGAGTTAGGCAATTATCGATATATTCTACTGTCTAGCTTGGTGGGTTCCATCTTTAAAGAGATAGTTGGTAATAGTTTGATCAGTTCCAAATTGGGGAACCCTCTTTGCAGCAGCGAATGAATACAGAAGGACATGAGCGCGAATGAAAGCAACGCGGATTGTGCATCATATGGGTGTCGCGTGCTTGTAGCCAAAACCGTGTGTGTGTAGCCATAATCGCGCAAGAACGTTTGGATTACTTCTGCGCAAGGAGAGATAAAAACCAAATGTTTCTCGCCAATTTGGAACTGGTTAAACTATAGAAACAATAATATATAGACCATCTTCCTACCCTTCTGCCCAACCTTACAACATCAAACACAATACGGCATTGAAAAGAGACAGAATTAGGCCAAATAAACAAAACCACTGGATCCTACAAGGACATATACACCTCTCAGTAACCAATTGATATTATTATGAACATCTCTCTACCCCGGTACATGCTGCATACTATTAGTCACACCACATAACAGCAGTATAAAGAAACACAAGGCCAAATAAACAAGAACATTCATGGTAATGGCTTCGTGACGTTCCATCTTATAACGGAAATAAACATCCCTTCAATGGATCCTACATTTTTAAAATTGACACAACCTCACTCTACCTATAGTTGGCCTGCCACGAAATATATATCACATTCAGCAATGAATAGAAAGGACACCTCTAGGCCAAATAAACAAGGGCTTAGATGGTTAGAGAACCGGCTTGGTGAGGTTTCATCTTTAAAGGGTACAAAACACCATTCTTTTAAATTTGTTTTAACATTGTTCTATACAGTGTCTGCCATGAAATATTTATAAAAACAGGCACATCCATCATCCAAGAATTGATATAGCAAGGTTCATCTTTAAAGGAAACAAAAATCATAAAACATTTTTTCACATTCAGCAATGAATAGAAACATCCTTAGGCCAAATAAACAAGAACTTATGGTATGACTTCATGAGAACTGGTTTGGTTGTGCTACATCTTTAAAGGAAACACACAAATCCTTAAATGGATCATGACATCATTCTACCTACATTGCCTGCCATAACACATTTATCACAACAGGAACATCTTTGATCCAAGAACTGGTTGTTTAGCATGTAGAAATAATAGGCATTGTATAGCACGGTTCATCTTTAAAGGAAACACATTTCCCTTTATTGGATCACACACTTGACTCAACATCGCTCTACCTGTATGTAGTTGGCCTGCAACAAAACATTTATCACATCTAGCAATGAATAGAAACACCCCTAGGTCAAATAAACAAGAACTTAAAGATGGTATGAGAACTGGTTGGGCGGTGCTTCGTCTTTAAAGGAAACAAAACATCCGTAAATGGATGCTACGCTTTTGAATTTGATACAACATTCCCATACCTCTAGTGCCTGCCACAAAACATTTACAACATTCAGTGATGAATACAACACCATTAGGCCAAATAAACAAGAACATAGAAGGTACAAGAACTGGTTTGGAGAAGCTACATCTTTAAATAGAATGAAAACTCACCCAATGGACTCCTTATTTGTATTATAAATAACAGTTTTCTACCCTAACGGTGCCTGCCTCAGAAGATTTCATCACATAGCAGCGGTGGTTACAGACATTCAAGTAATATGACTATCCTTACAAGGTTTCAATTACTCATCATTGACCTTAATTGAAGTAAACACTATTGTGCTTACGAAGTAAACACTTTTGAGCTTTCGATGTATAGATCAGTGTGTACCTAGCTAGGTAAGGGGTCCCATCCTGACCTATAAAGGAGGCTATCGTATGGATTCAGGCATTTAAAGATCCAGAAATTAAGTAATGGTCAAAAAGCATCATGACAGAGTACTAACACTTTCCATGTGGCTGTTGGTTTTACCTATATATATATATATATATATATATATATTGTGCTATGGGACACATGACTGAGCTTGGTTTTTGACTTGGATCAGTCGTGCCGTTCAGTCTCGGGATTTACTCTGAGCTGCACTGACGAGTTCTAACTAGAACGAAACAGTAGTATTGTATGCAGATTGAGATATATATATATATATATATACAAACAGTTTTTTCAGAAACCTTTCTCAAATGTCAAGGTCTATCTGAAGGATTACTGAACCACTACTAGTCATGTTTGTACTTATTTTAATGCATTTTTCATGGTGATTCCAAATATGGTAATGAAGTTCAATAATTTTGACATATTTGAAACATTTTGTGATATTTTGGAATGTTGGCTGCAGCTGCCTGCCGCATGGAAAGTGTTAACATCATACATTTACTACAGTATACATTGTGAGGTTCTTAAAGCTTGAAATTTCAGACAACAGAAATGTCAAAATAGGGACTTTCCCTATTTTAAAGTTGGTTCAAATCAACATATAACATTCTTCTGCTCGTAAAATACTATAGTTTGATCAGTTCTAAATTGGCGAAGCCTTCTTACAGCAGCGAATTAATACAGAAGGATGCAGGCACGCATAAAGTCAGCTTGGGTACTGTGCATCATATGCGTGATGCGCTCGTGCGACCAAAACTGTGTGCGTGCGTGCATGCGTTAAAAATTGTGTGCCTTTGGCAATAATCGCGGGAGTACACTTGGATTACTTTTGCGAGTGGAAAGATAAAAACCGAACATTTCTCGCCAATTTGGAACTGATTAAACCAAAGCAACACCATCGATATGCAACCACGAAGTCTAATACATAGTGATATCAAGCAATGATCAGAACTTTGATTATCAGTTTTAAGAAAGAATACAGCTTGTTCTCAAACGTCTGCTATAAGGCCAGCTACCACTCAGGCCACCTCCAGTTCTCTAGGTTACAATTCCTTTATGATTACTCTGTACAGTGTGTCATCAAGTGAACAGGTGCATGGACAGTTGGTCTGTGGCAAACTCTTCTGTGCTCTCAGGTTTAAGCAATGTTTAAAACCTGGACTAGATGAGAAAATCCATTTCCCAACATCTTCAACAAAACGAAACTCTCACAATGGATCCCATGTGTGAAACTGATTCTATTTACAATAAGGCGATGAAACAAAAACCCTGTTGTACGTGAAAAAGATTTTCACGTGCTATTGAATATCGACCACACAAAAAATGCTTGTCAAAAAACGGCAAAATTTTTACAGATTATTTTGAATGTTTACAGATTCTTTCATGGGAAAATAAGGGGAAAAAGAAAAAGAAGAAAAAATCCTAACCGACCAACCCGACCTGAGAGATCGGTTTGCCCGTACAACAGGGTTTCTTATTTTCTTTGCCTAAGGGTACCTTATCTCTAATGACATCCCGACAACATTAATCACATTGCAGCGGTGAACAGAGACACATCGAGGTCAAATAAACATGAATATTAATGATCCAACTTACAACATTCCTCAGCCCTAGCGCCAGCCTGACAACCTTAATTGCATCACAGTGGTTAAGTACAGATTTCCTTATGGCAAATAAACACAATCACAATCTACAAACCTGTTTGAAGAAGACTTCATCTTTAAAGGAAATGACACTCCCTAAATGGATTCTGTGACTGTATAGAGAGCATGACTTGTAACATTCATCACATTACAGGGGTGAACAGAGATGGATAATGAATTAGACAATTCCGTAGGGCAAATAAACAAGATCCTGATTTACAAAAAAAAGGTTTAGTGAGGCTGCATTTTCAACGGAAATAAAGGAAACAAACACAGATTCTGAGGCAGTGCAAAGAGCATGGTTCTACCTCTGGTGCCCGACTTGTATCATTCATCATTTAATACACGGCAGATTCAGACAGGAATTGGGAGCCCGCCATCAAGAGTCAAGTGTTGAAACTGATTTCATTTACAATAAGTGTACCTTATCTCTCTGAAGCCTTCCCGACAACATTAATCACATTGCAGCAGTGAACAGAGACACATTGAGGCCAAATAAACATGAATATCAATGATTCAACAGCTGACTTACAACATTCCTCGGCCCTAGCGCCAGCCTGACAACCTTGATTACATCACAGTGGTTAGGTACAGATTTCCTTAGGGTAAATAAACACAATCACAATCTACAAACCAGTTTGAAGAGGACTTTTTCTTTAAAGGAAACAACACTCCCCAAATGGATTCTGTGACAGTGTAAAGAGCATGACTTGTAACATTCATCGCATTACAGGGATGAACAGAGATAGATAATGAATTAGACAATTCCTTAGGGCAAATAAACAAGATCCTGATTTACAAAAAAAGGTTTAGTGAGGCTGCATTTTCAACAGAAATAAAGGAAACAAACTCCCCACACGGATTCTGTGACAGTGCAAAGAGCATGGTTCTACCTCTGGTGTCCCACTTGTTACATTCATCACTAAATACACGGCAGATTCAGACAGAAATTGGGAGCCCGCCATCAAGAGTCAAGTGTTGAACTGAATTTATTTACAATAAGTGTACCTTATCTCTCTGAAGCCTTCCTGACAACATTAATCACATTGCAGCAGTGAACAGAGACACATTGAGGCCAAATAAACATGAATATCAATGATTCAACAACATTCCTCGGCCCTAGCGCCAACCTGACAACCTTGATTACATCACAGTGGTTAGGTAGAGATTTCCTTAGGGCAAATAAACACAATCATGATCTACAAACCAGTTTAAAGAGGACTTCATCTTTAAAGGAAACAACACTCCCAAATGGATTCTGTGACTGTGTAGAGAGCATGACTTGTAATATTCATCACGTTACAGGGGTGAACTGAGATGGATAATGAATTAGACAATTCCTTAAAGGTAGATGTTCCGATTTTCAACTTGAAGTTTTCTATTCGACATGAAAGGTCATCCTTAAAAAAGTCGTATTCCAAAGTTTGAGTTGCATAACTCTAATGGTTCTTATTTTAGACGCACAAGATGCCGTGAAATGTGCCCATTGAGTTGTACACAAACTATATTGGTGGTTAACCACTTTTCGCGGTAATTCGATGTTATTTCACCGATTTCTTCGTAATCATACTGATTTGGACCGTCAAATTTCAGTATGTTAATCAGAAAAATATGATCTTTCATATGATATGAAAATCTCCATATGTTTGAGAAAAATCTGTGTTATGAAAATGTGATTGGGTCATCTACCTTTAAGGCAAATAACCAAGATCACGATCTGGTTTAGATTTTTAAAGGAAACAAACTCCACCATCCGGATTATGTGAAAGTGCAAAGAGCTTGGTTATTTTTCTGGTGTCTGACGTGTAGCATTCATCACATTACAAGGGTGAATAGAGATGGACAATGAAGTCTACATTGCAATTTCTCAGGGCAAATAAACAAGAGCCTGATCTACAAACAGGTTTATTGAGGTGTTGCATCTTAAAAGGAAACAACATTTCCTATTGGGATTCTATCTATCTATCTATCTATCTTTCTATCTAGCCTATTTCACTCCACTGCAGAAGGAAGGCCTCTTCATCAATTTTCCATTTCACTCTGTCCTGAGCTGTCCTTTTCCACGTAACGTTGCCATACTCTATGATGTCGTCTATCCACCGTCTGTTTGGCCTGCCTCTTCCTCTGGTGAATGCTCTGGGGATCCAGTCTGTTAATTTATGAGTCCATCTGTTGTCTTTCCTCCTGGCTAGATGGCCAGCCCATCTCCATTTCTTTGATTTTATTTCCAGTATGATGTCCCTCACTTTTGTTTTCTTCCTTAAATCTGTGTTGGTCACCCTGTCCCTTCTTGTAACGCCAATCAATATCCTTTCCATTGCCCTCTCAGTGACTTTTAGCTTCTTCTCCAATCTCTTAGTTGTTGTCCATGTTTCTGAGCCATACGATAGCACTGGGATGATACACTGGTTGAAAATTGGTCGCTTTAGTGACAAAGGTAGCTCTTCATCACGAAAGATAAAGCTGAGCTTACCAAACTTCACCCATGCTAGCTGTATCCTTCTGTTCACTTCCCCTGCTGTTTCATTTTCCAGAGAAATCTTCTTGCCCAGGTATATATAACTGTCCACTCTTTCTATGGTTTTTCCTTGAACTGTTATAGCATAATCTTTCAACTTGTTGCACATCATCACTTTAGTCTTCTTGATGTTCATGTTAAGTCCAGCCTTGTTGCTCTCTTCACTCAGTTCTCGGATCATCTTCTGCAATTTCTGGGGCTCATGGCTGAGAAGTAGGATGTCATCTGCAAATCTGAGATGGGTAAGGTGTTCACCATCGACTATAACTCCCATACCTTGCCAATCCAGAATCTAGAATAGGGATTCTAGGAGAGTGCAAACAACATGGTTCCTGCCTTATAACATTCATCACATAACAGTGGGAGATAGAGATGGATAAACAAATGTCTCGGTATGTCATTAACAAGTAATAATTGGTCCATAATAAGTCAAGTAACATGGCTATGCTTAGGGGGTTCCAAGCCCAGTATACATCATTGTTATACCCTGGTGCCTGCCTAATAACATTCATCATACAACAGCGGTGGATAGAGGTGGATAAACAAATGTCTCTGTAAGACATTGACAAGTAATAATAGGTCCATAATAAGTTCAAGTAATATGGTTATCCTTAATTAGGGGTTTCAAGCACAGTATACAACATTGTTACCCCTGGTGCCTGCCATACAACATTCACCATACAACAGCCGTGGATAGAGACGGATAAACAAAATGCTCTGTAAGACATAACAAGTAATTATAGGTTCATAATAAGTTCAAGTAATATGGCTATCCTTAATTAGGGGTTCCAAGTACAGTATACAACATTGATATACCCCTGGTGCCTACCATACAACATTCACCATACAACAGCCGTGGATAGAGACGGATAAACAAAACGCTCTGTAAGACATAACAAGTCATTATAGGTTCATAATAAGTTTAAGTAATACGGCTATCCTTAATTAGGGGTTCCAAACACAGTATACAACATTGTTACCCCTGGTGCCTGCCATACAACATTCACCATACAACAGCCGTGGATAGAGACGGATAAACAAAACGCTCTGTACGACATAACAAGTCATTATAGGTTCATAATAAGTTCAAGTAATACGGCTATCCTTAATTAGGAGTTCCAAGCACAGTATACAACATTGTTATACCCCTGGTGCCTACCTCACAACATTCATCACACAACAGCAGTGGCTAGAGACGGATAAACAAAACGCTCTGTACGACATATAACAAGTCATTATAGGTTCATAATAAGTTCAAGTAATATGGCTATCCTTAATTAGGGGGTTCCAAACACAGTATATAACATTGTTATACCCCTTTAATGCGATGGGCTGCTAACCAGGCCTCAAATTACACGGCGGCCACGACGGCCATGGCCGTCGTGCCCCGCCAATTGGCCGCGATGCCCTCGGCAATAGCAAAATACTCGCGGCCAGAATGGCCGTGCCCTATTTTCCCCACTGGCCGCGGTCCCCTGTTATTGTAAAATAATCATGAACTTCCCAATTGAGATCCAATGAAAATACGTAGGCCTACTTGAAAATAAAAATGTAAAAATGTGAAAGTTCTGTAATAAAACATACCGAAGAATCGAAGTTCGTTTCAGTTTCACCTTGTTTATGTTTTATCACCTTCGATTTGACCATATTTGACCCAAAAATGCCTCGTAAGGATCGTATTCTGCAGAAGAGAAAGGCAGACATGGCTGCAAGTGGCGCTAACTGCAAGAAGATGACATCATTCTTCATCAGGTAAGCCCCTCCATCATTATCATATTTATTTTCGTCGCGCGCCGTTGTATTGTCATGCTAATGTATTAACGCTGTGCAAACAGCATGAGACAACCCTCAGGCAACTTCCCATGCTTGTATTACACTGGCCGTACCAACAATCTGACCAACATCATAGCGCGAACATGTACGTGCATGTACTTTCAATTTGACCTCGATCGGCGGCTTCGCCTTTTGCTAGTACTCCCTCTGACCTGTTAATTTTGGTGCTACCCCGCTGTTTTGTCATGAGGGAGTTGCATCGGTAAACGTAATGTCGGTTTTTCTCAAAACACGTGCGCTGAATATTCATTTTACGGTTGCGCTATTAAATAACTCGTTGCGACTCGTTGAAGTTGAAACTTCGTTCAATTTTCAAGCCCTGGGTAACTGGGTTATTAATAAAGCCATTTTTATATTCTGGTATCAAATATTTTGATGAATAAAATTCGTTTCGCTCTCACGATACCATGCATGTTACATCAAAGATTTTCTTTGCTCAGTATGCAAGTTGCAACGGGAAAATAGTGATGATATTTCGGGCGACCCTGAAATCAGCCAGTTTTATGAATGAAGCGGGGGCGTGGCTTGATGAATGTCCTCCTTGATGAAACCATAGCTACTTTAGGGACGCATTATTAGATATTCAGGGATCTATGAGATCATTTATTTTTCTTGCGCATGGGAATGCCGAATGGCGATAACTTATTAGTTCTTGCTCAACCCCTAAAAATATAATGGCGTGTCCCAGGTGAGGTACATGTACTGTACCTGTCAGATTTTTTTTTAGGGCATACAATGAAAACTATTATATGTTTCCCGTTATAAATAATAAACTGGTTTACAAACTACATACATGTAGGATTTCTGTTTTAAAGATCACATCAAACAGTAGGCCTATGTGATTAGTATTGTCGACTATATGAAAAATAGACCCAAAAATATAGATGTGTTGTGTAAAAACAATTGTACATTTGACCAGAAGGAAAAAAAGTTATGTTTCCTGCTACCTGTTAAATGCTATATTTTGACTTAGTTTCCGTGGGGATTTTTCTAAAAAAGTCCCCACATACGGCGAAGCCCTGTTCGTTTTTTTTTTAAATCAACCAATTTTAATCCTTACCCAACACACTTTCACATAAAGCTACTTTTGAGTAAATCAGACTTATGGAAACGGAGAATACTTTAAAACAAAACAAGCATTTTACTTGTATTTTTCCAAGAAAATAATGTTATGTTTCCTGTTACCTGCTAAATGGTATCTTTTGACAGACCCAAGAAATATATAGATATTTTGTGTAAAAATAGTATTTTGTACATTTGTCTTTCTCTTGGTCTTATGCTGTACATGGTTTTCACAACAAATAAATCTGAATAGATGTATTGATTGAACATGTTGAATTGAATTGAGTTCATATTCATAGTATTTTTCTGTATTCAATAGAATTTAAATGAAAAGGCGTAAATTACAGGCTATATTCATCATCTTATAAAATGGCCTTTGTGCCCTTGCTTCAAATCTTGGTTTGGCCTTCGTGCCCCAACACATGGCCTTCGTGCCCCTCAAAATGAGATATTGTTAAGGCCAAAGTGGCCGTGCCCTAAAATTAACGAAATTTGAGGCCTGCTGCTAACATTTAGTTGAAAGAAACTGGTAAGTTCCTTGATATCGAGGGAATAACACTGAAATGCTACACTGGTGTATGAGTGATCAGGGGAGCTGCCTTTACGGTTAGTGGCATTAGTCTAGCCCTCAAGCAATGCCAGGTGAATTGGCATGATAGGTCTTACGAGGGCGGATCAAAAGGTTTTTGTCACTTGGCCCATCTTTCTGTAGATGGCCATACAATTTCAAATACTGCAGTCACATTCCCTTGATGTCTTTACACTGTTGCATCCTCATCCTCCACTTCTCAAAGCATGGGCGGTACTCCAAAGTAGGGATGGTTTCATCTCTGAATGTACAGCTCTGGCTAGGTCTTGGATCCTTGAAAAGGGCCTCCCAGCAATCTTTGATTTGATTGTTGGGAAAGAGCCAGAAGTCGTAGGGAGCAAAGTTGGGTGAATAGGGTGGTTATTCCATAAAATGGATACCATTTTCATCAAGGTAAGTCTGTGTGAGGCAAACTTTGGGAGGACTTGCATTGTTGTGATGCAGCATGATTCTATACTGTCTACATACCCTCCATTTTACAGGTACAAGTAGCTGCAGAAATGGGCTTGGCAAATTCTATACAGGCTATATATCCCCACTAAATTTACATAAGAGGGAGCTAAGAATGTGATGCAAAGGATGACATAACGCAATGAAAGACAGTATTGTCTTGTGTAGCTGGGGCTTCATTTAGTGACAGAACTTACTGATCTATCCTCGTATCTTTCGATATTATTTTTGATGATTAAATAATCAATCAATCAATCAACATTTTCAATCATTCAATCAATTGATCAATCAATGACAATCCTTTATCTGTCAAAGTATTCTATTAACTTGGCATTTGCATTTATTTATCACTACTTGACATCTTACATTAAATCCCCCTCCAAGGTACTTACATTTATGATCTGCTAGTTTGAACTCTCCCTCAAAGACATTATCCCCGAACGCCATACCCCAGGGGGCTAGCAAGTCATTTAGGGCTGGAATGTTACTGCCACCTGTGTCTGGCATCCACCATTGTCTGCAACGGGGATTACAAATCAAAAGAAGAAACTAATTAAAAGAATACTAGAGATTCCACAATTTGTGTGAGGGGATCTCCTATGCTGTACAAATTCAAGGGCTATCACGTATAAAATGATCTTTTGTTATAAAATAAGAAAATAATGAAAAAATCTGAAAACAGCGTAAAACCGGACTAAAAGGCTGAAAATAAATTTTAAAATGTACATTTTCCACTTAAAATTAAGAAATATGATTTCCTATTTTTAAACAGAAAAAATATCATTCCTGAGCTAATTAATATACACTATGCTCAGTGTCATAAGGTTGTTCAGAAAGTAAGATTAATTGAAATATAAATAACAACATCCCTTATGCCGCTTCCACTTCCATGATCCCCATTGGGTTAAAAATGTGGGCCAAACTTACCCAAAGATTGCAGATTGATTTCACACATTTATTTCATTTAACAAAGGTGTAAATTAAATCTGATGTTTCGATCCTAAACAGAATCTTTATCGAAGGCAAAAATTCACCGACCAATCCCATTGGATAGGTTTGATGTGTAACGACAATAATAACAACATTTGACATACCTAGTGTTTTCATCATAGAATTTGACCTTCTTCATTACTGTTGTGTTGTACCAATCGGCGAAAATGATCACTGACAATCCGTTGTCCACATCACGCTTGAGTTTACTGATCTCCTCCGGGAAGAATTCCTCCTCTGGGTCCACCATGAGTAAAGTACCTGAGGCACACAAAACAATACACCATACAGGGTGAGTCAAAATAGTCAGGTCCCGATTTCACCGATTTTTTAAACCATTTAAAATTCAAAAATGAATATATTTAATGAGTTGCCTAGCAAGGTGGCATTACTAGCTATATAACCTAAATTTTATTTCATTCAAATTGGTTATTCGAAACGGGAGATATGATAATTTTTCTAAATTCTGTGAAATAAAATCTGTTCCAACTTATCTAAGGGATCCCTATGGATGTTAACGTTTAACGCGCGCCTTTTAAATAAGTCAATCAAAGGCGTGTTGGTATTCACAGCAATTACAGTAGGAAAAGAGATTCTATTGTCTTTGCGGTTATGTTTTCAATAGTTTTCATGCAATCAGAGATAGCCTATAACAAACATTATTGAGTTTTAACAAAATGTTGACCAAAGTTTTTTGAAACTTGTTATTTTAATCGAACTGATATGAGAGAAGTCTGAGAGAAAAACAGATTTTATATCTTTACACAGTTTGTGCTTTAGCAACTTACCAGGCAAAGTGCATAGTCCATTTTTATGAATACATTTGTGCAATACTGAGTTGTATTATAATATATTTAAATGCTTTGCGTGCAATATCGTTTAATTTATCAACGATTCAACAAAAAATGATGTTTTGGTATAAATTGCAACAGTTATACAGTGTGTTGTGTTGTATGAATTACAGTAGTATTAACATCCACCACCAAACTTGGAACACTTTGGATAACGAGTCTTTTCGAAAATATGTTGTAAATCTGGCGTGGAATATGATATTGTCGTGAAAACATCACCAAGTATGAAGAAGTATGTCTACTCTCATAAACAATGAAAACAATTACCAATTTTGTACAAGAAGTATTTTTCTTGATTTTTCTCGTGTTGTATCCTGTACCCAGCAGACGTGCTGGTATTTGTCTCTCGTCGTTTTCATTGTAAAGCTTTGTATAATTTGGAGCAACGTTTTCTATAACAAACTGCCAGATAATGGCGACGAAATCTAACATGTTGTGTTAGTCATCTACACATCTCTACTGTACTGTCACCAGAAGAATTGACTCTTATACGTGTGCCTTTTCAAATCTAAAGGTACATGACTATTCTCTATTCGGCTTCTTCTCGACAGTGACGTAACTTAACAAGCGCAGCTTTTACGCACACGTATGTATCTTCCGCCTTTCAACGCTCGTGTGTATAGAATACGCGGTTACGTCCCTGTCTCGTGATGGCCAAATAGACTATAGTTAGGGCCAGAATGAAAGATTTATTAAAATACTTTTTTAAAACATTCTTTACGTTATTTTGAATTAAATCAGACACTTGATCAATGGGATTAGGAAAAATTGTCTTTTCCTTATCTTGTCATTATAATTCACTAACTTGAATGGCCTCCACTCACAGCTGACTTTGCAAACAGTATACCCATACCTCTACAATGCTACGGGTCACATACTGTCAGCCTCAAAAAGGAGACCTTTGAAATAGACAATGTCTACTTAAAAGCCAGACAACTATATGATGGATCACTTGATCAAAACCAGGGTTTGAAAGAGACAATATCATCTCAATTGATGGCAAGCCAAAATGTCATAGCCCACTTGATCAACCTACATCTGACAATGTCCGTCTTTCACTTTCCAAAAATATTTCAACTTTGCTGTCCTAGTTGTCCTATTTTGAGGGTTTTGAGCCACATGGCCCTATCTACAATGGCTGCCATGTGTAAGGTTGCATTTTTACAAGGATGCACCATTAATACCAGAAGTGTATAGGCAGCTATTACAGATAGTGACTTTTCACATCACTAAATATCTCAACTTAAAAGATCATATTTGAGACCTGTCATCAGAAAATAAGAGTTAAGTCAGAACATTTTATTTTCAGGTTTGTCCAGATTCAAAATGCTTAGAAAACAAGATTCAAAATGATATGCAACATGTCATAATTGCTCAATGTTTTCCTTGTCTAAATTCAAATTGAAGTTGCGATATTCCTTTGTTTTCTATTGATTTTTAGCATGTTTATTGGACCAAATCTCCTAATGCACACTGGCGACTTAACGCTAATTTTATGGTGACAGGTCTCATTTGCAATAGCTGCTCTGAGTTACGTTTAGTTCATACCAATGCTCAGCATATAAACAACCTCATTTATAACAACTGGCAGCTATTGCAGATTGGGCCTTTTGGCACTAAGTCCTCAATTTATTCTGCAAGTTACAACATTGTGCCCTACTTCTCCACTAACCACAATATCTATTCTTAAAATATAGCCTCATGGCTTGTGGCTTCTTACATTTGTTCACAGAAAAAAAATGAAGACCCATATAAGTATTTGGTACAGAGATGTACCATCATTTTGAAGACCCATGCACTAAGGACGAGACACAATCTTTGAACTCTTTTAGACTAAAATAACTATAGTGAGATGAAGCTTTTTATAACAAAATGCATTATCTATTTTCACTAATTTGAGATTTTAGATAATATAAGTGCTCAAAAATAAGTTAAATAAATATGTATTTTCATGAAGTAATGTGTTATCATCTGAAAGTTTGTAT
Organism: Ophiura sarsii; assembly: GCA_035610835.1. Lineage (NCBI taxonomy): Eukaryota > Metazoa > Echinodermata > Ophiuroidea > Amphilepidida > Ophiuridae > Ophiura > Ophiura sarsii. The sequence continues at coordinate 29,896,781 of CM069458.1, forward strand.
ATAAGTTTAAGATAGATATGATAAATTGTATGGCCTTTTCAAAACTACACATTGAAAATGTCTGTTTTTATTGCCATTTTCTGATTATAGGAATTCTTGTTCTAACAAATACATCAGATATTCAGTATAGCAAATGTTGGACTTTTATTATAATTTTGGTCACAATTGTGACCAGCCACATCAAAAGAGGGCTTATGTCGGCAGTATGCATTTTGAGATATTGATCAAGTAAAGTATGAAAAAAGAAGAAGAAAAAAAAGGAATTTCCATCTTATATGTCACATAAAATCTAAATGCATTGACCTAATGTATCAATCAATGTGTCATTTTAAAGCTTACAAAATATACTTTTGTATGAAATGAACAACAAAAGCCCCCTTTTGATATGATTGGTCATAAGTGGTCAAACATAATGGACATTACTTCCACGTCGTTGGTGAGTTAGATGGGTGCCAGGGCCTCATTGTGAGGTACATGCACTATTGATTTGATCGGTCCACTTTATGGACAACATTAGATTCATGTCACATTTAGATTTAATATAAGAGAGTGAAATTGTTTCAATAAACCTTTAATGAAATTATTATACTTACAATATCTTTGCATATAAATCCAAAATAATTGAAAGATGTCACTCACTGTGATCAATGATGTTTCACTACCACACTGGTAGCTTCATCAGACTGGCAACTCTGCTCACTGAGTTGCCAATCTAATGAAGCTACCAGTGTGGTAGTGAAACGCCACTGATCACAGTGAGTGACATCTTTAACTTCTTTTGGATTTGTACACAAAGAATTCTCAATATTATGTCTAGAAACAATCCAGATGAAACTATCCAAAGATTGACTTACCATACTGCTGGGCATCAAAGCATGTCATAGGGGCTCCCAGTATCCAAAGATTGACTTACCATACTGCTGGGCATCAAAGCATGTCATAGGGGCTCCCAGTATCCAAAGATTGACTTACCATACTGCTGGGCATCAAAGCATGTCATAGGGGCTCCCAGTATCCAAAGATTGACTTACCATACTGCTGGGCATCAAAGCATGTCATAGGGGCTCCCAGTATCCAAAGATTGACTTACCATACTGCTGGGCATCAAAGCATGTCATAGGGGCTCCCAGTACTTCAACAAAGAATCCAGATGAAACTATCCAAAGATTGACTTACCATACTGCTGGGCATCAAAGCACGTCATAGGGGCTCCCAGTACTTCAACAAAGAATCCAGCTGTACGCAGATGTTCGTACATATCCTTAAAGTTGGTATGAATGTGATCACCATTCCTGAGAAATAAAGGGTACAATATGAATATCACATGAGTGACATCCTTAACCTTAATCACCCCAAGTCCAATAGAATCCAGCAGAAGCACCGTACTGGTGCACCCCATTCCCCAGTTCTCATCACGCAATCAAGCAGATGTACATACAGGCTTCGAAGAGTTATTTTTGGGAACACAACCCCCTTAGCGTGATGCACGGACACCTGAACTCAGGCCGCGACAGCCCGGGTTCGATCCTGGGGGTATCTCCTGGGGGTGAGACACCCCATTTGTTGTGCCATCATTTGTAATGTGTTTCCCCCTGTTAGCGTAATTGCTACAAACCAACCCAATACAATAGTTTAAGGTAAAATGAACTTTCACTCTAATAGGTTAGGGTTAGGTTGTGATACTGATCCCATAGGACTCTCTTATTCCTGGCAGGTGCCAGGATCACTTCAGACTTACCAGTCGAGTGGATCATTCTTCATTCGTAGATTATCCCGTGGAAAGTATCCCGGTGGATACCTCAGATTGTGATACTGATCCCATAGGACTCTCTTATTCCTGGCAGGTGTGGGGATTACTTTGACTTTAACTGGAAGCTTTAAAATGGATCTTCTTGGCATCTCTTCCCCATTCTGTTACAAAAGTGAAATAAAAAAATCAGAATGAAGTTTCCCTAATTTATCAACCGAAGGTTTCACTTTCAGAGTTCAGGTCTTATAGAAAAAATGTGGGCAGCATCTTGGTCATCATCCATACTGATAGATTTTATTGGTATACTGTAAAACCACTTAATTTCGCGAGGGATGCGGATTCGTGCAATTAAATACCCGCGAAACTGACAACTTTGCATTGAAAGTAAGAGTCACATTTCCAAATTCGCGAAATTAAATGCCCGCTGATAGCGGTTATTTTATATTCGCAAAATAAAGTATCCGCGAAATAAAGTATCCACAAAATTATAGTGTTTAAAGTATGCTGCCAATATTTAAAAGTCATAAAAATATAATCATCAGAAAGCCTCATCTGTCTGCCATTTTCTTGCCTTTTTATAATCATCCCAAACATTTTGCAAACAAATCAAGTGATACCTATCAACAAAGTAATGCTGCCTAAATATGAGGTGTACCTGATATCATTTCACAAACCCAAAAATACTTTCTGTGGTAAACAAATGAATTGTTTGTCTATTTCTTTTGTACATACCAATGTCAAAAGTGTTTAGTGATGTCAAAACAACAAGGACAACAACAACAAAAACACAATAACAACAACAAAACCTTTTTTGTTTAGAATATTTCATTTTCGATTCACTTCAAATTCGTAGAATGCTCTAAGAAAGCCAAAGATCAATAATTTTAGCCTTAACAAAACATTGTCAAAAAGGGGACAACATGGACATTTAAAAAAAATCTGATTTCTGAAAAAATATCCCTAATATTGACACGTTGGCTCCCTGCTAAGCTGCATACCAGCTGCAAATTTTAATTAGAAATAAATTGAAATTGAATATTGCAGCTAGACAAATTAATTTCCTTCACAAAATGACAAAATAATATGAGCTTTATCTTTTTTGAGTTACTGTGTAGGAAAGCGTTAAAATAAAAACAAAAATAAAAAAGATTAAGAGGGGGGGGGGGGGGGGGGTGTGAGGCTACTTCTTTTTTTAAAAAACATTTTAACCCTCCCCCTTGTTTCTCTACATCAAAATAACTCAAACGTGTCTTTCATTACCTCTGGCGGTGATTCCACTGTGAGCATAATCTGACCCTGTGCAACTCCATCCCAGTTTGCAGCATTCTGTGACGCGGTGATGGAGACGGCTAGATAACCAGACCACGGCCACAGATTAGGTGAGTATGACATGGCAACCTGCAAATACCATAATCAAAAACTTAATATTGAAAAAGACACCAAGGTAATAAAACTTAATATTGAAAAAGACACCAAGGTAATTATGGATGTATTAAATTGACATCTGCGTAAAAAAGCATAAAGCTGGTATAAACTGTAACCTTATGACTGACACTACAGTCTGGTGTCTATCACTGACCAGATAGTTACAGCCCTAGATATGAATGTCATGTCACTTCCAAGATTACATTTTGGTGGTGTTTCAGTGAAACTTTCAGAGTTAGTCATTTCAGTTTTGTCCCAGATTTCACTGATTTTTACAGTGTTTTTTAATTCATAGTGAGAAGATAGATGGCACACTGCATCTCATAAATGTCCTGCGCACAAACCACATGACCGCTGTGCTTTCATTATATTATTCAGAGATGCTATTATTAGACAGTTTCAAAATTTCCTGAAATATTCTGGTAAAGCAGGACAAAACTTCCTGAAATTAAGTACAATATGAACAACAAAATGTCCATATATATGGACATTTCAAAGGAAAATGTTCTCAAAATTTCCAAATGTTTTTCAAAATTTCCAAATGTTTTCAAAATTTCAAAATGTTTTCAAAATTTCAAAATGTTTTCAAAATTTCAAAATGTTTTCAAAATTTCAAAATGTTACTAAAATTTTCAAATATTTTGAACATTTTCAAATGTTTTCTAAAATTTCCAAATGTTTTTTAAAATTTCCATGTTTCAAAATTTCCGAAAATTATTCAAAACGTGTAAAAGAAATCACCGGGAAAGTGGTATCCGTGAATATTACAAACTTTTTTAGGACTAACCTCAATATAGTTGCCATTCTGTGGTGTGTATGGCTGCCATACAGGTCTATCCACAACATGTCCTGTCACGCCCATACCATTCAATATGGTTACCTGTACATTGAACACAATGTATACAAAATACAATACAAAATTAATCTTATTTAGTATATAATCAAGTTTATAATTGAATTTACAGACAAACTGGTAAATGCATATTATGTTCTTAGTGCGAGGTGTGTGTGGAGTTATGTGTGCAAAACAAAAATGTGCTAACTATGGTCACTGTCATAATACTATGGACGAAATTCAAGCTATTTCACACAAGCATGTTGTGTTGTTGTTCACAGAGCTGCATCCAGATGCATGAAATGAGCGAACACTATATGCATGCATGCGCGTGACATTTTCATGCTTGGCCAATCAGGATGCGTGGCGATTTTTTAAAGCATCCAGTACACACTTCAGAGTTTACACCTGTATGCATGTGCGGACACATGCATACATTGGTAGAATTATGTCCATTGCATTAGGCAAAAACAATGTTTGGTTGTCCTCCGCGACCGACCCAAAAATCACAAATTCGCCGGTTGCTTTTTTATTTTTTTAAATATTTTTCTCAACACATAAAATTTGAAAATTGCTGTTAATATTTTCTTCCAACATCTTCTTTCACAGTTAAAATATAAACACCACATGTCAGAGGCGATAAACAGCATTGACATTTGTATTTTAAAAAAATCATATTAAAAAACGCCATCACGTCCTAAAAAAATTTTAAATTTAAAAAAAGGATCGACCTACGGACCCTCCAAAATGTTGCCCTCTGAGGCAACCAAACATTTTTTTTGGCCTTATGACGCTGACTATAGAAGATGGGCTGATTTCACCTCCTGACTAATAATTACAGTGGAAAGATAATAAGAGGGATCAATACACCTACATTAATAATAGTTGGCATAGCTCCATGGTAGATAGGCTGTGAACAGTACGGCCACATGTATGGGCACTCTGTTAGGTCTATGTAGCTTGGACTCATGCTGTAAGGAAGAACAGATAGTGATAGACAATTATAAATTAATAATAGTTGGCATAGCTCCATGGTAGATAGGCTGTGAACAGTATGGCCACATGTATGGGTACTCTGTTAGGTCTATGTAGCTCGGACTCATGCTGTAAAGAAGAATAGATAGAGATAGATAATTATAAATGAGTACAAAAATCTTTGGAACCAATTGAACAATTTTAATGGGGGTTCCTGCAAACTGTAGCTTTTCAAATGATGTATGCAATCAAGTAGAAAAATAAAAATTGAATGTGACTGACTTCAGACTCATTTTGCTTGATCACACACACCACATAGGTCAAAATTACATCAGCTGTCTGGTTGACCTATGTGCGGAGGCCATCAAGGCTTATTTCACACTGTCCTGGTTCAGTTCCCACACTGATGCATTGCTGAAGAAATTACTTCATAATCAGTACATTTTTTACTTTTGACTTCATATCATTTATATGCTGAAGATATATTTGCGCGACTCTATTTTTGTGCTTTTGTTACAGCATGTGACAATTTTTGAAATTACTGCAGCGCATAACAATTAAACACATACAGTACCTTGCTTGTGGTTTGTAACTGCTCAGTATCTGGTAAGCTTTCACCAAGTCCAGCTTGCCATGACCCTGTTCAAACATATTAGCTGTAGGCAGTCTGCGGGCGGAGGCCATCAAGGCTTGTTTCATACTGGCTGGGTTCAGCACCCACTGACGGTCAAGTACAGCACTGCAAGTGAGCGAAAAATGATAAACATTTTTTTAAATAGTGTATGGAATGGAAACTTTAGAAAATAGGGAACAAACAACATTTAAGTAATATAATTATCATGAATTCAAATTCATGAAAGATGGCGGAAAATGCCCCCTCCCCCTCCCAGTCACGATCATTTCCCCCCAATTTATTTTTTCTTGCCTCCACCTCAGAATTTTTCTTCCTCCCCCCCCCCAAGAATGTCTTGGACACTTCAGAAATGGCAACATAGGGGCCTATAAACTTAGTCACATTTATGACGTATTGAACAAGAGGATCATCATCTCCATTAGAAGACATACCAGAAAAAAAACAGGAAACAATGCTTTTTTCCAAAGGAATTTACTCACAAATTGATAAATATAACATATATAAATGACAAGTGGAGGGAAGTAAACACTACGCTGAACGAAGGGGTCATGATGACCTCGAAAGCTACGGAGCTCAAATATCATGGTTCGAAAAAGGTATCTAAATTATTCCTAAAATCATGATCGAACCCAATATCAGTCTACATGCTGCTATAAATGATGTTGTATAGTTTTCCTTTACTTTACCTTGCCAATAACGTCACAGCTCCAGCCACAACTGGCGATGCTACAGACGTCCCTGAGAGAGTACGACAGCCAGATTTGAGACCCGATCCACGGACAGCAGAGCCATACGTAACAATGTCCGGTTTTAACCGACCATATCCCCCTGGTAGCTCCTACAAAGAAATTCAAAGGGAAAAGTAGGTTAGGGTTGGTCATTCATTTGTTAATAAGAAATTATGTTTGAAAATATTTATTCTGTAGAGGGACATGATTTTCTTCCTAGATTTTGATCAGCTCCAAATTGGCGAGAAATATTAGGATTTTATCTCTACGCGCGAAAAAGTAATCCTAGCTTGCTCGCGCGATTATGGCCGCACGCACACAGATTTAGTTGGACGCACGAGTCATGCATATGATGCACAGTACGTTTGTTGTTTTCATGTGGACTCATGTCCTATTGTATTTATTCACTGCTGTAAGAAGGCTTCACCAAATTGGAACTGATCAAACTATAGTGTCTACATTGCTTACCCATGTGGTCATTCCTCTCGATGAGAATTTAGCGATGCTGTCCTCAAAGTTGATTCCACCAACACCAATGACATCCATCTGATCAGCTGGGTTATTTAATGTCCTGTTCACAGCATTAGAAAATTAAAATGATACGCATTAATTCAAAATATCATAACAAAATACAAATACTAAATAAAAGATACCTAAATATTTGTCCATGGTCATGAAGCACACTTGATGAGAAAATATTAATTATGTGATATTACAAATCTGCACACAAAAACACGAAACTTGAAATAGAGATCTAGCATAATATTTTATAATGAGTCAATTTAACATATTAGAGACAGCAATATTTCATTCTTTTGTGATGCTCATAAGGTTATGGCTACACAACAAAATTGTAGTAAATTAAAGCGCTTGGTTCAACAGCAAATGTAGAATGAAGCTATTTTATGTGTCAATGAAAAACAAGTTTTATTAAAGCGCTTGAATGGTTCAACAGCAAATGTAGAATGAAGCTATTTTATGTGTCAATGAAAAAACAAGTTTTATAAGAATTTTGTTTGTCAAAAATGTATTATTTATTGATATCAAGGGACATGCAATGACATGAGTATGAACGAACCATAAGCATGTAAACTTACCCATATAGAGGTCCATCATTACCAATAGCTGACACCATAATGACCTTATTGGCAGTCAATTCCCAAACCTGTGTATTATAAACATACACAAATGTTGGATCAATTTTAACATTCCAAATGGTCTTTAGGCCAAAATATTTGTTGCGTTGTGTTGCCCTCAAGTGGCAAAAAAATGTAAGGTCGAGTTTATCGGCCGGTCGTTTTTATTTTTCAATTTTTAATCGCTGAAAAATATTATCAAGACAAAATTGATGAATGTCAATTTTACTATTAATGTTTCAAGTGTGATAACAGCTTTAAATTATTTTTTCATGCAGACTTATTCATCTCGAGCAGGTGATAGTAATATTTTGACAATTTGGGTAAAATTTAAATCTTAAAAGGGGGGAGGGGGGAGCAACCCTAATTTTTGAGATAATAGAGTTGGTCACTGAGGACATCACAACATTTTTAAAACATTTTTGGCCTCATGCTCCAGATATACCAGGGCTCTCATTTGCCGCACTACTTTGCCACTCCCTAAATTGAAACATGTTATTTTGGAGCACCCAGCATGAAGTAGTCAAATCTGTGCCTTTACCAACATCCAAATGACCTTTTGAGGTTTCTGTGCCTTTTGTAATGATTTCCTACATTCAACGCCACAAGGAAGAGCCCTATGTTGCACTATTTGGCAAATTAGTTTGTTAATAAAAAAGACATTGTTCAAAGTAATATGTGACCCGTCACATCAAAATGGACAAGTTGGAGGCCTAAGTCATATCCGAGTTATTGGAAAATTTAGAGTTATTGTTACATGAAAAAGCACATTTTAAGCTTTGAAATGATACCATGTTGAAGGTAATCAGACTTTGTAATCACAAGTTATAATTTGAAGAAGCATATTTTTTTCTATTATTTTCTTTATATTTCACCAAATATATTGGTCTTTATCTTAAAACTGTGTTTGCTGACAACCTATCCTTTTTGACGCGACTGGTCACATATGTGACCCAAAATGACCAAATTTAATGGCGGATACCAGTTTTCCTTGCCGATTATCCGACGGATAATTATGATTTTAACACAAAAAAAGTCAAATTGTCTATTTTCACGCACAGAAACAAATTCTCATTCTTGTTTATGAGCTTATTAAAATATCCCCCTTGTCTGTCTGTATTGATAAAGCTCATCACTTCAGTAAAGGGACCAGCAGAACTTAAGAGGCTGCAGATATATTTTTTATTTTCACCCCAAAAAATGCATTTTCATCCTCACATTGGATGAGTCGCTTAAAATATGATATTTTTTTATTAGGGAACTGAAAAAAATGTGAATAACTAAAAATTGTGGCGGATAACCATAATCTCCTGCTAGGTTATTCGCTGGATAACCAATTTATTTTTCTTATTTCTAACGCTGCCTGCAGATCAATGATGTCTTCATATTAGTGAGAGTTGTCTGTTGTTTATGCATATCCAATATGCTGTAGATGATGGAACTCATTAGTTAGCTATGTTTCATTCCCAAGCGGGTAGCTTCTTCATACACTGCACTTACCTTGTCTACAAATGGATGGTCCATGAAGTCTGGTCCTCCTATACTGAGATTCAACACATTGATCTTCTTCAAGATGGCATAGTTGAAAGCATCTAGAAACCATGAGGTATAAGACACCTGCAGAGATAGGAAGACAGACACAATCAATTATATTCATAAATGTTCAAAATATGTGTGTGTGTGTGTGTAATTATGTGACAAATGTTTAAAGTAGCGGGGAGGGAAAAGGGGACAGGGTTGAGATTGAGAGCACAAAATACAACCGAGGTACCAAAATTTGTTTAAATTCATTTATATTTAGTATTTTGTGTAGTTAGCATATTACCTGTTTGATAGAAATTCCAAAAGTGTGTGTTACTGTTACTAATATTTTGATTTAAAACATCAGAATTGTTTGCACATACTTTGTTTATTCCCCATCATACAGTCAGATACAGTCTATTCTATGAGTCTGACCGACCTAATTGTTTTCCCCAAAAAATAGTTTGAAAATTTGAAGATTTCAAGCATTGTCGGTATGATAGACCTACCTGATTATTAGTAAAAACCCTAAATATATACAAGTCGGCATCCGGTGCAAAGCCTAGACAGTCCGTGTGGCTGCTGATCACCCCCGCTACAAAAGTGCCGTGACCCAGACCGTCGTTCAACGTTTTTTCGTTGGTCCAGTCTGTCCGCTCTTTGATTGTCTTAAAATGTGGATGTTTCTCATTGAGTCCCGTGTCAAAAACGGCAGTTCTGACGCCAGCGCCCGTGAAGCCCATATCCCACAGTATATCTGCCTGCAGTACACTGGTGATTTGTCTGGGCACGGCCCTCAGCAACCGTCGACTGGTGTGTCGACCGGTCGACTGCCAGAAATTGGTTCCTCCCTGATAATGAGAATTGGGTAGAAAAGAAAGAGTGGGTGAGAGAAACGATTAAATAAAAACTCTTAAAATATGGCTGCCTCTAAATCTGTTAACCCGAACCTTATTGTAACCAAAAAATGACAATGTGTACCTACATGTATACCACATATCAGACAAGAGCCAAGGACTCTACACCACACACAAACCAGCTACATTGACTTTGTAGTAAACTTAGATCAGACAAAAGTCAAGAAACCACATCACAAACAATGCCGTAACTGTGGTGTGTGGTTGGTTCTGTATGGTATAGTAGGGTTAATCTGTTTATATGCAAATCCAGTTAAACCAGCGCAGCAATCAGGGAGTAGTGTGTTATCGTTCTTGTTGGGGGTGGGGGGGGGGGGGGGGGCAGTCTAGTAGAAGTGAGGATTTTGGGATTGGGATCTGTATGCTTACCACACTAAGACTTGTTCTCCTCATGGCTCTTGGAGCCCAACATGGTGTATCATCATTTGTATCACACGGTTCACCATCTTTGTCTTCTTTCATGTCATCCTCTGTTGAACAAAAAAAATTGTCACTTAAATCCCTCTTATTTAATGCAAATTTCTGGTGGAGATTTACTTGAAGTGGTAATTTAGCCAAACCTGTGCATTTTGTTTACTCATGCTCGCTAAAATGTGATTTTCGCCGTGGATTTTCACTTCAGTGTTTACCATGCCGCCATCTTGAATTATGCGTGACACAATTAAGACAAAATATAACGCCCTAACAATCAACCCAGAGTATGCTTGGAGAAATTCAGGAATCCTGAGTCCCGCTCGAAAAATTAAATTGATTTCTGGCTTGGGAGCATGATTTTACAAAAAACCCAGCCCTAGTGAAAACATAAAAAGAATGTTAGCCTTTGATACATATTGTGAATGTGAGTTAGTTCCCTAAAACCCCATTACCTGGCACAGACTTGACTGTTCTTGTAACTCTCTTTTGTGGTGTGACCTGTTTGATGGCTGGATGACCATGTAATGCTGTGAGACTATCTGCTTCGTGAGCTGTTATCTGTGTGAGATCAAAAGGGAAACCATATCATTGCTGTTCTATCAAAACATCATATCTCCATACGGCCCTTCAGCATGTATCAAGTAATCCCTTCCTATAACCTTTGGGCAGTCTGCTCTAAACATGTTCAAGGACCAATACAGATCTATCAAAACCTTGTACAATGTAAGTGCTCAATATGGATCTTAGCTACAAAGTCTACCATACATGTAGAGCAACTGCATCAACTGTTACTATAGTATGAATGGGGATCAAATTGCTATTATTTTTTATGGAAACCAAGAGTCAAGGTGCTGAATATTCTTGGATACTTCTTTTAAGACAAATTTGATCAATTATCATCAAATGTGGATTTTCTTTGATAAATGACAAATATGATGCAGCTAGCCAAATGGTACACTTCACAGCTCTCTATGTATCAGAGCCAAACATGTCATAATAAACACTGGAAGGTTAATAGAACTTACTCTTAATACTTCAAAATCACTGGGATAATCCGAGGCTGGATTGTTTCTAGGAACGGCATTCCATGAAACCACATGGCTGGCATTGAGTGCTGCCGATATGAAGTTCATTCTAGCGTGAGATGTATAGTAATCTTTGAACACCACTATGTATTCTGAAATTGAAAGTTGAAAACAAACAAAAGCATGAGGAGTGATTCAAGACATAAAACATTTAGTACGAAGAGACGATTTGGGTTAAAATTTGCCATCATTGTTTTGATTTTGTGAAGGAAATTGTCCCAAAGGTCGAGGAATAATCTAAACAAACACTTTGCTCCCTTTCCACCCTCCCGAACATCTGCCATTCTAAATCAAGCCTGTAGCCCTCCTTATTTCAACAGTATCATGACCAAGTCACTATATAAACCCCTAAGTCACAAGTCACATAAAAACACTGAACAGCGAGTCACAAGTAAAGTCACTCAAGTCAGGCCAAAAACGTATTTTTTGTGCTGCCCTAAAATCTCTTTTTTTAAAGATTTAAATGTTACCCAATTTGTCAAAACATTACTATTTTCTGCTTGAAATGAATAAGTTTCCTTGAATAGATAGCTTTTAAATTATTATTACACTAGAAACATTAGTGAAATTGACATTAACCAAATTCGTCTTGTCATGAACCACTGTTTGTCTGTAATATTTGTCAGCAAAAAATAAAAAATATAAAATTAAATAAGGAAAATTGCCCGACTTCAAGATTTTGGCACTTGAGGGCAACGCAACAACACAAAAATTGGCCTCATGTATTACGGGACCAAGTAATTAAATGTAGGGCAAGACATTAAGCAAAATAACTCACCATTTTGCACCAATCTGGTTGAAAAATCCATTCGTACTCTGTGCATTGGTGGCGGTAAGCTGGCATTATAGCATGATGATGAGGCAGAAATAGGTAAGGGGTCGGCTGCCCTGTGAGGCGCACCCTCCACAGAGGGCATCTCACCATCATAATGAGTTCTGTTACTGGTTATAGGTGGGACTATATCGCCGTAACATAGACAGCTAATTAAGCATATAGTCAACCACAGCGTTCTGGTCTTAGTTCTTATGATTTTATAATCCATGTTTTGTTTTGTTTTTGTCGGTGGGCAGTGATAGATTTTTCTGCAGTGTTTTATATCCCTGAAATATTGTCTGTTCTCGGGACGTTACTTGGGTGTCATCTCAGCCCCATTGACATTGTGCTATAAATATGTTCACCATTCATTACTGTTCTAATCGTCCGTTCTAGGTACTATCTCATATAGCTGATCATATATCTCCTATCCATGACTGATGACTTGCAAGATAGAGTCTCTGTAAAATACAATAATATTACAAGCAATTACTAATACATTAGTCAGTTTTGTGATGCTCAACCCAATATGTTTATGCCCATCTTGCCTCTTTCATCTGCCTAAAACTATTACAGCATCAGTCAGTCAAACACAATAAGGGGTCTAAAAATCGTTAAAATCAACCATTTTCATAAATACGAGTACTTTTTCCAAATCCTTTCAATATTTTACTAACTTAGGGGGTCAAATTAGGGAGAAAAACATGTGAAATCTTCATTTTATGGTTAATTTGACTTCAGAGGGAAACACGCATTCATGGGGTATCTAGAAAATCTTTGGTCACACATGCTTATAGCGTTATATTTGACCCCCCCCCCCCCCACCCCCAGGATGTGATGATCGAGCCAATTTATCCTCTAGTTCAATGAGCACCAAATCTTCTGGACCTTATATTAGAGTGTCCCACAACCAGGTCTTAAAATAAACATATAGAAGGTAGAGGGGCTATGAAATTCTGATGCTCCAATTCAAACTTTCCCTCAAACCCAATCAGAAGGTAATTATTATCCGTTATGATCACTCGACTAGGCTAATGTTGTTTCAGGTGTCTTTCAGGGCAGAGGGCATGGTGTTGGGTCCATCCTTATAAACAACCCCCCTGACGAAGTCCACTCATCGAGTCTGTATGTATTGCAAATGACAATGTCATATAATGAACAATTCCATTCATTCGTAAACACAGGTGAAATGGAACAATGATGTTGTTTAAAGGAAGTGTTTTGCCACTAGATTGATTTATGTGCTGACTCAATTGTCATGTAAATTACATGTATCTCAATCTCAAGGAGTGATTTTCAAGCTAAACTGTAAAGTTTCTCCATATTTGTACCTGTTGACAAGACTAAAAGTAATCCGGTTATGTATCCCAATCACCTTTTTCCGAGACCCAAAGTTGTGAGCCTTGTTGTTTATTTTCAGCCTTGGTCAAAGAATCAAAATAGAACTAGCAGAAATATTCAGGTAGAAGCGTTCAACAAATTTTAGAAACGTTGCATATTACATATTTGGTACACGGTGTATCACTTTAGGATTTCTAGAAAATATTGGTCAACATGGATCTTATCCATAACCAGTCATTATTAGCATTTTCTATTGTTAGCCAGAATCCCTGGATTTGTTTTGCATATTATGCAAGGTTAGCTATTCAAGCGGGTAACTTGAATAGCGCACAGACGGGGGTGTTGGTTAGTGATCGTTACATCGGCAGCAGTTTGGGTTGATTTACTCGCAGCATTCAACAAACATTTCTGGTTCTCAAGAAGCAGATCTTCAAGATCAGGCTCCAAAGCAGATTACAGCTCAAGACGTCTCGAGTATTGTGAAAGCAAGGAAGCCTTATCAGGCATCCTGTTAAATTTGGAATCATCCCTGAAGCATTTTAAGGACGGTAAAGGGCTTGTGGCGTCGAGGAAATCGAGAAGGCGTTGCAAGAGTTGCAGAAATGGAATAAATTGATTCGTTTGGCGGATAAGTCGGAAGCAGGTGGGTTACATTTTAGCTAAATAGCTATTATTTTATGTGTACGATAGACAAATTGTCTCTAGTTTGGGCGTATGCCAGTGGTATGATTTTTACATTATTAATTTATTATGTAATTACTTTCCTCCCCATTGTTCTCGACATACATGCTCGTAATACACTTGTTGTCAGGTTGGGGGTGGTAGAGGAATATCTTTGTGATGATTTGGCTGACAATTCTGAGGATGACAAACGGATTAGACAGGCTCATTCTAGGGCTTTGGGCAAGAAGAAAAAAATCTAAAAGCAAAAGCACAACCAGGCAGAAGCCCTACCAACCTCGTAATAGGTCGCCAGTGGAGTCTCCTCCTAACCCTGATTATAATTTTCATGGCTTTAGCCATAGCTACAATAGACCGGGAATTCTTCCGTTTGCCGGCAGCTTTGCCAGTAGTAAATACAGTAACTGCCATAAGTGTGGCAAACCAGGCCATTGGAAGAAAGAATTTCCAAACAAAAACACCACTGGTGGCACTTGGACCGCATTTATAAAGGTAATCATATGTTCATGATGATTATAATGTGAAATATATATTCTTGTTATTATGTTTATAAATATATTAGCCGTTTGGTTATCTATTTTGTGTTTACTATGAGTGGCTCAATTGCGTATGCTTGGAGCCAGTTATTGCGATGGGAAGTGGTTTTTGAAAGTGATTGCTTTTTCTATACATGTATGCCTGGTCTATTATAAATAAGATATTATCTGTTTTATTGCTTGCCTATGTAACACCCGGCACCACTCATCCATTGTTCCGCTTTGGTGTCTATTGCCTCATTCCTTTTGTGGAACATATTATCGGCGTGTTTATGATATAAATAATACTCACACTTTTATTTTACTAATGGCTGTTCTACGTTTATTGTTTGTTTTTCATAATAAACAGGTTCTAGCATCAGCAATGTATCAGATGGACCGTCTACACATGACAAGGAAGTTTTTCCTCCACGGTATGATAATGACTTTTACTTTAATAATTATTATGTGTATGAACAAGGATCAACAGATTTGGATCCTATAGTCAAAGGACGTCTCAGAGCAGCATTAAAATTCTGGTACCATATCGGCGCCAATCCTGATGTTCTTAACGTTATTTCTAATGTTAGAGACTTCCATTTTGTCTGACTTCAAGAACAATAAATCAGCTCGTGTTCATGAATCTTTTGTTTTTTGTTTTATACGCCATTACTAAGCTTAATTGAGGGTCGACGCCTCAATTTTGCTGCCCACTGTGTAAGACGGCTGAAAGAACCAGTGTCTCAACTAGTCTTCTGGCCCCAAACTCAAGGTCGACGTACCCAAGGGAGACCAAGGTTGACATAACCCACACTGCTTAGTAAGGAAAAGATGCTGGCATCAGCCAGCAAGAACTATGCAATCTAATGCAGGACAGAGTCAACTGGCGAAAATTCATCAAGGCTTCCGACCGAGGTTGACTAAAGTCAGTAAGCTTATTAAGAATAAGAATCTTATTATCGAATCTGACTCGCCTCCTTTTGTGGTTAATCATTTATCAGTTGCAGTACAGAGCTCTGGAAATTTGAGATTAATTCTGGACCTAAGGTACATTAATCAATATTTACGTAAAGATAAAATTAAGTTTGAAGATTGGAAAGATGCTCTTAACTATTTTCAACAAGGTGACTTTATTTTCTCTTTTGATTTGAAATCCGGTTACCATCATATAGATAGTTTCTAAGATCATATCAAGTATTTGGGTTTCTCTTGGGTAGTGGAAGGGGTGCTGAAGTATTTCTCATTCACTGTTCTACCTTTTGGATTATCCACAGCACCTTAAACAAAAAAAAGTATCTTTACAAAGTGTCTCAGGCCGTTAGTTAAAAACTGGCGTAATAAAGGTATCTACATAGTTGTTTATCTAGAAGATGGATGGGGAAGAGAAGCTTCCAGTGACAAATGTGGTATCACATACGGTCAAACAAGATTTGTTGGCCGCCAGTTTAGTACCGATGCAGGGGACTGTAGTCCCTGTCCGTCCGCAGTTCGTAGGAGATTAACAACGTACCCCAATTTATGTCGCATTGTTTCTATTGCAGTTATGACAGAGAGGAAGGGCGCAATAGAAAATAATATATTCATGTTTAAGCGTGCGCATATAGTGAATAAAGGTCAATAACTGCGTACATGTGTTGTTTCGAGAGAAATTAGACAAATCAATGCACGTGCGCTGATGTTGATGTGTGAATTATGGCACGACCCGCAGGGGGAGTACTATTGTGAGCATATCAACATTTGCGCAAGTGCATTGATTTTTCTTATTTTTCGAGAAGCAAAACATATGCATGTATTGACCTAATTCATACATGACACTAAACAAATCAAAATTCACAACTTGAGCATAATTTTGATCCATATAATAACGAATAAAAACATGTCAACAACTTTTCTGACACCCACAGTGAAAAATCGGCGAACCCACGATGCCTGAATAATGAATAAAAACATGGAGTGCATTAGACACTTTCAATGCACTCCGCGTATTTTAGTTTCTTGCTCTCTGATTGGCTCGTCATTACGAAGAGTGTATGAATTGTTTTTTAATGAATGGCTCAACACGACATGAGGTTATTTCACAATTATACATGTAGGGCCACAAAAATGCTTTAAAATACTCTTTTGTCCCCCAAACCATCAGAGACTGGAACTAACTCCCGCCTCAAAGCAACTGAAATAAATCGGCCCGAAATGATGTCGCATGCCGTTGACAACTTGAAACAATATAAAGTCAAGAAATTTCAGATTGTACCATCATCAAAATGGCCAGAATATAGCCCTTTTTCAGTTTTTGTACCTCCTTATGGTACCATAACAGAATATTTGCCCAAGTGATTCCTCTGCATACTCATGTTATCATTACACAGTTTTAAAATGCAAGTTTTCACTTTTTAAAGTCTGAAAATCGGGTGGAACATTTCAATGCAAATTTTGGAAATTTTGCTAATCAATGTATCAGTAACTGTCACAGCTTCACTCAGTCACTATAAGCCATTGTTGATAAAACGGACAACCAATGCTATGAATGCGATTAACCGCTTCATTACGCTGCATACGCACCTATATGACCTGACCTGTTTTCCTGAAGTTTTCCGATCTCGATTAGAAATGGTCTATTCAAAACATAGCCTTAGCTATGCCACTATAATAATTACAAGGCACACATGATGTAGGTTGTGTATAACAAGCCACGTTTATTACTTCTTTGTATACACTTGAGGTAGTGTATCTTACATCTCCCTTTCTTTATGGAAAGATGTGAACTGGATATTAAATTCCATATGAGAGATTAATAGTGAACAGCTTGCATTTGTATTGTCCATAGCAAAGCTTAAGGTTCACAAGATGATATTAGAGTCTATGAAATTCTCTCATTTCAATTAGATGCAATTGAATAAATTATTCAGAATCAGAACAGATCTGAAATATCAAAATCAGTTGGGTATAAGAGTTCTGCATTGACTTTGACTGATTATCATCAACATGATGAATGATCACATTAATTTTGATCTGAGACTTGCAATGTGTATTATGCCTTTTCACAACAAAATTTTAGGTTGCTAAATATAACTAAAGTAAACAAATAAAGTTTCAAAAAGAAATGCTCAGATTTGAGTATCCAAACTAACAAAGGGGTTTTAGATATCCAAGCGCTGTGGTGGTTTACTGCATCTTCCGCTTCTGGTAGTGTACACAGGCGGTGGTGTCTCCTTGCGGCTGGATGTTGGTCTGGGTCTTGGTGACTCTGGTGGTCTATTTCTGGACTCGGCTTGTCTATTTCTGGACTCGGCTTGTCTAGTTCTGGACTCGGCTTGTCTGGTTCTGGACTCTGGTTGTGGTTTCTCAGGTCTGGGTCTCTCAGCGGCTGGTGTGGGTATTGGCTTGTGTGGGTGGTCTTTAGGTGTTGTAGACCGTGGGGGGTCAGAGGACTTGGCAGGTCTCTCAGCTGTAGCTGTATATTGGTTTCTGGGATTGGGGACAGCCACATAGTCTTGATTTGCTTTAAAGGTTGAGAGTCTCAAGTCTTTTCTGTTTCTGCGGTATTTTCTGCCGTTGTATTCAACTACATACGACCGTGGACTGTGAAGTTGAATAACTTTGGCAGGAAGCCATTTATTGGTACCGGGAAGAGGGGTCATTCTTACAGGATCTCCGGGTCGAAGTGGTGGAAGATCTTGATCACCTACTTTATTGTTGTAATAACGCTCTTGGGTTGATTTGTCCTTAGAGAGACGTCTCTTGACTTCTTCTGGGTTGATTGGTTTTGGTATGAGAAGATGTCTTGCTGCAGGGAGTTTATTTCTTGGTCTGCGTCCCATTAGGAGTTGTGCGGGTGAGAGATCACAACTAGTCAGTGGTGTGGTGCGATAATCTAACAACGCTAAGTACTTGTCATTGCACTTTTTCCACATATTTTTGACTGTTTGTACTGCTCTCTCTGCTTCACCGTTGGATTGTGGGTAATGGGGTGATGATGTTTTGTGTTGTATTTGGTATTCCTTACAGAAGTTTTGAAATTCGCTCGATGAGAATTGAGGACCATTGTCTGTCCTCAGAATCTCCGGGATTCCATGGCGACTAATTTGTGATTTAAGAACTTCTATGGTTGATGCACTTGACTGATCGACGAGTTTATCTACTTCGATAAACTTGGAATAATAATCAACTGTCAGTAGATAGGTATCTCCTTTCCAAGCCAACAGATCAGATGCTATCTCAGACCATGGTAAGTCTGGGATCTTGCTTGGTGTCATGGTTTCCTTCCTCTGCTTGTTTTGGTATGTGTTGCAGATGGAACAATCTTCAACCATGTTCTGAACTTGTTGACTCATTCCTGGCCAGAAGAGTGTTTCGCGTGCGCGCTGCTTACATTTATTGATACCTAGATGTGATTCGTGTATCTGTTTCAGCATATCGGATCTGATACTTGGTGGTACGACAATTCGCATTCCTTTGTACACAATCCCATCCGACACCGCGAGTTCATCTCTGTATGGCCAATATTCTCTTACTGAGTGTGGAGTGTCATTTCTTGTGTCCGGCCAGCCTTTGATGATCATTGAGTGTAATTCATTTAGCTCATTTGCTGTACGCGTTTGAAAGTCTTGATATCTACTCGGAGTTACTGCGACAAACTCAGCCATGTTTACCATGATTGGTTCTTCATCGGGCTCCGTTTCTGGTAGATTTGCTCTGCTCAATGCGTCTCCTATGGGAATATCAGTACCCGGTTTGTACTTGACATCCAGATCATAGGGCTGTAGCCGTAGTAGCATTGTTTGTAGTCTCATGGGAGCAGCTAGTAATGGCTTGGCGAAAATTGACTGTAATGGCTTGTGGTCAGATTCTACCTTTACTGCTTTACCAAAAATGTATTGGTGGAATTTCTTGCATGAGTGTACAATTGCTAGCATTTCTTTCTCTATTTGTGCATAATTTTTTTCTGTGTGTGTCATTGCGCGCGAAGTGTATGCGACTGGACGACCTTCTTGTAGAAGTACGCCTCCTACAGCATAGCTACTTGCGTCACATTGGATAGTTACTTCCTTCTTCACGTCATAGTAGGCTAATACTGGCGACTTTGTGCAGAGATTCTTTAGCTTTGTAAAACTTTTCTCTTGCGGTTTGTCCCAGTGAAATTGGCAATCTTTCTTTATGACGTCGCGTAGTGGACCATCTATCTCACTTAAATTTGGGATAAATTTCGCGAGGTACGTAATGATTCCGAGAAATCTTCTTACTTCTTCCTTGGACTCTGGCTTTGGTAGCTCTCTGATCGCTCTTACTTTGTCAGGATCCGGTTTCAGTCCTTCAGCAGTAAGAATATGTCCTACGTACTTCACCGACTTCTGCTTTATATGACATTTGTCAAAGTTAAGTCTGAGGTTCCACTCTGTCGCGCGATTAACGACTTGACGCATGATCTTATCGTGCTCTTCTGCACCCCTACCGGTGATAATTATATCATCCATAATAGCTCGCGCTCCTTCAATATCATGAAGCATTTCATCCATAACACGTTGGAATAACTCTGGCGCGCTCTTTATACCGAATGGCAATCTAAGCCATCTGAAGCGACCGATACATGTGTTGAAGGTAGTGAGAAGACTTGATTCATAATCAAGTTTAAGTTGCAGGAAACCAGATTTTGCATCTATGACTGAAAATGTGTTTGCTCCGGGCATACTTGCGACAATTTCTTCTACCGTTGGAATTGGGTAGTGCTCACGACGTATCGCTCGATTTAAGTCTTTAGGATCCAGACAGATTCTTATTTTGTCACCTTTCACTACCGTGCACATCGAACTAACCCAATCTGTAGGTTCAGTCACCTTTTTGATGTGACCGTCAGCTTCCATTTCTTTAAGCTTATCAATGACTCTTTGTGCAAGCGCTTGTGGAAGTTTTCTAGGACCGTGCACGACTGGTGTCACTGTTGGATCAATTTTGAGTGAGAACGTTCCTGGTAGTGTGCCTGTGAGATTTTTCAATTCAGGATACTGGTCAATGTTGTTGACTCTGGCAATTAAGCTTAGTGCTTTACTGGCTCTTCCTGACAAAAGAACCGGTTTCATTTCAGCTTTTACTACATAGAAGTCTATGTCTATGTGTTGATCTTTGTATTTTGTTGTCAATTTTACTGTTCCTACTAGTTGTAAGGCATGGTTTGAATAACTTTCAAACTGATGTTGTGTTTTTCTAAGTTTCTTTTTGCATTTTAGGGACTCATAGACGTTCAACGGCATTATTGATTCTTTTGTTCCTGTGTCTATTTGAACTATTCATCTTCAGAGTTGCCCATAGCATTTATCAAATCATTTTGATGGACTGAGTGTGCATATTCATCATCATCAGTTTCAGGTTGACTATCATAATCTGAATTGTTGTAGTCGCTTTCATAATCATCGACGTAATTAGACTGCGATTGAGATGATTTTTGTCTCTTTCTACAAACTGAGGCAAAGTGATTTGGTTTGTGACAATAGCCACATTCTTCACCTATGGCTGGGCATTTTTCATGCGTTTTGTGTTCATTGTATCCGCATTTGTAACATTTTGCACCATTGTTACGCTCAGTACGCTGCGAGTTTTGTCTATAGTTTCTGTTATAGCCAGCTCTATTTTGTTTAGGATTTGTTTTGTTTTGATATTTCCTTC
Source organism: Ophiura sarsii (assembly GCA_035610835.1). Classification (NCBI taxonomy): domain Eukaryota; kingdom Metazoa; phylum Echinodermata; class Ophiuroidea; order Amphilepidida; family Ophiuridae; genus Ophiura; species Ophiura sarsii. The sequence continues at coordinate 29,918,209 of CM069458.1, forward strand.
CTTTTGAGGACTTGGATAGAGCATGTATTTTAGCATCTTCGCCTTTTATAGCCTTCATGCTTTCTTGTGCAGTTTCATGATTTTGCCCTATTTCTACCGCCATGTCTAATGTTAATGTGTCGCCTTTGTCTAGACATTTTTCGCGTACGGCCTCATGAAACGATCGCAATACAATTGAGTCGCGTAACATTCTGTCGTTATCAGCGTAGCCACAATCTTTGACTAGTATCTTTAGATCTACAACGAAATTATCAAACTTTTCGTTTTCAGCCTGCTTACGGTTATTGAAATTTACCGTTGCTCTGATTTCGTTCTTCTTTGGTGCTACGTAATTTGTAAACTTTGCGTATACTCCCGCGAGTGTGTCTTTTTCGGCTGCTTGATCTTCTACGGCTGGGGCCCAAGTGAAAGTTTCATAGATTTCTCTACCCTTGTCACCGATGTATGTCATGAGGTAGTTAACCTTTGCTTTTTCATTTTTATCTGACAATGGGCCGTCGAAAGTAAATTGGCTATGCTGTTTAAAGCGCTTCCATTCTTTCGGCAAATCACCGGCATTCCAGTTCATAGTGGGCTTATTTGACGATGCCATGTTGAACTGTGCTGGTAAAACTAATATTATTCTAGAGTCTGCGTAACCGAGACAGCTATTTGTAGAGTATGGCTCTTGCTTTGTGTACGTATGTAATGTATGTCAGTGCGTGTCCGCGCCTCAGCAAGCATGCGTGCGTTTGAGGTGTAATCTGCTGTGTTAATGACGCGTAATGTAATGTCGCATTTCATGTACGCGCCTCGATATTCCGATCGAGGTGTATCTTTGCTACTCTGCCTCAATTCAAGGTATACTATTACAATATTAATAAAATCAATCCGAGTTGATTTCGCGTGAAATAGGTCAGAGTCTTCTCTAATGCTATACAAAGTTGATTTTTTAATCAATTCTGAATAGGTTTAGGGTCCTTTAGTTCATGATTAGGCTTACTGATAGCCAGCAGATACTGTTTCCATTCACCAGCTTGCGTACGGTCGTCTGGTGGTCGTCACTTGTTGACATGACAAAGGTTCAAAATTTTGCACCTTGGCGATTTTTGTGCATTGCTTCAACTTTTCAAAGTTAAAGTACAGGCTTAATTTATTTGTTTATACGTCAAACCTTCCTTGTGGAGGTAGTTGAGTTCTTTTATTGACATCATTCACCCTGATGACTTGATGAGAGTCAGGCGTGGGTTCGGATCCCACATCTGACACCATATAATAATTACGAGGCACACATGATGTAGGTTGTGTATAACAAGCCACGTTTATTACTTCTTTGTATACACTTGAGGTAGTGTATCTTACAGCCACTATGGCCCTATCCCAGTCTAAAGCTAATCATGAAATACACAAAAATTGACTACTGAACTTACTGAACTTACTGAAGTGCCACACTCTTCATCTTGGCTGCAAGTGCAAACCATAGATTAGTTGTAGTGTGGCAAGGGTGAGGGGGCTATTCGCCCTTAGTAACCCAAATGTGACTTGATATTTGTTTTGAAGGTGTTGATTGTGGGTGCGCTTACAGCTGATTCAGGCAGGTTGTTCCAGTCTTGGATGACTCTTTGGCTGAAGGTGTATTTTCTGGCGTCTACCCTCATATGTTGTTTTTGGAGCTTGTAGGAATGACCTCTGGTTGTTGTTTTATCGGCTAGCTGAAATAGATCTGATGAGTTTATGTTGTCGATGCCATTGAAGATTCGGTAAACTTGGATTAGGTCTGCTCTCCTTGCTCTGTCCGCTAGGGTCATGAGGTTTAGTTTCTTTAGTCTCTCTTCATATGGCATGTGTTTTAGTTCTGGTATTATTTTTGATGTCCTCCGTTGAACTCCCTCCAGCAGTTTTATGTCCTTGGATAGATGTGGCCTCCATACTTGGATACAGTAATCTACATGGGGTCTGATGAGAGATTTGTAGAGTAGCATAACAATATCCCGGCTTTTGTATTTGAACGCTCGCTTGATCATCCCTAGGGTTTGATTGGCCTTTTTTGTTGCTTCTGCACATTGCTTGGAAACTTTCAGGTCGTCTTGTATCCATACTCCAAGATCTTTTCCCTCTTTGGTGTTGTTCAATGCTTTGCTGTCCATCTGGTATACATGGCGAGGGTTGTTGTGGCCTATGTGCATGACTGAGCATTTAGTGACGTTGAAGGTCATTTTCCATTTTGTGGACCAGTCGATTAGTTTGTTGAGGTCGTCTTGAAGTGCGTCTATGTCTTGGTCTGTTGGTACCGGTCTTGATAGCTTTGTGACTAGTTGTAGTACCTACAATTACACAAGCATCTCACAACCTCCAACTCGCTTGAAGGTGGTAATATTGTGTTCTGTGCCCCGCACATGCGCACAGAGAGTTTTTACTGACTATGTGTACAAGTCATGTCATATATATGCCACCATTACAACAAGGCCGTGACACAGGGTAACGTATTAAGCCAACCTGGGGCGATTGATGGCGTGTGGGTATTTTTTTTCTCAACTTCCCCCGTGGCGCAGTTGGTAGAGTGTCCGCCCGCCAACCGAGAGGTCGTGGGTTCAAACCCCGGGGCGTGGCACCTCTTGTTGTGTGTGCTTTTTTCGCTTGAAAAATATTTCGTTGGAAAATCCACCGGGTGGGTTAGGGTTAACGAACGATTTTTTTTCTTCTTTTTAATTTTCACTTTTTTTCTCTAATTTTACCCTGAATAACCCTTACAGCCCCAGATCCCACGAAATCCCATTTCCCAGCATCCTGGTTCCACCTGGCGCTGAGGTTTTTGTCTGAAATAATGGCCCCGGGCTATATAGCTGGGCGAATACACTCGCCCAGCACAGCTTCCCCCATGGCGCAGTTGGTAGTAGAGTGTCCGCCCGCCAACCGAGAGGTCGTGGGTTCAAACCCCGGGGCGTGGAACCTCTTGTTGTGTGTGCTTTTTTCGCTTGAAAAATATTTCGTTGGAAAATCCACCGGGTGGGTTAGGGTTAACGAACGATTTTTTTTCTTCTTTTTAATTTTCACTTTTTTTCTCTAATTTTACCCTGAATAACCCTTACAGCCCCAGATCCCACGAAATCCCATTTCCCAGCATCCTGGTTCCACCTGGCGCTGAGGTTTTTGTCTGAAATAATGGCCCCGGGCTATATAGCTGGGCGAATACACTCGCCCAGCACAGCTTCCCCCGTGGCGCAGTTGGTAGAGTGTCCGCCCGCCAACCGAGAGGTCGTGGGTTCAAACCCCGGGGCGTGGCACCTCTTGTTGTGTGTGCTTTTTTCGCTTGAAAAAAATTTCGTTGGAAAATCCACCGGGTGGGTTAGGGTTAACAGGGCATTAAGCACGACATTGCTGAATAGACCTCCTCTCTCGACTGAATTTAAGTAGGCCTTTTTTTAGCCTAGATATTTAGGTCCCTGCTAATCATTTATCATTCATGGTCTTAATTACTAACTTACTATTAGAAACCACACGCAATTAACGGCCCCAGTTCGACCCGTTACGGTTCCCCATGTTGTAATGGTGGCATATAAGTCCAATTTTCAGTGGTATGCACCTACCGTCCAGACTACATTTGACGTCTTAGAAAATGTCACATGGGCTTAGCAAATACTTCAGACTTCAGAGTAACAGATATAAGGCCAAATAAAAATAAAATGTTGTTTCCGGTAACCCGCCCGTCCCTATTTTTCAGCGCAAAAAAAAAAATGTTATGCCATTTTGGGGAAAATAATTTTTTTAAAGAGTCGTCCGTGTCGAAATTCTGACATGTAGCTGCCGGAAATCATATTTATTTTATTTTTCCCTTCGACTCTCTCGAGAAGAATTGTTAATTGATAAAAAAGAAAAAGATCGACAAAAAAATTAAATAAAAAATAAATTTACAAATAGTGTTGAGTTATCCCGTGTTTTTTCTCTTACGTGACACGGGTCATTCTATACGTGCGTGTATACGGGTACCCGTATCCCGTAAGTCTCACTCTCCGTGAATTCCCTCAAACACACCGGGAGTAGAGTTCAAGCCCAGCAATAACCTGCATAGTGCATTAACCAAATGTAGCATCGCGAAATGCGAAACACTTTAGAAGACTTTGCGATGCTAATACACAAATATTTAGCAAAAGTGCGACGCAAAAAGATTCCCTACTTGATCTCTGATCACGTAGCATCAAAGCCAAACCTACAAAGATTGAGTTTCATCTTCAAATAACTAGAACAAGTATCATAAATCCTGAAGTATTGGCAGTTAATATTTCGTTTTCGTCAGAGTTAAAAAAACCATTGGATTACATGTACCTGCGCAGCATTTTTTCTGTCGGTTTAAAATCGGTACAAAATGGTGGATTTCTGCGCATTTATAATGATGACGTCACTGTTTTGATACTAGTCTTTTTCTCATGTCGCCGAGTGTTACGATTTGGGAACGGCCGCATCCATCTGGACATTTTAATATTTCGGTGCACCATGGGCACAAAAGGAATCGTATAACAATGGCGCTTTGGTATTTCCATCGTGATTCGAGCGATCGAAGTGCGGCTAATAATCCATTAATTTCCTTGTATTTCCTTGTGTTTTATTATGAAACTGTGTTAGTTCAAATTGTAAAATCTAGTTTGTGTTTTCGTATACTGTGTTTTGCTTACGGGCCACGGGTTATACGTGCGTTACACGGTCGAACCGTGAGCTTTTTTAACACTGGAATCGCACTTAATTTTTTGCAAGACGCCCTAAAATTGGGTTGAAAATCTCAGTATATGGAAATAAAATGTTTGGGTAATTTTTTTTTTTTTCCTTCCTTCCGTCCCAAATTTTTCAGAGCATGTTACCGGAAACAACATTTTATTTTTATTTGGCCTAATTCAAACATGAAAATCGGTGGATTACATCGTCGTCAATTTGTATTTGAATAAGAGATCCGCCACTCAGTCGAACTCACGAAAATAGTGGGAAAACAACGTGCGATGATTAGTCTCAATGCAGATTTGTTGCGTAAAATGCTGAAACGCTGCTGTTTTCAATTTATTGGTACATGTGCAGCGTCCGTCTGAGACCACTGTCAAATAGGCTGACTTATATGCTGCCCTCAAAGTAAACATGCATCGCTACGTCGTGTCGTCAGTATATTACTACACACGATAGCGGTTATTTTAAGATTCCGGGGACGTACCCTACATTAATCACACGTCGTGGAATTCGAGAACTTTGACAGTTGTTAAAGAGACACAGGTGGTCAGCGGTAAACGTTAAGAAGTATATACAAAGGAAGCCGCTATCTTTAATCCGTTTAGACGACATGTATTCACGAATTTTCATTTTCGTTTTATGGTTAATGGTTGTGTGCGCTTCAAGTTCATACAATGTTATGTACGCAATACGCTGCTTCAAATGTGTTCGTTCAATTATAAATCCGACGCATCTATATAATCAATAAACTTCTAATTCATGAATTGTTACTTAAAGTTTTTATATAGCATGCCATAGGCCTAAAGTAAAAAGCCGTCTTTGTTAATATTGTAATTCGTTTCCAAATAAAGTTCTATTCATGATCAGTCAGAGTAGAGACAGAGGCATTTAACAACTGGTTTGGATTGCAATCATATCATGTTCCTCGTCAGTGTATGACTTGATCATTGATGTGATACATTTATGTATATGAATGTTTCTGTTGATGTACTGGGAGACTAATCAGACTTTTAAAAATTAAAAACATGTTTTTAAAAACAAATAATCGATCTCGCCGAGATTTTTTTCCATCATTTATATCGGATATTACAGCGGATTCGCGAAGAATTTGAGAATAACTAGAAGTTAAGAAGTATATTGACTGATATACCTAATACTTACGATCCTGGTCATTGAAAAATGGATCGAATTTAGCGTTATTTTACCAGATCTTTGCTCTCAAGTTTATCACCATATTCAACACACATTCACAATGAAAGAAAACATCGCTTGACCTTTGACCTATTATCTGTTCTGAAGCCCTTTCAGCTACGAATATTGTGATTGGTCGATTGGTCAATCAATTAGTGTTGGCAAATTATTTTTACAAGAACTCATTTGATTGGTTGGATATGAGGTCATTACGCAGGTAAACATTTGCCGGGAAAACAGTACGAAAATGAACTAAAAGTAAGCTTACTAAACTCATGAATAAGCTGTGTAAGTCTAATGTCAAACCCCTACCTCCCCACCCAAACCCCCTCCACCTCCCCACCAAAACCACCTCCACCCCTCCCCACCACAAACCACCTCCCTCCCCACAAAACCCTCCCCAGCCAGTCCTAGCAAGTGGCCAAATTGTCCTACCGACATTTAAAGGTAGAATCGTAGTAGCTCTGTTTCATATCTCTCATACGTCGTGACACGACTCTGTATGAGAGCTATGAAATGAAAGCATATGTTCTCGTACGCTGGCGATTTTCGTTTCTAGTTTGTCTATTTCTAAAACATTTGAATAAACTTACCTGGGTTATACATGTGCTATGTACTGTTATTGCATCCTAGATACATTTTCAGCTCCATAAATGCTACTCAAAATGAAATATTAATGATATAAAATCGGACCTAATCACAGCGAAATGGAGAAGTCGTCAGCATGATGGAAGTCAATTCGCGGTAGTTTACGATTGGTTCCGAATATTTTCAATTAGTCTCGTTCCACGTTTTACTCCTAATGGGTGTACGCGTGTGTGTAAACATAGTAAATCACTAGGCGGACAACCAATACTACGAACGCGATCAACTGTTAACAACAGCCTGGTTCCAAATTGTTGGCACCAGGCTGTTGTTAGTGAGATTCCGAAGAACGCACGTGACCTGTTTTCCGAAGATTTCTGATTTCAATTTTAAATGACCTATTACCAAACTATACAATGTTTTAACATATTTGACATTTAAAACCACCTAATACGACAAATTATGTACAATTTGGGTCCTGGTATGCAGTTTTCATTTACGTAAATACTAGACAGGGAATAAATGCGTTGGGCAAACGGAAGCACTCTATTTGATATGAACTCTCCGCACCGACCCTAGATTACATCCCCCAAGTCTTCAATATTACCGTACGGCAGCTAAAGCCGTACAAAAATAGAGGGCGACTAAGAGTTACAGTCTATAATCGACTCCTATTTCTTTGGCTGATTCCCGGTACACAGGATCCCCTTTAAATTAGTTGTGTGGAGCCCATTGATGCAGGGAACAAGCATAAACGACGGCATTGCAGAAAGGTAATCACGGAAAAAATTATAGTCGTTAAAAAACCTCTAAAATCTCCAGAATTCGTGAGCGTAGAATAACATCGATGGTACCAAAATAATCCGTAAGTATTTTTCTATAAGTAAGGATAACTTAAATTTAACTACCAGTAAATTTATTTTTTGTTTTAAAAAAAATACGATGTAGGAAGTCAATGCTTGTTTTTGTAGCTAGAATCGTAGATGTTCCGATTTTCATTTCTGGTTCTGGTTCTGGTTCTGGAGTATTAACTCCGACAAAGCGGGATCCCGCATCACGTCAGAGCTCTCTTAAACCTAGAGAGTGAGATTTTTTTGTACAGGTTAACAGACCCGGGATGATCCCCTACTCTTTACGATGAGGTCTGCAACTATTTAACGTGTTCATTCATGTCTGCAACTATTTAACGCGCTCATGTTTGTATTCCTAGGTTCCAGGGATACATTGTGCGAGTATACTCAATATTGAGGTTTATGCACAGTATAGGTAGATGATGATGATGATGATGATGATGATGGTGAGCGTCTGAATACACGGAACCAACGGCTTAACGTGACTCTTCGAAACCACGGCGCAACTAACTGACATTCACTGTATAGACCTGCACGTTATACACAGCGAATGGGGTAGAGGAGAAATTCTACAATTAAATCCAACCACAGAAAGAATATCCGATAACTATACCTAACTGAATTAAGACTTGATTGTAGAATTTCTGACCTAGATAGGAACTTTTTGGGATGTACAAAGAATCCTGGTTTCAAGGCGACTTGAACCCACGATCCTGTGATTGAAAGAATATTCCCGACCGACGATCAGCGCGCTAGACCGCTCGGCCACCTCTACCTCTATTTCAACTTGAAGTTTTCTATTTGACATGAAAGGTCATCCTCAAAAAAGTTGTATTCCAAAGTTTGAGTTGCATAACTCTAATGGTTCTTATTTTAGACGCACAAGATGCTGGGAAATGTGCCCATTGGCATTGAGTTGTAACTTGTACACAAACTATATTGGTGGTTACCACTTTTCGCGGTAATTCGATGTTATTTCACCGATTTCTTCGTAATCATACTGATTTGGACCGTCAAATTTCAGTATGTTAATCAGAAAAATATGATCTTTCATATGATATGAAAATCTCCATATGTTTGAGAAAAATCTGTGTTATGAAAAAGTGATCGGGTCATCTACCTTTAAGTTTAAGTGGGCAAATATGGCCACAGAATGCGTTGGAAGACAAAATGCGTAATACATTCACTATTTTTTTCATGTTTGAAACCAAAAAAAAATGATTGTTCTAATAAAATTAGTAATAAATGGAGTAAAATCGGCTGGGCTGGGGTAAAGGCCTAGGTAAAGCCTAAGGAGTACCTTTAGAATATCCTACCATTTTTCGAGCGCGACTATTTAAAAAAACCGCCGGCTTCGGCGACGAGGTCGTCGAAAGTGGCTGTCATAATAGTTTCAGTTTTGTTTTCTTAGTTTCACGTGAAGGTGTATAATTAATAAGGTTTATCGTCGATAGAAAAAAAGCCATTGATTATCCTATTCTGATGCATTGTGGGTTCGCAAATGGAGCAGATTTGCACCCACAATCCACCCACAATGCATCAGAAAAGGATAATCAATGGCTTTTTTTCTATCTGCGATAAACCTTATGGTACACGCGCGGGACTTCGTAGAAATTAGCTAGGTGTTAAGTGGGCCGTTGTGAAAAATATACTGAAGTACAAGACGAAAGGTATATTATTTTTTGTGGCTTCGGCGGCTACAGCGCGAAGCTTCACCCTTTAAAAAAAGTGGATTCGGCGACGGCGCGATGTTCAACCTTTTAATAAACATCGGATGCGGCGACGGCGCAAAGCTCTAGACTATCATGTTAAAAAAGTAGATTCGCGATGGCGCGAAGGAGGACGTATGACGTGATCGGTTGTAGATCAAAGCTTGATTAGGCGCCAAAAAGTCAAATTGTTTGTTTTCACACGACAACCAGAAAAACAAACAAATATTCATTCTTGTTTATAAGCCCAACAAAATATCCCCCCATCACTTCCAGAGGGTTGTCTCTAAAATTGTCGAAAAAAAGTTCCTGGGTAAATTGTACTTTTTGATTGATGTATTTTGTACCATCAAAGACTTGATGTTTCGATGCATGGCTGAGACCTACATCTTTCCAAATTGTCAATCTTCTAAATTCAAATTAATTAAATGACATTACTGATTAAATTTGTTCCATCTTTTCAGGTCTAAATGCGTGTAGTGTAAACATTAAGGTTGCTGAAATGGATTCCTATTTCCGCAAGCCATGGATAGAGAAACTACTGTCAACCTTTGACCCCGTGCTTGTGACCTCATTGACCTCTGAAAAGCAAGAGAGCCTTGTCTGTCAAGTTATGAACGTCAAGGTGAGTTTTTAAAAAGAAACACAAAAGTGCAATTTATCAATAAATTACTGTACCATACTTTATTATTTTCTTAGGCCAAATTAAATTAATTGTTTGTCTCAAAGCTCCCTGCGCACGTTAGTTTATTGATGCGCATTAGAAAAACAAAAATCTGAAAAAAACTTCTTCTTTTTTTCTTTTTTCTTTTTTCTTTTTTCTTTTTTCTTTTTTCTTTTTTCAACAAAAAAAATCCCAAAATGTCACCCATTTTCCAGATTTTCATTGATCACATCATCTTAAATACAAAAGTTCACTTTTACAAGGATTTCAATATTTTATATTTAAAAAAATTAAAATTAAAAAACCGGAAAAAACCCGCATTCAGCATTAGTTTTACAACAGGAGAGGAGCTTTGAGACAAACAATTAATTTAATTTGGCCTTATGAAATAAATTGCATGGAAATGTCCACTACTCTTCACATAATGTAAAAAGTGGTAATTTGTGCGCTACATTTATTTTCACATTTTTCACGCTAAAATCAGCAAGCGCAAAAATAAAATGTGCAAACATATTCATTCTGTATGTAGGTCTATCTAAGAAAGCTCAAAATTGCAAAATAAAAACAATCAAAATGGGCATAGCGCGAAAATTACACAAGCGAAAATATCCATGTTTACAATACCTCTTAAAAACATCAAGTGAGGAATTTGATGTTTTATTTTTTTGTAATTTTCAATTTACACATTTTGTTTTTGTTTTTTGTAATTTTCAATTTACATATTTTGTTTTTGTTTTTTGAATTTTGAATTTTTTGAAACATTTTGAATTTGTTTGAAAATCTTTGAATTGTTTTGACTGAGAGGTCTGTTTGCCCATAGAAAGAGGTTTTTTTGTCACCTTACATGAGCTCATTTAATAATTGTGAAATTTTCCTCATTTAGTGGCGTTTACTTTTTGTCTGTGTGTGTTTTTAGTTGGTTACAGATGAAAGTGATGGTGTTGCCATTAGAGGTATAGCGGAGGTACATGACAACCGGCTCTATGTGAAGGCTGTATTCACAGCGACCGCCATGGAACATTTTGAAGAGTAAGACACTGGATTCTATTATTTTATTTATTTAGGTTATTTATTTATTTAAATTTATTACCTCTATTTTGAATTGTTTGATGTAAAAAGGATTGGCACAAGCTATGAAATTAGGCATTTTTATGAAATACCCATGATTCATTCTGATTCACTCCACTCCACGTTGCTTGACATATGATCTGCGCATGCATACACTGATTTTCCTAGAGGATTTCCCCTTTACAATGTCAGCTTGACTCGACCCTAAGAATAAGTCAACTTTAGACTTTCCAGCAGAAAATCTATACTAGATTCAAACTTGAGTACATCTACCCCCATCCCAAACCCCTACCTAAACCCCACCCTACCCCTCTCCCAACCACACCCTACCCCTTGCCTAAACCCCACCCCTCCCCAACCCAAACTCAATGATTATACATTTACTACAAAGCTATGCACTGTTATTTTTATTCTCTTTCATTCACGCTTGATCTATATAGGGAAGAGGATGAAAAAGGCTCTGGTGTAGAGTTTAACGAGGCGTTGAAGAACTCAATTGTTTACATGCAGAAGTATCACATCATCCCACACATGGTGGATGACCAGGTAGGTTTATACAGATACACAGATAGGAGTACAAAAGTAAATTGAATATACTGGACTTGACTAAGGGCTCTTGCCCTTCTACAGAAAGAGGAAAGCTCGAGGAAAGAGCGGGGAAAGTGCGCTCCTTTTTTCTATATTGTTAATCCCAAGCTTTCCTCTGTCATAAAGTGTCAAATCAATTTAGGTAAACCATTCAAGTTGAAGTACCCATTCAGTGAGGTGTTAATCACAGATCCTTTTTTACTCCTTTTAACAATATAGATTATGTATATAAACACAAACCCATTTTTATGCAATCCCATCCCGCAGCCATTTTCTTATGCCTGGCATCAAGGTTATTCTAGCTGTAATGTAAGCCGGCTACTTTGGTTGTACAGCACAGGTACTGCACATGTCCCATACAGGTACTAAGCATACTATAAAAGCTGTCTGTACTCGCTGCCAAGTATAACCATAATGCCAGGCATAAAGAATATAGCTGTATAGATATGGCATCATACATTGCCCAAAGTAATGCACACTTATATAAATTATCAACCATTGATTAGGCCATTGAACTCAAAATAGCCCAAGTGATTTGTATGCAGCAGACCCCTCAGTAATGGTGAGAACAATCCTGACCCTCACTATTGTCAGATTCGTTTACCAATGATGATTAATTTAGATGCCTTTATCAAGCCATTGGTCTGCCGCTAATGAAGGGATAGCGATGATCCCGAAAGCTACAGAGCTCAAGATCAATGGCTCAAACAAGGTATCTAAATTTATCATTAATTTAAATCATGATCAAGTCCAATATCAGTCTACATGCTGACACCTGATGATATTTTCAAATGCTTTTGTTCCTATAGACAAAGAGTGAATTTGTGCTGTGCGTGGATGGCTTCACACTTGGCCATTACGATGCCTTTCCTAGGCAGAGCAAGTACCCTCTAATTCTCGCCAGAGATAAGAAGAGTATTGCAGACAACATGCATAGGCTGTGGAGGTTGGTACCGTTTTAGGCCAAACAAAAAACCAAGTTTGTTTCCAGTTATGTGCGCGCATTTCACTGAGACGCTTGATTCTTGCGCATTTAATTTTTTAATAGAAAAAACAGGGAAAAATATTGTTAGGGTGCCATCTTTTGTCAAAATTGTGTCCAACATGTTTCAAGATGGCGATTGGCCACATATGGCAAACATGAAAGTGAAAATCCGCAGCGAATATCACATTTTAGCGAGCATAAAAGTAACAAAAATGCACAGATTTGACTTAATAAAACCATTTCAAGTGAATCTCCACTATGAATTTGAGCCAAAAAAAATAAAAATGCATTTTGCATTTGACTTTTCTGGCTTGCTACAACCTTATTTTTTTGTGTGCCTTATATCACAAAAAATGGGATTCAGCTGACATGTTATGCTCCATGAACACTTCAATGTAGGGTGAGTGGGACATTCTCTTGTCTGCTTCTTTCACTTTGCACACGGAATAAAGCTGTGCGTTGGATTAAAGCTGTGTATTAAGCTTAAGCTCATTTTGTTCGAGTTGTTAATGCACACATTGCCAAGTTGGCTTAAAATTTCGATTGGGACCATAACATCTCTTGAGCATAACATGTCAACAGAAATTCTATTTTGTATTTTATATAATGTTCACAAACATAAGTGATAACTGTAATTTTATGCCAACTTCTTGTGTTTATGAGTCTTTAATGGACAATTTACATTTTTATTACACTTTTTATTGGCTGTTAATTTTTAGTAGTTTGTTAAGTTGAAGTAAAAGGATAGTAGTAAAAGCAATTGCTTTTTATTTTTATTTTTTCAATAAATTTTCTTTGCAGTCGGAGAAAAGAGAGTCTATCATCAGAACTCCCAGGGGGTAACAACAGCTCCATGAACATGTCCAGCAATGTATCGGACAGTTCACCGCATCTTACACAGCTTTTGGAGGAAATGAACAAAGCCTCAGAAGAACAGGAAATAGTGCGGAAAAGTTGTGCAAGGTACGGGTTGGGGGAGGGCTAAGATAGGGGAGGGGAAGGGCTAAGATAGGGGAGGGGGAAGTAATACATTCATAAATACATCCAGCAATTCATCCAGCGATGCATACATTTCATTGCATCTTACACAGCTTTTGGAAGAGATGAACAAAGCCTCAGAGGAACAGGAAGCTGTGCTGACAAGTTGTACCAGGTGTGGGGGAGGGGTTAGGGAGGGTGAAGGGGGAAGCAGTACATCAATAAACACATCCAGCAATACATCCAGCAATGCAAACATTTCACCATATCTTACACAGCTTGTGGAGGAGATGAACAGAGCCTCGGAGGAACAAGAATCTATGAGGATAAGTTGTACAAGGTACAGGGTGGGAAAAGGAGGGGGAAGCTTTGCTATACATCATTGAATATATCCAGCAATGCAGACAGTTCACCGCATCTTACACAGTTTAGGGAGGAGATGAACAAAGCCTCGGGAGAACAAGAAGCTGTACGGAAAAATGTACAAGGTATAGGGGAGGGGTAGAAGGGGAGAGGCACCAATATGTTGCAACACATCCATAAATACATCCAGCAATACATCAATCAATGCTGACAGTTCACAACATCTTACACATGGGTGGGTAGTTAGGGGAGGAAGCTTTACAACACAGTAGGAGAATGGTCCACAATTGGTATTCTGAGGGGTGGGGGCAATGATGTCATGAACTATGTTTACTTACACCAGATTGGTCAGCATCATTGTTTAACTTATTACATATCCTTGTTAACCAGTACAAAATGAATGGACATCTTGCAATTCATGAAATATTTAGTACCATTTTCATGATTTGTAAGACTATATTGGAAATGCCTCATATATAATGGTGAAATTTTACCAAAATGATGATTTTCAAAAATATTACAAAGGAACCCACCCACAGCACGTAAGGTGTCAAGACTATGTTATTTATGTTTGAAACAATTGCTTCCCCCCCCCCCCTTGCCTCCTGACTTGTTTGAGAGGGAAAAAACCTGAAATTGTTTGAAACAATTTGGAAACTTGTGAAATTGTTTGAAACATTTTGAAAAGCTCAAAAATTGTTGAAAATTCACCAACATTTTGCAATTTTTTTTGAGAAAAGACAACAACAACAAAATGCCTGTATGTACAATCTGAGAGGTCCATTTGCCCGTAGAAAAGGTTTTTTCCCCCGTCATCTGATAGGCATTTAAATTAAACATTCTAACTAATACTTTCTGTCCTCACTCTTAAAGGGTATTTACGATAAAGGTAGCTCACCAAAGAGGCAATAACAGCTCAGACGATGCATCGGACCTTGATATTCTATGCGATGCCTTGAACGAGATGGAAAGAAAGCTTGCCATTGCCAAGAGTCTACATCATCTGCTGGATAAGAAACGTAGCGACGACACCCAGACGGGGGTGGACGCTGATGGGTCTCAACTGTTGCATGATGCTCCCGCGTTTAATGTGCTGGAACTGCCACATGATGCTGGGTCAAAGGTATGTTATAGGGGTAGGCAGGGATGTTTGGGGCGGTGAAAACGGTATTAAATTTGCTTCAAGATAAATAACTGTAAACACGATACATATTCAAATAAATCATTTGCAAGTGACAACAATCTATATATCCGTAGGGGGGGGGGGGGGGGATAAGAGCTTAAAACACATTACATTATTTTGGCTCATTTGGGTATAGCGCCACCAAGGGTTCAAATTATCTCATTCCGTATTGAACATGCTGAATTAATCAAGAACATTATTTGAAAATATTTCTCTAGATAGTAATGTTTGAAATTACTTTCCTGTGGAAATGTGGAAATGAAAGAATATTTCGCTGGGGATTTTGTTGCACTAAAAGAAACAACCAGGGGTTTTCCTTATCACTTTAAGATTTTTTATAGAATACAATTTTGCAAAAAATACTAAAATCTTGAAATTGTAATGTTAATTCATAACTTAAGAATATGTGCATACCACCGCGCTTCGACTCAAAATAACCTGTACGCAGTCACCAACCTTAAATTGTATCACCGAGTAAGCAGAAAATCGGGTTTGTTTCAGATTCTCACATGTATAGCTTACAAAATTAAATAGAAATTCAACTGCACATGGGCCAAAAAGAATGTTACTTGAAAAATGAAGTGTTTTGTTTTTAAGCCAATTTTTGCTTTTAAGCAATGCTGTAATAATATTACAGTATTTCATTTCTTTTCAGTTTGTGATGGATGGCTTTGATAAAAGTGACTTTGATGAAGTGCCAATGGAGGTATTGAAGCAACTAGAAAGTATTAAAGGTAAGGCTTTTTTGTGTGTTGCCCTCAAATGCCAAAAATCTTGAGGTCGGGTTGGTTGGTCGATTTTCCTTATTTTTCCTCTTCTTTTTTTTTGCTGACAAATATTACTGTTGTGGTTCATGTCTGGACAAAATGTGTATATGTCAATTTTACTACTGTTTCTAGTGTGATAATAGTTTAAAATTATTAATTCAAGCAAACTTATTCATCTCTAGCAGAAAAAAAGTAATATTTTGACAATTTGGGTAACATTTAAATCTTAAAAAACAAAAATTGGGACCCTGAATTTTGAGATTTTAGGGTTGATTGATTGAACGATTGATTGATTTTGTAGCAAGGGTTGAGAAATAAAAATCTGTGGGGCATAGGCATCAAGGAAAGATGGGGTGAACTCCTCAGGGAAATATATTCTCCTGTTATTTGTCATAAGGTTGGGAAATAATCTTATCCCTATGGGGAAAAATATGGGGTTCTAGGTAAAAGGGAGAGAACACAAAAACCTTTTATATGTCCTATAAAGAGGACTAGGTCTGACTGCAAGATTGTTATTCACTATTTTACAACTTTACATTATCTTTCAATATTTTTTTTAATTGTACAATTTTGTGGGATTCAAGAATGCTAGTATGGGGGAATGTTGATTAGAATGTCAAATTGTATGTTTGTCTTATCATTGATAATGGTAGAAAAGGACCCCTTGACTCTAAATGTCAACTGCTTTTTTTTCTTCTTGCTTTTTTCCTTGCTTTTTTTCCTAAATAATTTGTCCTATCATTGATATTTGCATAGAATGGAGACCAGACTACATCAAGCCCAGTTCTATGCCATCCAATAGCAGCAAATCTTGTGAGATGATGGAGATGAGAGGTGGAGGTGCATCATCCTCATCAGTGGAGAAGAGAGATGACAACAAACAAATCATTGAAAATCCTCCAGCCAATCAAGAAGAGTGCGAGTTCGAGCCCATGGTAAGTGTGCTAAAGTTTGAATCTTGGAATACAGGGTGTGTGAGAAAAGGGTGTTTTTAATTATAAAATTCAATAAATGCGTATGTGTTGTTTCGACAAATCAATGAACGCGAGCTGATGTTGATATGTGAATAATGGCACGACCCAGTAAGGGGAGTGCTATTGTGAGCATATCAACATTGCTCAAATTAATTGATTTGTCAAAATTTTCGAGAAAGAAAACATATGCATGTATTGACCTAATTTATACACAACAATACAAATCAAAATTTTCAATTTTGTGCAAAATTTTAATCTCTTTAATAACGAACAAAACCATGTTAACAAGTTTTATTTCACCCTCAGTAAAAATTGAAAAAACCTGTGCTGCGCGAACAACGAATCAAAACAAAGCTTGAGGTGCGTTAATGTATGGCGCACACGCAGAGTGCAATTCAGTTTGGTCTCTACTCAATATATACCTGAAGGCAATCCATCCACGCATAGGAACAGCAGATGACACTGATTCAATTATGATTGTGATAAACCTTTTTGTTCTAAACACTCATTCCCTAGAACAGGCCTGTGTACACAATTGTAAAAAAATGCCATGTGCTTCTGACTGGATTCGAACCATCAACCTGTCTATTAGATCCACATAACGCTCTTAGAGGCAACTTGCAGATTACAAGATTATAATCTATAGGTATGAAGTTGGGAGTTGTCTTGCAATTTCTCAGCGGAAGGCATGACTATTCTGGGGAAAGATACTTATTGAATCACTCTTGTTACCCAAAGAAGTAAAAACTTAACAGAAAAAGCTGTGTACATCCATCCTGTGGGTAAATGGATTTCTTTGTGTGTTCTTTACCTTTTCCCCTTGAAATCGTTGGGTCCGTAGAGCCGTGTTTTTCCCCTTATGACCATGAGTTAATAAAATGTGCTAAAATAACTTTTTTTTAAATTAAAATGTTAAAGACTTTTCTCTTTTTATTATGATTAAAATAGTTTTTGGTTGATTTGTTTTCTCAGTCATTAGGCAGTGAATGGTCTTCCATAGAATCTATAGGACTGAGCACAGAAGAAATTATATTGGCAGGTAAGTTAAACATAGGTACCTACATATGTTATCTGAGGATTCTTTTCATTTTTCCCAATTCGTCTCCTTTACTACCCTGTGTAATACTTCCTAATGGCATATCAGAGTTAGAATTTCGGTTAAAACCCATGAATCTAGGAGAATACCAAATCCAAATAGATTCTTGTAAGTGAATGGAGGAGAATTTAAGGATTCTCATAAAAATTATCTGACTAGAATCTCAAATGGATTCTCACAGTTTGTTTCAAAATTCTTGTTTCTAATCCTGCATTTTGGAATTAAAAAGTGCACCCTCTGAAAATCCTAACATTTGCCAAAACAACAAAGAGCATTGATCTACAACAACATAGGGTGTGACAGAGAAGACAGCTGAAATATAATATAGCACAGCTAAGGGTACAACTACAGATTTGTATTTGAAAGTCTGCTACTTTGTAATAAGAGCTTCAATTTCAATGCCATTTTCACTATATGTACGGTACCCAAGAAATTGCAGTTTAAGAATATGTACTTATTATAATGTGGCTACATTTTGAGAGATCTGCCTCCGAAAAGGTGTACCCTTTTTTTGGGACCACTCTGTATTGTAGATGCCATAGATGGTAGGTAGCGATTGTATGCCAGCCATATACCGAACATCATAAATATTAAATAATGGCGTCACCAGAATTAGGGAATGGATGTATGAGAGGACCTAGATTTGATTTGGTATTTGTGGTTTTGTGCATTATATAAAGAAAGACACCGCGAAGGCTTCATACTGCCTTTTAATTTCCTCGACGCCCTGCCATGAATGTACATAGCCGAAATTTGGTGAGAGTATCTCGGCAAATTCAACGACTATTGCCCCTTCCATTGCAATCGTAACCTCTACAAGTTCAAATCTCCCTAATTGTTATAGAGAGCATGTCATACAAACAGGCTAAACAGCCTGTCAAACAAATGCTACGTTATATAATTGATATTCATGATGTTCAGTATATGGCTGTCATAATTTTGACAGGCCTGGCATCTTTTTTTCTTTCATTTCTGTTGCCCATCAAGGTATTCTTCTGGATTTGCTACCCCTATAGTGGCCTGCCTTGGCAGCTGAGATCCCTCTATTGGACCCTTTAAAATGAATAAAAGAAATTACCAAAATTAAAACTAATTGTATTTTATATCTTTCAGATTCACAACCAGACGTTGATAATGGTGTTTTAGAAGCGGCACAGCCCATCCCAAACCCAACCAATCCATCTCCCTTGCTACCAGATACTGAGCAGTCTATGTGCATTGTGGAAGAGGACACCAGAGTTGATGCAAATGAAACGGGTGCTGATGCCGAGCATGGTACCAACCGGATTGAACCAGCTCAAAAACAATTGATCAAGAGGAAAAGAGCTCAAACATCTGATGGGGAGAGCCCTAGTAAGATACCGAGACAAAAGAGCCCGAAACCAGCGACCAGTGGACAAAGAACTGCAGCATTCAGAGAGAGCCCTCGTAAGGTACCGAGACAAACGAGCCCGGAACCAGCGACCAGAGGACAAAGAACTACAGCATTCGGAGAGAGCCCTCATAAGATACCGAGGGCGGAGATGACGGAACCAGTGAACAAAGAACAGGGTACTAGCTCTCCCAAACATCCTGTGTTTAAACCAACAGTGGCATCTTCGCCCATTACTGGTTGTCAAGGGAATGCTGCTTCAGTGGCTACCACAAATTCTCAGTTGAGGCCGAGTCCTAATCGCCATGATAAAGGCTTGATAAGGCACAGCACCCAGATAGATCAGGACAAAGTACAGAATGTGTCAGGAGACGGTGCTGCATGGAATGGGAACGTGAGTGATATATCCATCAACCTGTGTGGGAACTTGCAAGATAATTCTGATGAAGATATCTTTACAGAAGAGAGTGTCGTGCTACCACCGGAGTCATCACAACAACCTGATCAGGACAGAGCTACTCATCCTGATGTCCCCGATATATCAGGTCAGGATAAAACGCTTGCGTCAGCTACAAAGAAAGCACAGTCCAAATCAGTCCACTTTGATGAGTCTGTCGGAGAAGATGAAAATCTTGCACCAAATCACGACCAACAAGGAACAGCTTCTTGCAGCATGAGTAAGGCTTCTGAAAAGCCATCCACGCCTTTGAACAAATCTAATCTTTCAAAAAGAACGCCTGATAAGCTCTCACACAGAACACGTAATAAGTTGAGCAGATTTTCTCTTAATAAGCAGCAACCCTCAAGGGAGCACAATGCATCAGAAACTACCGACGAACACGACAGCAGCGTGGAGATTTTGAACACCTCGATCGGATTTGAAACATCCAAATTCTACTCCAGCCCATCCCCGCCATCCGTCGGCGGGAAAAAGGGACGGCGTGTTTTTGCTAAGCTGACTTCACCACAGATACCCCTGTCTCTCCAGACTCCTGTTAACTCTTTACCTTCACATCAACCGGGACGGTCAAGATTATATGAATTGCAACCTGCAGATAGCCAGTCGTCTGTTAGCAGTAGCAGTGTGGCCCAGGTAAGTGCCAGTGGGCTGGAGTGATGGGGGATTTTAACACTTTCTACGCATCAGGCGTCTGCAGACGACATTCCCAAATTTCACAAAATGTTTCAAAAATGTTAAAATTATCGAATTTCATTACCGTATTTGGAATGATCATGAGAAATACATTGAAATAACTACAAACATGACTAGTATTGGATCAGTTATCCTTGAGATAGACGTTGAAAATTTCGAAAGGTTTCTGAAAAATCTGTTTTGTATATGGTTAAAACTGATAGCCGCGCGACCCATGTGCTGAGGGTGTGGAGGGATATTCACCTTTATTTTGGGTAAGGAAACACGACCTGAAAAAGAAAGATGGTAGGTGAAAAGATCGTAACATTGGCAGATTGTAGGACAAAAAGATAAGACAAATTATCCAATTAAATATGATTTGAAGATAATAATTGCCTGGATTCTTCTAGTTGTTACTACAGTTTTATCAGCGTAGCTATTCTCTCAAACAGACCTGTAAGAATCCCAGAATATTCCTGTGTTGCATCGCAATTTTTCCACCTAGAAATATCTTTGTAACAGAACATTCAAAGTATAGTGCGAAATTGTGCTTTTAATTTTTCTTGTTAGAATTGTTGCTAAAAATACAAATTTCACCACAAGAAAAGAAATCAAAGGAAAAAGCAAAGTTTCAGGGCTAACAGAAGTATACTGGTTTTTTTAATTAATCGCCTCCAGGCACCATGGTTGAGTGATATGCAGTTGGGCTTATTCCTTGTCACAGTAAACGCTTGTGGATCATGCCATTACTGATGAAGTTATGCATTTATTCTGCATTTATTAATTTGTCTGCTCTATTTATATTTCGACAGATTTCAGTCAATCAGAGGCATATGGATTCTAGCATGGAACAGCTGTCCAACATAAAACTTGAGGAGGAAGTCCTGCAATGGTGTACTGGTTACTTCATAGGTATGGTTCAAAGGCGCAAATCAACAAGGAAGAAGAATAGATGAACTTGAAAAAATACTGTAGTTGTATTTCTGCCCGATTTGTATTTCAACCGATTTCGGGCAATCTGAAGCACATGGGTTATTATAGCATCATAGAACAGATGTCCAACATGAAGTTAAATGAGGAAGTACTGCAGTGGTGTACCGGTCACTTCAAAGATATGGTAAAATAAGCACAAATCAACAAAGAAGAAGAGATGAACATGAGTGAATAATGGAGTTGTTTTTCTACTCGATTTATATTTCGACAGATATCGGTCAATCGGAGGCATGGGTTATAGCATAAAAAACAGCTGTCCAGCACGAAGCTTGAAGATGCGTTCCTGCATTGATGCACTGGTCACTTCATAGATATAGTTAAACAGTGCTAATTGATATGGAACAGGAAGGATAGATGAACTTGAGTCCACTTTAAAGATATCATTTTGGTCAGGACATGAAAAGATAGGAAATAATTGTGAGAGTCGTATTTGCCCATGTGTTAAAAAATTACCAACTGGTGTGCCTTACCTGTTATGGAATTGTATGCAGGGTTCCTACGGGTCATGGAAAACCTGCAAATTCATTGAATTTTGCATTTGCATTTTCCAGGCTTTGAAGGTTATGGAACAAAAAATCTTCACCTTTACAAGTCATGGAAAGTCATTGAATTTTGCAAGATCTAACCCAGACATACCCCACCCCCCCCCCCCCCCCCCCCCCCCCCCCCCCACCTGAAGTTGACTTACTGTGCGGCACTTGAGTTCCACAAACTTATATTTTTATTTTACCCTTCAAATGAGTTTTGGTAAAGTGTCAAATGTGCTCGAATAATCCAAATGAACACCTCAAAATTCTTAACATTTTTATTCATTTTCCATGCTCATATTATTCTTTCATTACTCTTTTTATTTATTTATTAATTCAAGGTGCTCATAAATGTTTTATTGTGGGTCGAATACCCTTAAATTGTTGTAAACTTGCCTATATGAATTACCAATTGTTACTGTAAACCTTCTGTCAGCAGCATGTAATTTGTTAATAAGGGTAATTATAAGATTAGGTGATTCCATTCCACAAAAGGGGTATCCTCAATTATGAAGATTGTTAAGGGTTAATTAACCCAGAAAAATAAACCATCTTGATGAAAGTGTCACCACAGTGGGGGGGGTGATAGGAACAGGGAAAGGGCATCAGGTACGCCATAAATGTAGTCATAATGTATATTTATTTACATTGATATCTAAAAACACTAATAGGACTGAACTTACTTTGTTGATGAACAAGATTATCTAGACGGAGAGGCAGGGGATTCTTTCGAGAGGGAGGGGAACTATCTTTCTGGGAACTAATCTATTGATAGATATATTATCTGCGAGAATACAGGATGATTGGGACTCAGAACTGGGTATTCTATGAATGTTTAGTATACCATGTCTTCCATTAGAATTTCATATTTTGTCATATTAGAAAATGTGTTGAGTAGATATATCATTTTAAATATAATACCCGTTTTTGCATTTTGCTATTACACTGCTTAAGCTTAATAAAATGAATTACAGAGCAAGGTTGATTTCACATAGGCATTGTATCTCAAGTCTGTGAAACCCAACCTTGCCCTATCTAGGGTAAGGTTGTTTTTATACAGGCATTTTACCTTAGTTTATGGAATAAATACCGGCTTGACTTGACTTTTTACACTAACAACATGCCCTTGTATTTCCCCATTTTTTCAACTAAAGCCAGTTCATAGTTTAGTATTTGGAGATGCACTGCCCTACACTCTTAAAACGATGTGGTCATATTTTCCTTATAGTATTTTAGGAGTGTGCTACAAACAGGCGCGTCACCAAGTAATATTTGGGCATTAACGAATTGAGAATTCCTCGCAGGAATGGATTGACCCATCCTGTAATCCATTTCCAGCAAACCATAGACTGCATGATGGTGACACCCGGAGTAAAACCCCTTGACAGCTCTATAACACAGGTCAAGGGGAGAAGCCCAGTGAAGTTGATGGGTTACAGTATTTTTGTCAATCTAAGACACTTTATTCACAAATATGCATAATACTGTGATTATGCTTATATGATATTTGTAATAATACCGTGAAGCTACACATTTTAAGGTACAGTTGTTATGTGTTGCAAGGGGTTTTTCAGTGACCCATGATTGCTTTCTAGGAATGGCGTTCCCATGGATTCTGTAGCCCTGGTGAGGGGGGGGGGGGGGGGTTCATTTAAATACATATTTTGATTTACCTACTCATTTATTGTTTTGAAATAATGGCATAACCTAAGATATTGTGATTGACTTGCCTGTATTGTGATTGACTTCCTGTATAATACATGGTACACCTTACTTCCCTTAAAAGTACCACTTCACTCATACCAGAGTATAAAATAGAGACCTCTGGATTCATAGAAATATTTGGGCCCTCTGGTCAGGTAGTGTTTTGGTGATTGTCAGTGACCCGTCCACTAGGTCCGCAGGTGTAGTGTTGGGAGGCTAAATGTAACATAGGACCCCCCCCCCCCCCCCCCCCCGGTACTCCAATTATTTGTTGACAATGAACTTAAGTTAAACTAGATTTGTAATGTAACAAGACTCCCTTATTTGGTAATGAACAAAGTGTTGCAAACTGCTAGAATGTACTTACTTTTACTGTGTGTTGTTTTTTCAATCCTAAAGCTAAAGAAAACATGTATGTATTTTTTCAGATTTACATTTCTAATCATAAATATATTCTGAGTTACAGAGCGACATGATTCCTAATTACTTCAAAATCATGGTTTTAGAGTGAAACTAGAGTGAAAAATAAACTCTTTATTTTCACTCTTTGTACCATGATTTTGAAGTAATTAGGAATCGTATCGCTTTGTTACTCAGAATATAATTACGATTTATGATCAGAAATGTAAATCTGCAAGAAAATCTACTTTAAAAAAAAAATCATGAATAGAGGGCGCCCCATGGAAAAGATCACATAATATGCCTTTAAGAGTTTCATTCTTTCCAAAGTACCAGTGTTTTGTTCTTTGTTTTTTAACAAAATCATAACAAACTTTCAGTTAGGCGACAGAAAAACAACCCTGTTCGACAGGCAAACAGGGGGGGTGGGGTGGATGGGGACCTTCTCTTCGGGCAAAGGGATCTCTCAGGTAGTGTCGGTCAAAAGGTTGTTTTTGTTGGTGTTTCTAAATGTTCATGAACATTTGGTGAATTTCAACAATTTTTGAGACACTCAAAACATTTCAAAATTTGAGAAGAAAAAAATGGGTCTGTCGGGCCCGTACAACAGGTTGGGGTTTTCCATCGCCTTGCTGTCATCATTTTATCATGAACCACAAGTGTTTGTATTAATCATGTTGTAATTGAAGTTATCACCTTGCAAGGACAACTTTCTCTTGGGGTATTTTCAGCTGAATTTGTGTTGACAAATTGTTTCTCAATTTTTGAAGAAAGTTATATTCAAGATATAAATAAAATAAAGAATACACATTTTGTCTTGTTTTTTTCACACGCTATTTGTGCATTTATCCATCTTCACATTAAAGGGGCATTGAGAGATTGCAGAGAAAAATTAAATTGGGGAAAAAATGGATACATAGGAAACCTGAAGTGTAATTATTTATGGGAAAACAGTTGAATAATGGCGCTAGATTGGAATTTGATTGAAGCAAGTTATGTGGAAGAGAGTGATCTACATCAAAATTACCAAATCTTGAAATGTTACATGATAGACGGCTGTTTCAGTTGGGAGTTAGTATATATGCATAAACTTAGTTTTAATATATAGAAAACAGATTTTTCAGAAACCTTTCCCAACTTTCAAAGCCTATCTCAAGAATTACTAACCCAATACTAGGCTAGGCATGTGTACTTGTTTTAATGCATTTCTCATGGTGATTCCGAATATGGTAATTAAATGCAATAATGTTGACATTTTTGAAACATTTTGTGGAATTATGGAATGCCGTCTGCAGACGCCTGCCGCGTGATCCAAAAGATTTAAAGGTGTGCGAACCTATCAAATTCACCTTTTTCCCATCAAAGTTTAACACTTTTCATGCAGCTATTAGTTTTACCATATTAGAAAACATATTTTTCAGAAACCATTATCTAACTTTCAAAGCCTATCTCAAGAATTACTGAACCAATACTAGGCATGTGTGAACTTGTTTTAATGCATTTCTCATGGTGATTCCGAATATGGTAATTAAATGCAATCATTTTTACATTTTTGAAACATTTTGTGAAATTATGGAATGTCGTCTGCAGACGCCTGTCGCGTGTCAAACGTGATCCAAAAGATTTGAAAGACGTGTGAACCTATCCCAAATTAACCTTTTCCCATCAAAGTTAACACTTTTCACCCGCTATTAGTTTTACCATATAGAAAACAGATTTTTCAGAAACCTTTCCCAACTTTCAAAGCCTATCTCAAGAATTACTGAACCAATACTAGGCATGTGTGTACTTGTTTTCATGCATTTCTCATGGTGATTCTAAATATGTTAATTAAATACAATAATTTTGACATGTTTGAAACATTTTGTGAAATTATGGAATGTTGTCTGGAGACGCCTGTCGTGTTAAAGGGGCACTAAGAGATCCTTCATGGAGGGAGGCCTCAATTTTTCAAAAGTTGGGTTTTTCACATATGCTTATATACGTACATACTAACTACCACCCGAAATTATAGAGCTTAATATGCAGTATTTCATGTGAAATTCATGGATTTGTAGCATTTTGAATTTCTGTCATCACTTCAAAACTACCCACATTCATCCAAAAGGCCACAAATGGATTCTTACTTATTTTTATTCAAAATAACCTTGAAGATCACCCATGGCTTGTTATGTGATGCTTAGTCATGACCTCCCTGATTCAATTGGTGGTGACTTGTTAACTAAAATACAAACAAAAAGTGAAAAGCACTAATATACATCTGGGAGGAAGGCAATCCCTGGTCATCTGGGAGAAAGGCAATGCAAGGCCATCGGAGAGGAAGGCAATACAAGGACAACTGGAAGGAAGGCATGGAAGGCCATATTGAAGGAAGGCAATGCAAAGGCCATCTTGAAGGAAGGCAATGCAAGGCCATCTGGAAGGAAGGCAATGCAGGGCCATCTGGAAGGAAGACAATGCAGGGCCATCTGGAAGGAAGGCAATTCAAGGCCATCTGCGGGAAGGCACAGCCTGGCCATCTGGTAGGAAGGCAATGCCAGACCATCTGGGAGGAAGGTAATACAAGTGCATCTAGGAAGAAGGCAATGCAAGACAATCGGATATGAAGGCAATGCTAAGCCATCTAGGAGGAAGCCAATACAAGTCTATCTGGGAGGAATGTAATGCAAGGCCTCAGAGAGGAAGGCAATGCAAGAACAACAGGAAGGAAGGCATGCAAGGGCATCTTGAAGGAAGTCAATGCAAGGCCATCTGGAAGGAAAGCAATGCCAGGCCATCTGGGAGGAAGGCAATACAAGGCCATCAGAGAGGAAGGCAATGCAAGTCCATCTGGGAGGAAGGCAATGCAAGGCCATCTGGGAGGAAGGCAATGCAGGGCCATCTGAACAGAAGGCAATGCAAGGCCATCAGGAAGGAAGGCAATACACCACCATCAGAGAAGAAGGCAAGGACATCTGGGATGAAGGTAATGCAAGGCCGACGGGTGCAAGGCCACCTAGGACGAAGGCAAAGCCAGGCCATCTGCGAGGAAAGCAATGCAACACCATCATATAGGAAGGCAATGCAAGGTCATCCGGGAGAAAGGCAATCCAAGGCCATCGCGAAGGAAGACAATGCAAGGCCATCGGAGAAGAACGCAATGAAGGCCATGGGGAGGAGGCAATGCAAGGACATCAGGTAGGAAGGCAATGAAAGGCCATCAGGAAGGAAGGCAATACCAGGCCATCTGGAAGGAAGGCATTGCATGGCCATCGGGGAGGAAAGCAGTGGAAGGCTATCGGAGAGGAAGGCAATGCAAGGCTATCTGGGAGGAAGGCAATGCAAGGCCATCGGAGACAAAAGCACTGGAAGGCTATCGGAGAAGAAGGCAATGCAAGGCCATCAGAGAGGAGGCAATGCAAGGCCATCAGAGAGGCCATCAGAGAGGAAGGCCATCAGAGAGGCAAGATTGTAATAATGATTTAAAATGTTTAAAATTGGTATATTAACTCGTATTAGGCCTATAACAAGCCACATTTCACTTAAAGGTATATCTGCAATCTAATTCTATCCAACAGTTACTGCTCCTGTAGGAATTCACCTGCAATATTCATGGTGCTATTCACCATATCGTCAGCCTGCTTCGATAATTGCCTAACTCACTTTTCATATTTTTGATGTTTTCTAAAAACTAAAAAAAAATGAGTTGAACAGTTTGACAAGTTAAGTCATTGCACTCAGTGACTCGAGTCAAGTCATAAAAATGGTGACTTATATCACTGCACAGAGGAAGGTTAAATATATACTTTTATTTTGGAACAGATTTAACTCATGATTAGTTGGTTGGTTGGTTGGTTGGTTTTTGAACGGATGGATTCTGTAATTGTTTTTATTTATTTCTTATTCTCATTCAGTTTGATTATTATTTTAATGATTGATTAGTTGGATTCTGTAATTCGTTTTCTATATAGGCCTATCTGTTTTGTTTTTTAAATGAATGATTAGTTTTCTCATTTACTATATTTAGTTCGTGGGTGGGGGTGTGTACAGTGTGTGTAAGTGCATTTCCCCAAAACGCATTCCTCTGAAATGGTTTTGATTGGCTACAGCTGAGATGTAAACGCAGTCTGTCGTACAAATACAAACTAAGTAACAGTCTCTGCACCCGGTTCTGCAGTAGCACTAAAGCCTGCACAGACATTGATTCAAACTGTTCCGCAGAAGGAGACGAAAGACCTCCGAACAGGTAGGAGGACGGGCTTCATTTACTAGTACTGTTTGTTTTTGGCAGGCGTTGAACCAAAGAATACTAAACAAGTTTTAGACTTTATCTTTCAGTTCGTAGTATAAATATCCTGGCAATTCAGCTTTGATTAATGAGACGGGCAGGATTCAAAGGTTAAGTGAAATTCATTTCAATAGAAACCGAAACTTGGTAAGCCTATGGTGGAACTATTTCACATTATTCATGTGATTATTTTTTGTAAACTTATTTAGTTATTAATAATTATTAGGCAATATCCTCAAATACTTACAAGTCAGAAGTCATTGAAGTAGGTCGTACACACTGAATAAAGCACAAGTCGGAAATGTCTGGCTAAACGTCCCGTAACTTACTAAGTGCGCTTGCTAAAACCAATTAATGAGCTACGTTGTTTGTAGCTATACGGTTTATTCCGTACGGGACGTGAGGCAAGATATATCCCACAAGTCATCAGCTATCATTTTGACAGGGGTAGGCTTTAGAATACCCTACCATTTGTATTCCTCACTGTGTAACTGTATGGTCGTTCTTTAAAAGTCCCATTGAAGACATGCAGTGGTAGGGTATACTAAAGGAACTCCGACCTATGTCATGCCGGTGAAAATAATCAAATGCCGGTGAAAACAACTTGCGCAGATCATTCAATTAAGGCAACCGCATATTGCGCCTACCACGAATCAAATGCGTAACGCTCAGCGTTGAGTGCGTACATGGAATGTTTTGCTTTTGAAACACATGTTGCAAAGCAAATTTGCTAAATATAACTCAAAGTGCCCGTATGTCTGCGTTGTCCTATGTAACTTGTAAGACCTATTAATATGAGGATATTGCTGCTTATAATATTTTATAGAGACGCACCATTAGATACTCAGGGGGCGGGGCATTGGAAGTTTTCTTTAAAAAACCACTTTGCCCACCAGGAAAGAAGAAGAAAAAAAGCTTTGCCCATCTCCAACCAGGAAGAAAAAAAAGTTGACTCACTACTGAGTAAAAAAAAAATCTGACTCGCCTAACTCAATGTAAAGAAAAGAATTAAAACCTAAAAAAAAAAACTTTGCCACCATCGCCAAATAAAAAAAAAACTTCCACCCGGCCCCAACTTCCATGCCCCCCTGAAAATCAAATAGTGCGTCCCTTATTAGGATGTCCTACACTAAAAAGTCTAAATTACACTAACACTTTACAGCTAACACTTGCACTACAGTTTCGTTTTGCTAAACCTCTTTTTTACAATTTAATGTGTTCGAGAAAAGAGATCAACAATAATAAAATAGATCACCATCAGTCTGTCTTGGAAATTGAACTAGTTTGAGCTATTTAGTATTTAGCAACTTAGGCATACAAATATTCTGTGTCATACATGTAGCTATAGTTTGAGCAGCTCCAAATTGGTGAGGCCTCCTTACAGCAGCGAATGAATACAGAGGGAAGCGGGTGTGCGTGAAGGCAACAAGCAGTAGTTTCTCTATGGCAACAAGTGTATGCATCATATGAGTGACGCTTGCATGCAATAAAAACTGTGTGCGTGTGACCATAATTTTGTGCATAAAACACTTGGATTACTTTTGCGCTCGGAGAGATAAAAAACAGAATACATGTATTTTTGACACCAATTTGGAATTGATTAAAATAGTGCTGTTATCGATTGTCGGAAGTGTCGATTGTCGCAATATTTTCCATACTTGCGACATATCGATATGTTTTTTCATATGTCGACAAGAAACGATATAAATGTTAATTGGGTTCTACAGGCTTTACTACACCAAGTTTTCCAATCTCACATTCACCATTCACTTACAAAGTTAAAATACAACGTATATTGATGTGTGCATGATTGTACCGTGTGTTAACCCCCGGTGAAAGCCTGGCAACTATATAGATAAAAGCCGTTTATGTTTAAAGAATAAATAAACAAAACAACGCCTATCGTATTTTGTATTATTCATCAAAAGAACCGCGTTATCAAAGAGGGAAGTTTGGGCAATCAAATGCTGAATTCACATGGCTTGAACCGCTTCTTTTGCAATGAGTGTCGGCCATGTGTTAAAACATGTGGTCGCCAATTTATAGCATGACGTCATTCCTCTCAGGTTTCAAAAAAAAATCGAACACATCCAAAGTATTTTTTTATGAATGAAAAAATCCCACAGTCACACGCATGGGTAATGATGATGATTTTCGTCAGTTAAAGATGGCGTTCATCGGCCAGCTACTATGGAATGGAGACACTATACTGATTCATTTTAGTCTTCATTTAACGTTTTTAAATGACTTTTCAGGCCACTTTCCTTTGTCATTTAGGGTAGATCATTGACAGAGATATTCCCCCGATCCTGATCTGATCAGGCTTTATCAGACGTTTTTAATCTGTACTGATAGCTGCAGAATTCGGAAACACACAAGTCCTTATTTATAATTATATCAGTATTGACATGTCGAAGGTTTTTCCCATACGAGCCATCGCCGGAGAATGTGGTATTCAGTACTCTGGGGATGAAATTTTATATCAGAGGAGAAAAACAGGTCCAATTAGGGTGGGGGCGAATCAGGTTGCGCTAGCTGCAGCGCGGAGGATCAAACCCAGGCTGCCGCGTGAAAGTCTGACACCTAACTACATGTAGTCAGCTTGAGATTTTCTTTGCCATTTGATAGCTCGCCTGATTGTGCCACAAGATCAGGGAATCATGCGGTGCTAACAGTGTAGTGAATTGTCGTGATGAAAAAGGTTAGGGTAAGCAGCTAGCAGTGTAGTGATAATTTGTTGCATTCGTAAAGATGCAGGGTATAGCAAGTGCAAAAATGGTATTAAAACATTTAATTGCTGTTGCGCATTGGGCACTTTCCTGCAACATTGATGTCAAATGTCACAACGTATCAGTTTCAGTTTCGTATTTGAAATCTGGATTTATTATTATTTGACCTTCTGTCTTAGGGAGCGTTCATAAATACTTTGGTGGGGGGGCTGGATAATTATAGGGGGGGCCAAAAAGTTTTGATACTCTGCAAAGGGGGGGTCAAAAAAGATTTCGAAAACCCCAACAGAGGGGGGGTCAAAAAAGTTTAAAACACTTATTAGTTTCCAAAATTTTCTGGGGGCTTCGCCCCCAACCCCTGCTTTACCTGTATGCACATTATTTACGGAAAGTTTTAAATCAATGTAAAAATAGCTAATTTTTTGGCGCGCTATGCGCGCAGATGTCTACGGGCCTATTTGTATGTACTAGCCCAGCTAAAAAAGAATGAAGGGCAAATTCATGTCAATAGCAAAATCATATTTAAAGCCAGGATATATAATTGGAGGGAGCATTCTAATTGGTTTCAAAAACAGAGATCCGTGCATAAATAAGTTATTCAGGGGATTAAAGACCATGGCACTACATGTAAACCAAAGATACCTGCAATTGAAGTGGGAGTTCTGATTCTGATTTAAAATTCTCTGGGGGTTTTGCCCCCAACCCCTGCTTTACCTGTATGCACATTATTTACGGAAAGTTCATAAATCAATGTAAAAATAGCTAATTTTTTGGCACGCTACGCGCACAGATGTTTACGCCCCTATTTTTTATGTACTAGCCCAGTTAAAAAAGAATGAAGGGCAAATTCATGTCAATAGCAAAAACATATTTAAAGTCAGGATATATAATTGGAGGGAGCATCCTAATAGGTTTCAAAAACAGAGATCCGTGAATGTGAAGTTATTCAGGGGATTAAAGACCATGGCACTAAACCAAAGATACCTGCAATTGAAGTGGGAGTTCTGATTCACTCTAAATTCTACAACCTGCCCTTGCCTTCTAGATGTGATGCATCCATCAAAAATAGAATATGATACATGGTCAAAAGAAAATCCCATAAAAGATATCATATCTATGTTCTCTGAACTTGATAACAATGAACGGGGACAAGAAAGTTTCAGGTGCAGGCAGTAATACATGGGGTGGGGGGGGGGTCAAAAAAGTTTGTGGCATGGAGAGAGGGGTGGGGGGGGTCAAAAAAGTTTGTGGCATGGTGAGAGGGGGGTTAAAAAAGTTTTGATATACAAAAAATGAAATTATCCAGCCCCCCCACCAAAGTATTTATGAATGGTCCCTTATGTACAGGATTAGAGGTGAGTTGCGGTCACATTAACCAAACACTTGACCGACTTGAATGAATGCGTTGTACTATAATCAAAACAAAGAATTCTCGATCAAAACATTTATTTCATCCAAATTCTGAACCTAGTGTGATGAGCCCTTGACAACCACGCCACAACGCGATTGGGCGTAGGCCTACTTACATAATTATCCAATCATGCAGCGTGGTGTCTTGTTGATTAGGGCCGCGATTGGTCAATTACCTCACGTTACCTTCCGGTTTTACTGTAAGTAACCGCGTCAAAGGCCCTTGCCTTCGTGTGTGTTTGACGCGGTTACAATACGCCCCAGTCGCATGGGACACTGAGGAATCGTATACGATTTGATCGAGAATTCTTTGTTTTGATTATAAACAGACTTGAGTTCATGTCAAGTTGACTTTAAATAAACCAACAAATACTCTAAATTTCAGTTACTGGACACTAAATTACTCAAAATAAAGTAAGTTTTGGGAATTTGCATTGGTATTAACATTTTTAACTATTTTTCTTTAAAACAGTAATTCAATCAAACAGAAGAAAATGGTCAAAAAACGAGTGGCTATCATCGGTGCTGGAGCCAGCGGACTGACAGCAATCAAATGTTGCCTAGATGAGGGATTGGAACCGGTGTGCTTTGAAAAAACTGGCGAGAGCGGTGGTTTGTGGTGCTATCGGGAGAGCGCCGAGGAGCGGGACGGTCTGGCGTGTGTGTATAAGTCTACCGTGATTAACACGAGCAAAGAGATGATGTGCTTCAGTGATTTCCCCATCCCGAAGGAATTTCCAAACTATATGCACAACACGTACGTCAACCGCTACTTTCATCTGTACATGGACGCTTTCGATCTTCGGAAACACATCCATCTGCGCACCTTGGTCAAGTTGGTCACTCCGGCGGACGACTTCGACGTCACAGGACGCTGGCGACTGGATCTTGAAGACAGGGATGCTGACAAGAAGTGGACGGAGATATTTGATGCGGTGTTGGTGTGCAACGGTCACCACACCTACCCGCATATTCCTGATTTTCGTGGATTGAGGGAATTTCACGGTCAGGTGGTGCATACCCATGATTACAAGAGGCCCAATGGCTATGAAGATAAGAAGGTGCTGGTGATTGGCATCGGCAATTCCGGATGCGACGCAGCTGTGGAGATCAGTCGGACGGCCTCACAGGTAATTGACCATATAATAGTCATTCTAGTGCTAAATTAACCCTAAACCTTCCCAGAGGCCACAAAAGGCCACAGCAAATAACCTCTGTGCTGCATGCTTCACAATTCTATCTCGTGGCACGATCCAGCAAGCTGTCAAATGCTCTCGTTCGAGCTCCCCTGTTAGCGCATTCAGTTAGCACGGTCGCCTGCCACGCTTGCGGCCCGGGTTCGATCCCCAGCGCGTGCGAACAGTGATCTTTCCCCCCAAATTTGACCTGTTTTACTCCCCTGATAGTATAATTGTCAAAAACCCGACTAGGGAGTTAGGGTTAAAGGTGTACTAAGAGATGTTTAAGAAATAAAACTGAACTGACAAGATTTTTCCGACCAAATGTCTGTGTATCGCACGAAAATGAGCTATTTTACACTATTTCTTGCAATAGTAATTGGCACATTTCGGCTTCTAACCAAAAACATTAACTTTGGGGGCCACATGCGCAGCCATAATTCATCGATTCCCCTTGTCAAATGCGTCACTGATATAAAACAACAGCAGTCAATACACTTATTCAATGTATGGAAAGAACATTTTTTCACAGTGGACAAGATTGCTCTTAATTTGTTATTCATACCTAAATAAAAATTTCCTGATGCAGTTTTATCTTGTATTGGAGCTTCATTAAAAAAACACTCATCAGCTCAACTCATCTACAATTGGTGCTCTATTGTAGAGGTGGGATCTTCTCCAAATTTGTGGCATACTGACATACAATGTACATGTATACGCAGCCAGCTCAGAAAGGTTTACATACAGTAGCTCCCAAGCTGAGATGAGCTTGCCTAGCTGATCACACGTCATAAATTCCACGTTATCCCGGATGTATCACAGGGAGTCTATAATTATGGGAGAGGTCACTCCTCATAAAAAATGTCGCCTACTAAAACCAAATTCACGGGTGAAGGTTTTGTAGGGCGCGCACTATCATGGTCGTAGCAAACCAGACGACCTAAGACGTGGTTGATTTTATCGGCTCAAAACATGATTTGTGGCACAAAAATAGTACATCAATGGTAAAAAAAAGCTGATTGTGATTTAGACTCAGAGTAGATCTGATTTGCTTTGATGATGGCAGAATTTAGTTCTTATATGACACGAAACATTCAGAATTGGTTATTTGAAATTAATTTACGTACATGTAGAACAAAATACGAATTTTAAATTGTGGATGGTTTCGTCTGGCAATGACACAGGAGGGGCGTGGGGTTATTTGCATTTTATGAATATTGTAATCAGATCAGTTAGGAATGATCACATCGTGTGAGGTCATGAATAGTCATGACTGAGTATTCATTCACAACGAATGATTGACAGTTTACTCTGTAACTTCCGGGTGAAGGACTGATAGAGTGGGCTATATTGAACCAAATCTCAACAATGGGCAGATATGAGAGTCATAGGCCTGTGTATCACCCAAGTGTACTTGCCAAAAGACTTCTGCTACATCTTAATAAAGTGAGCTCATAAATTGCTTCTTATTTCATATCGCGATTGATAATAAAACTGAAACATGGTGGATAAGATGCGAATTGGTAACCCCCTTCATTATAATTAAAACTAATTCCATTGTGAAAAATGTCCTTTATAACATTGATGATCAACAAAAGGTGACATGGTCTATAGATAAAAAAAATACAAAATAATATACAAGCTAAATAAAATAATGATAATCCTCTTTCTTTTTTTTTTAGGTTTTTCTGAGTACAAGAAATGGCACGTGGGTACTGCTAAGATTGCAGGATTATGGTGAACCGACAGACATAGTCGGAGTCCGCCGCATGTGGGACATCTTCCCTCGTAGTCTCGTGGCGTTTGAGTTCGAAAGAAGACTCAACCAAAGAGTCGATCATGCAAAATACGCCCTCAAACCAAAGCACGGTATCTTCCAAGCCCACCCTACCGTAAATGATGAGCTACCAAACCGCATCGCAAACGGCACGATCCGGATGAAGTGCAACGTCGAACGTTTCACCGAGAACGGGGTTGTATTTGAAGACGGTACAGTTGAAGAGATAGATTGTGTTATCTTAGGGACAGGTTACACGTTTAGTTTCCCCATGGTAGATCCGAAAGTGGTTACAGTCAATAATAATCAGGTGTCACTGTACAAAAATGTGTTCCCGCCTGATTTGAAGCACCCGACCCTAGCGATAATTGGGCTTGCGCAACCTTGGGGAGCCATCAATCCCATATCAGAAATTCAGAGCAGGTGGGCCACTCGGGTATTCAATGGTACAGCAGAACTTCCACCTGTGAAGCAGATGTGGGACCACATCAAGGGGGCCAAAGATGCCATGAAGCAGCGCTATGTAGCTTCCCAAAGGCACACCATACAAGTCGATATGATCCCTTATATGGACGAGCTCGCCATGGAGATAGGTGTCAAACCGGAGTTCGGTAAGCTCATCTTTCAAGACCCCATCCTGGCGTTCAAATGTTTCTTTGGTCCGTGCTTCCCGTACCAATATCGCATCATGGGGCCAGGTAAATGGGACGGGGCTAAAGGTGCCATTGACACTGCATTTGACAGAATTCAAGCTGCCTTTGACACACGTAAGATACCAACAGAAAATACACCGACATGGAAGTATGTGGCATTTTTTATTTTGCTAGCTGCATTTGTTATAGGTTTAATATTAGCAACCAGTTAGACATTTGACCT
Organism: Ophiura sarsii; assembly: GCA_035610835.1. NCBI lineage: Eukaryota > Metazoa > Echinodermata > Ophiuroidea > Amphilepidida > Ophiuridae > Ophiura > Ophiura sarsii. Next base: position 29,954,264 of record CM069458.1, read on the forward strand.
TGAGGGTGGGGATCTGATTAGGTAGTGTAAGAATGTGCTATAAAGAAGATGGCTGCCCCTTCATGGATATTTCTTTCACCTTAATTTTGGATTTTAAAAGTCATGGACACCACAAGCATTAAGATTTTTAACATGCATGCCATATGGTTTTATAATCACACTGTCACTGTTATAGTGTGGGTTAATTCAATCTTCTGTGTTCTAGTTATCTTAATTCACCCAAAAGTGATAAATCAAGCTTTTTTTCAAAGATTGTATATTTATAAATTATATGAGGTATATAAATTTTAGACTTTAACAGCATTTTTAATTATCTGCTGTCATTTTTAAGTAACTAATTCTAAAGGGATCTGCATTAGTCAATTGAACACTTGAAAACTGAACTGACTTTTGTTGCAATAGGCATTGTTTATATAAGACATACACAAATTTGCCAAAGATATTAGTATTAATCACTGATAAATTAGTGATATATGTACCAAAGTAGACAGATACTAAATGTAAAGTGGTCAAAAAAAGTAAGCCCCCCCCCCCTAACATTTGATCACTTCTGTTTGCATAACTCCACAAAAACAAAAACAATTGAAACATTTACCAAAAGGAAAAAACGCTTGGCTACCCATTGCAAGAATTGAAACGTTTACCAAAAGGAAAAACGCTTGGCTACCCATTGCAAGTTTTTTTTTTTTCAATAGCATGTTTTCTTCTTCCAAAACAATCACATTTCCCCAAAATGATGTTTTAAGAAAAAGTGGCACTTTTCAAAATCTAAATGCAAGAAAAGATACAAAAATGTCTCCAGTGCTGTTTAAAATTAATTTGAATTGTCTTTATTTTCAATTAAAAGCTGGTCCTTATTTGAAATTAAAAATAAAATGATTTTATTTCATTCATGACTAGCCAATTCATGTCAATAACTTACCTGTATCGTTGAAAAGTGCTACTTCTTCAGAAAACATCATTTGAGGAAATGTGACTGTTTTGGGAAAAGTAAACATGGTATTGAAAAGGGGAAACTTTGTGTGGGTAACCAAGGGTTATCCCGTTTCATAAATGTTTCAATCTCTCAAAACGCCTAATTGTGTGTGGATTTATGCACACAAACTCGTGTAGACTCTTGAAAAGTGCCACTTTTTTTGAAAACACAATTTTTGTGAAATGTGACTATTTTGGGAAAAGTAATAATGATATTGAAATGGAGAAACTTTCTATGGATAGCCAAGTGTTTTTGCTTTTCATACGTGTTTCAATCTCTCAAAACGTCTAATGTGTAGAGTTATGCAAACAAATGTGATCAAATTTTAGGGGGGACTTACTTTTTTTGACCCCTTTATATAAAATAAAATCAATTTTCTCTGGCTCAAAAAATAGTTTGTATTTTGCTTCCTTGAGATGACACAATCTTAAATACCTTCCAAGTGCATTATTTATGATTCACATTATGTTTATACCTTTTGCAATTGTATTTACTATAGCCCTGTGAGAAGCACTAACTCAGTTAATGATACCTGAGACTAATATACCTAAAGGGATAGGACGCACGGCTTGAATACTCTTGCTCAGTCAGTACGGTCTGTTACGGCTTTGTTATGATAATCACGACATCAATTTATTTGGTCTCGAGTCAGCTTCCGCAAATTCTGGATTTTGGCGAACTGCGCATGCTCATACCAATTACGAGGTCTTTAAAGAAAAAAGTGACCCCAGTGAGATTCGAACTCACGCGCAAAAGTTTTCATTAGACCACCACCTTAGACCACTCGGCCACAGTGACAGTTCCCAATTATGGTGGCAGAGAATTAACAAATACCAAATACTTATTTGAATGTCATTATTTCCCAATGCCCATAAAATGCTGTCTGAGCTAGGGATAGAATATTTTGAGAATATAGCAAAAATATAGCAATTTAGTTTTTTCAAAATCTGAGTTGATCACATTCTGTGTTGACATTAAACTAAACCATTAAAAAAAACCAAACATATATTCCATGAATAGTGTTCTCATGAAATGATACACAAATCGGTCTTAATTGACAAAAACTTATGCCCACATTTTTATTTTAGGCAATATTTCATGCCTATTTTATTTTTAAAGTAAACTTAATTAACATTGAAATTTTGAAAACTATATCATCGTCTGTAATTGAAAACAAACTATGTGTTGGTCCCAGTTTATATACTTTACATTATACGTTTTTCGTGTAAATCGATGCACAAAATAAGCCAAAAGTCACAATTGAGACGATAAATCGTTCATGGCATTATCTGTGTGTGCAGATGATGCCGGACACGAATTCCTAACTTTGACAGTTCGTATTGGTTTAATACGCGTATTGCAAATACCCATCGCAAAAATCTAAAAAATCACTTTTCTATGTATAACTACAGTAAATAATCCTAAAACCGATCGTCTAAGTGTCCTTTTACAACATTTTTTCAAGTTTAAATGTCCAATTAATAAAATTAGATATTAATACATTATTCGCCAACATTTTGTTAAATTAGCACGGTTGGTGTAATGGATGGAACGTTGACATGGGGAGCGAAAGGTTGTGATATGATCACTTTTGTTTCATGCCGCTATGGATTTGTGTGGCCGGCATCGTCTGTATGTGTGCCCACACGGACAGCCGCCGGCATTGAGTATACAAAGCAGCCGTATCAGACGTGGTTGGATACACCTGGGTAAACAACAATAGATCGAGTCCTTGCTTCCTATCCCTTTAGGTATATTAGTCTCAGATGATACAGCGACATCACTATCTGAGGAAGCAGAAGGAACTATAAATATCAATCGTTGTTTGTCTGCTTCCCATTATGTTAACATATTTGTATTACAGACCAAAGACCTGGAGGTCCGTTTTTCAGGCTGTTAGTTTGCTGCAGTGGCGTAACCAGGGGGGGGGGGGGGGGGGGTGAATTCCCCCCACCCCATGCTGGAAGGCTTTCCCCCCTAAATGAAAAAATAGTCAGATATGCCCCCCCCCCTGATGATGTGCCTGTCCCCCCACATGCCCCCCCCCCCCCCACCCAAATTGAAAACCCCAGTTACGCTAGTACTGGTTTGCTGTCATTGTTGACGAAGCAAATCCACATGTGGGATTTATATCAAAACAGTACTTTATGGCATGACCACTGGCCTGCCTAATCTGGGAATTGGAGAATTTATAACCAGCCAATAGCTAAATCACTGGTATAATAGTGATAAAGCAGCTGAACATGCCTCTGCTGTGCTGACCACTGGCCTGTCTAACTGGGAACTGGAGACATGAAAGCACCACACCATATAAATGCGCAATTTGTTTAATTCTGTAATATTTCCAGAAAAAACATCAAGGCTAAGTTTGAAAATGTGAGGTTTTGGGGTAATTCTATTCTCCTGGGATGGTATTTTTGTATTAACCCTAACCCCCCTGAGTGCTAAAAAATGCTAATCCAAAGTCCCTCTCCAAACGCATGCGCCGTCCGTTTTCGATGACGTAGTCAACCGAGCCTATATAATGAGTGCAGTATACTGCACGAATGTGTAGCTGAGGGCCGTGGCTTAGTGGTTGGAAGGTGGGGCTTGAGAACGGAGGGTCCCCGGATCGAATCCCGGCAGGTTCCCGGAGATTTAGTTGGTGTTTTTTCCTCGAAAATTGTGATCCCGGTCAAAAATCCTAAACCGGGGTTAGGGTTATAAGGAACAAAAGGGACCTAGCCATTGCAGCTACAATGATAAAATACAATTTTTTTTTATTTATCAACATTTTAATACCTGCTTCCACCCTGGGCCACATTTAAAAATGTGGCCCCGGGTGGAAGCAGGTATGCCAGAAAACTTGAAAAAGTGGTGGCGCTGTTTGCGGGTCTAGCTTGATAGCCCTAATGAAATAAAGGCTTAAATTAAAGTTTACTGAAAATGGTCATACATTTGCAGGTGATAAGTATGCCATAATTGTAACAAGAGGGCAGAAAAGGCATCTTGAAATATGGCCTTTTTTACACATATTTCAATGGGGAAGTTATTTGGTGTGGTGCGCCCATATTTCCTTTTTCATGCCATTAGAAATCGAGGGATGAGCGATGACTTTTGGGCAAAATGAGATTTTGGTACCAAAATAATCCATATAATAACCCACAGATTTTAAGAACCATAAAGACTTAACTCATAAACACTCAATTGAAGATAATGGCCAATTCCACATAGCCCTAGTTCAATGTGCCCCAGTTCAATGTAACAGGTTTCAGTCAGTGTCAAAAGGCCTTAACTCAGACATACGTCCTTCTGGCGCTCACTGAATTGACATAATGAGTGAGTTCGGGCTTGTTATCATACCAAATCTTACACAAGAATAGACGACTCTAAAGCAGTAACTCAAATAATTGCAAATTCAGTTAGTGCCAAAAGGCCGCAACTCAAGCATTTCTTAATTAAAAATAAATATTGTCGTAATTGCTTATCTCAAATAGAAAATAATAACTGGTTCATTAAGGGGGGTGTGGACTCTCAGGTACAGCCTCCGTAAAACTGCCGTAACTTCTTCAATATTCATTTAATCTTTATACAAGTTACAGTTTTTTGCGGAAAAGGGTTCAATGAATCCAACCATGATAATTAAATTGACCATTTTGGAGAAAATTATTTTAAAAAATCACTTTTTGTTGACCCATTTTAGGTTTTGAAAAGATAACTCGCAATATATTTTGTCAAATTTTGTCATTCTAGTTTTTATGATATGATAATCCTGATAACATTCCCCAGGGGCTTTTTTTTAATATCTTATTTATTTTTTGAGTTATAGACCACTATGGCACTTTTTTGAGTTGGGTGCTACAGGGTTTGTAATGGGTCCCAAATATTCAAAGTTGATTATCTCAAAATAGTCTTTTTTGAGTTGAGGCCTTCTGGCGGTCAACCCTCGAAATACGGTATCAATGTACTGACCATGATATTGTAAATGTACATGTTATAGTATATATTGGTCAATACAATAAAGAAACAGAAACAAAAGCTATTTTTCTCAAAATATATGTATTCTATTTTCACAAATTATTTGTATCGCACTTATAATCCATGATACATAATAGATTGAATAAAATATGGTTGTAAATAAATAATATTCTATATAATATAAAAATATATGCTTTTCACATTATATCCTGTAATAAGCCAATAGAGACGCTTTTTCCTCAGGAAGTTAAGAAGGTGAATCTCAACTTGAATGCAATACGACTTAGATGCACTATATACTCTGGGTCCTATAGCATAAAACTTAAAGATTCAACTTAAGAAGAGTTATTCTTCCTAAGTGTTCAACTCTTCTTACGTAGTTTGTTTAAATATTTGTATTTGTAAGTCAATCTTCATGACATGGACCCTAGGTCAAACTTGGCCCTTCTTCATAAAGCTCAACTATGTAAGAATTCTTAAATATTCTTCTTAACCCGAAGAGTTAAGAATAACCTTTCCTATGTTCACTTAAGATTATATTTTATGCAATATGGCCATGTTCTTCTACCTCTGTGCAGTGACATCAACTCATATTCAAGTGATCAACACAACATGATAACAAGCTGTGATCTATAGAATACACTCTGACTCTACTGTGCAGAGGTAGCGTATATTGTCGCTGTTCTGTCAAAACCTTGTATCTCCATCCGGCCCTTCAGTATTAAGTGATATTTCCTATGTATAACCTTTGGACAGTCTGCTTTAAACATGTTCTATCAACCGAGTAAGTGCTCTTGCCTCTGAACATGTATAAAAGCAACACTAATTCCTATGCATATATGCAATTTTTACTTTATACATGTTGAAGGGCCGAAAAACATACAAGGTTTCGACAGAACAGCGATGACATAGTGCCTATTTCCATAGTGGTTGCAACCACTGTAAAAGGCAAAATGTTTGCGGTGGTTTACATTTGTACGCTTTTCACGCACTAAAGATGCACCATGAAAATTATAATATAACACACAAAATATTGCTTTTAACATTGTTTCTTATACGGCGCTGGAACTTGTCACAAGGGCAAAAAATGCAGCTCATGAAAATATTGGCTTTTACACCGGGGGGGGGGGGGGGGGGAGGGTATTTAGGGGATATGAGGATGGGGATGTGCCACCAAATAGGGTTCTATTTTTCACCCTCTGGTAAATGGATTCACCCCTTTTCTAAGCCATTTTTGGTAATTTTATTGGTCTAAAATCCTTAGTTTTGCTGTTTTTCGCCGAAATGTTAGCAAAATCTGTAAAATATAATAGGAAAATTATGGGTTTCTGGTAAACTTATGGGTCTATTTTCTCCCGAAAATTGGTAAATGTTTGGATCAATTTTCATTTTGCTGATGGCACATCCCTACCAACAAATATCTGAGTACCCCTGCCCCTCCTCCCCCAGGCTTTTACACAGTAGTAATTTTTGTCAGCTGCTAGCAAGCAGATTACAATGTTAACATTTTATCACACAGCTTTTTGAAAATATTTTTATTTTAAAGTAATTATTTTCAAAATTTGAACTCAAAGAGATAAAACAGATATATTGTAAAATTATTTAGTCAGTTTGATCATGTAATCATAAAAACAAAATGAAACATTCAGAAACATCCAAAAACACTTCATACATTAAAAAGAAAAATACCTTAATGCTACCAAACAGAAACCATTGAAGTTATACATAACTGTGACCCATACAAAATTAGGTTTGCATATAAGGCCAACAAAAAAAAGTTGTGTTGCCCTCACAAGCCTAAAATCGGGAAGGTCGGTCGGCCGGCCGGTTGGGGGGTTTTTTCGGGTTTTTTTTAAATTTGACCAAATCAACGATTTTATACCTATTATTTCAGTCAACATGTGTGAAGATACTAAGGAAAATGCTTAATGGATGTATTTTCAACCCAATGGTGAATATTTTGGTTTCTTCTGTGCAATTTTCACAGATTGGAAGATCTTGAAAAAAAAATCTTGAAAAAAAATCTTGGAAAGAAAAAAAAAGAGAAAAAAAAGAAGATATTCTTTTTAAAAAAAAATTATACCTGGCCCACATTCTCGGAATTTTGACCCGGCCGGATGAGGGCAACACAACTATTTTTTAGGCCTAAGAGAGATCACAGTAGTGTACAACTGATGAATAGCATTAGGTGACAATAAAACCACACCCTGTTCTACAGGCAAATGGCCTCTAGTCTCAGGTAGGATTAGTCTGTCAAGTATTTTTTGTTTTTGTTTCCCAAATCTTTTTGGAATTTTGGGTAAATTTAAAAAGAAAAATTGAAATTGCCAAACATTTGCAAAAAAAGTTTCACAAATTTCCAATAAAAAAAAATCAATCATGTCTCCCCTAAAAAAACAAGTCGGTCAGGCCTGTCCAGGTTTTTATCTGGTCGCCTCATAGAAGAAACTGTCAATGTCAAATTGTGTAAATACACTTTTTTTCACACACAAAAATTAAAAATACTTTTAAAATTAAAATTGCCATGCAAACAAAATAAAATATTTTTGTTGTCATTTTTAGCACTGTACAGGTACAACATGCATTATATATACATCGAGGGTTTAGTGCAACAAAGGGCCATTTTGAGAAAAAGTGAATTAAAGATTTGTACCCATCATTGTCACCTTCTGGTTTTGACAAGTTGAAAGAAATGCTATTCAAACCTTTTTGAGTAGGTGAACAATTAATTTAAGATTATTAAGAATGAATTTACTATTTTCTCATAATTTCATCCTGATCTTGTGCGGATCATTTTGATACCAAAATCTCATTTTGGCCAAAAATGCAGATAGCTCTCTGTTGCACTAAACCCTCGACATGTATATTATTCCTATTTAAAAATATACTTTTTATGAATATTAAATAAATAATTACACAAGTTATGTGTAAAGAACATCCAATTAACTACATTAGTACAATAATCGTCATAATGCTTTGGGCTCAATTCCACCTTTATGTTAGCCTAATGTGCTTTACATGGATGTACATTAAACTGAAAAGGCCGAATATGATACGAACCCAAACCATTAATATTTGTTGTATTGCATAATAACAAACAGGGAATAATGAATTTATCATTCAGTAAGGCCTAGACATGAAGTAATATAATGCTTAGTTTAAGGCAATAACATGGAAAAAAGGAAAATATATTAGAAATTTACATTTACAACTGCAACATAACTCTCACGGTAATACTGTGCGTTTATGCTTGAACAGCAGCGTGCAGGATCTGGAGACGTGATGCTTGCTTAAACAAATATGCACTAGATGACACAACATTTTGTATCATGTAGTTGAAATTCAAAAGGGTATACAAAAATATATCAAAATGCACCAATGAAATTGTGGTATTCTTGCCTACTGAATGATAAAAATTGATATCTTTTATCATTTTATATATGATGTACAGTTTTGTAACCTTTGGTTTATATGATATACAATTTTGTAACCATATTTTTTGGTGTACACTATCTCTACTGTAGTGCTACAATGTATAGCTTGTTGCCCTACAATCACTACATGTATAAATATAACATAGGTCTATCTGCATAATATTGTTACTGATCGTTCATTGTAAATGATATCTATCCATGCCTTTGCCATTGTGCACTCGACCATCTTAACCATTCCTTCAATGATTTTTTCTAGGTGGCCAAATACTTTTTTCGAGCCCTGCTCTGATTTAATGTATAGTCAACGCATCTCAGTACTATAAATGTATTATTAATCGCTGCACATTTGTTATAAGCTAAGACTGAAACTGAAACTACTTTTAATGAGACAACCCTTTGATCATTAGAGAAAATGTCACCCATTGTGACAATCACATGACATGCAGGGTGTCACACACATCCATGTTTAGAGCTTGTGCATTTCAAGCATTTAGAATCACTTCACATCATACCAAACAATAGATTGAGGGTTGACAACCAGAAGGCATTAACTCACATTTTGGGTCATTTTGAGATATTGGTACCAAAAAGATCATTGCGGTCCAAAGATTCTAATTACCAAAAATGTGCCCATACACAAAAATAGCCCTATTTGAGTTACAAGCACAGTTCATTTTTACACACGACTCAATGAAATACAATATTTAAAAACTAATTTGTCTCAGAATGTCCCATTTTCAGTTAAAGCCTTCTGGTTGTCATCCTTCGAGATGTGCCTATGAAGATAGGTGCGAGTGGTATTCTATAGTTACTCCAACAGCTGGAATGAAGTTCAAAGTATTAGGACAGTAGCTTTAGTGCTGTAGTGCGTTTAACTTGCCTATTGTAATTCAGACAGTTAATTGTACATGTATTATATAAAATGTATGTAAAACAAAACCGATCCAAATGATATACTATTATATAAAAATAAATTGATAATTTTATATCAAAAAGCATTCCTGCTGTCTAAATAAATTCTATGTAAAAACAAACTGATATAAAAACAAACTGATAAAAATCATATAATAACTATACAAATTATATATATAAAACAAATTATCAGCCATATAACATACTGTTACTTTGAATGCATCAGTCGCTGTCACAACACGCGAAGATCTGATAGTAATAGAGGTAACGTTCAGATTGGTTTCAATCTTACCTATTGCTCAATCAATACGAAGCAAACACTTTCAAGTTTTTACTTCGGTCTGTTACATGCCTTAACGCTGCAGGCGGCTGCAGACAACATTCCAAAATTTCACAAAATGTTTCAAAAATGTCAAAATTATTTAATTCTATTACTATATTTGGAATCACCATGAGAAATGCATTGAATTAAGTACAAACATGCCTATTATTGGTTCAGTAATCCTTTAAATAGACTCTGAAAATTACGAAAAAATTTCGGAAAATTCTGTTTTGTAATGGTAAAATTAATAGCCGCGTGGAAAGTGTTAAAGATCAGTATGTGATGTGGTCGGCAAATAAATCTATTGTATTTGTGTATCAAATTAAAAAGCATTGCTAATGCTATAGTGTATTGCATTTCCATCCAAGCCTATCTATCGTTTATAGCATGAGTAGAGTCTGAAAGAAAGAAAAAAATGAAATGGAAATATAATTAACTAGAATTCGCGGTTTGTGGATTGGTCGGTTCTCGGGTTGGGGGGTTTACGGGATGTGTACTCTTAAAATTCAGTTATCACAGGTGCCCTTAATATTCCAAATGACCCATAATACAGGCACCCCAGGTGCCCTTAAATCCAGGTATAGGCTACCCCATCCATGGACATACTATATCCATGTAATTCAGTAGGCCTACATAATATAGGCATAGGATCGGGTTTTTATAGTGGGGTCTTACTTCAGAGTTGGTCTTTTAGTTTATAGTTGGTGGTGGGGTCTATCGTCATGATCATCTTTTACCCAGTCTTGAGAACTTTGTGTGCAATACGTTTATTTTTTCAGTCTATTGACATTAATTATTCCTCCAGAAGGCATGTAGGCCTATGCCTAAACGAAAGTGTATTTCAATCACGCATGTTTCCTCACACCGGTCATTTTAACATGTCCATGTAACATTTATATAAAGGCATCCCATGATTATCATAGGGCCTATCCGAATTGTTATATAGTAACTCAGGCCCGTTTTGGCCCGCGCGCGTTGGGGCCATGAGGTGATGTTGAGGCACTGACATCATACTACCCGCAATCAATTTAACATGTTTAACACGGTTTACGCTCCCATTTCCTTTATTAGCCCTAACCATAGATCCTTGAGAAGATCTATGCCCTAACCCGCGCCGCCGAAACACTACAAACTTGCACGCACACGGTCTGAGGGTTTAACTCATACAAAAACACGACCGGGAGTTAAAGTTATTTGGAATCCTCATTCTATATCCTGGCTGTATATGATTGACTTTTTTCTCGTCTCCTCGTGCCCCATCTTGTAGGCCTACTGTACGGTTTGCACTGGAGCCACGGACTGGCCTTTTACCCGCCCCCGATATTACAAAGAAAAATACAGCTTGCACCACGACGCATACGCACCTTACGGTCTGCGCCATTACGCGTGCGCCGGCAATCGCGTGCACTATGTTTTGTTTATACGCGATCGCGCAGCAACAGTGTAAGAGTTTGTTTACTTTTATAAAAGTTCGTAAAATATTGTATTTGTCGGTCGTATTATCCTGTATAAATGCTTATTGCGATGCGATCTTTAAAGATAACAAACAGCCACATATACAGGAATGTAGCTATGTCCATAATGAAAATATTTTGGGTGAAGACCATACGTCATCACACAGTCCGTAAGCCACAATTTGTGTCCAAATAGTAGCTACCGGGGTTAAAGAAAATCAAAATTTCGGTGGTGGCCCGTGCGTGACACTTTCGTGACTGTTGCGTGGCACTGGTTGCTACGCGGGGCGAAGATCCCTGTGCATAGCGATTGCACGGACAGATAGGCAGGAATCAACACTCGGAGTCAGTGGACAGACAGAATCGCCACAAATAGTATTCAGATAGTTTTGTTTAGATAATACTCCACCAATCAACGGTGTACGGGATTTCTCTGTGTATATTTTGTCTGTAACTTATACCATGGTGTACAGATGCCACATAAGGTGAAAAAAGAGTTGTTTGTTTGCCCTCTGCGACCAACAAAAACAAATTCCTCAAGCAACATGAATAGTTAGTTGAACAGACCATTTAATTTGACCTTTAAAACAATACTTTGTTCTTCATGCCTTGTCCAAGAGAGCAGATGCTTTAATTACAGGCTGATTCTTGCTTAGTTTCGACCATCCCTCTCATTTTTTTTCACTGGAGGAAAAACAAACATTTTTTTGTTTTGACCTAATATTGGACAATGTTTTGTAACTTACCATGGAGTGCAGATGCCACCTAATATTGGACAATGTTTTGTTTACGAGCAGCGCACATCCCTACAGTGAACATGTGGGGGTATGAATAATAACTCAAATAGCCTGTAACTTACCATGGAGTGGAGATGCCACATCCCTACAGTGAACATGTGGGGGTATGAATAATAACTCAAATAGCCTGTAACTTACCATGGAGTGGAGATGCCACATCCCTACAGTGAACATGTGGGGGTATGAATAATAACTCAAATAGCCTGTAACTTACCATGGAGGGCAGATGCCACATCCTACAGTGAACATGTGGAGGTATGAATAATAACTCAAATAGCCTGTAACTTACCATGGAGGGGAGATGCCACATCCTACAGTGAACATGTGGGGTATGAATAATAACTCAAATAGCCTGTAACTTACCATGGAGTGCAGATGCCACATCCCTAATAACTCAAATAGCCTGTAACTTACCATGGAGGGCAGATGCCACATCCTACAGTGAACATGTGGGGGTATGAATAATAACTCAAATAGCCTGTAACTTACCATGGAGTGCAGATGCCACATCCTACAGTGAACATGTGGGGGTATGAATAATAACTCAAATAGCCTGTAACTTACCATGGAGGGGAGATGCCACATCCTACAGTGAACATGTGGGGTATGAATAATAACTCAAATAGCCTGTAACTTACCATGGAGTGCAGATGCCACATCCCTAATAACTCAAATAGCCTGTAACTTACCATGGAGGGCAGATGCCACATCCTACAGTGAACATGTGGGGGTATGAATAATAACTCAAATAGCCTGTAACTTACCATGGAGTGCAGATGCCACATCCTACAGTGAACATGTGGGGGTATGAATAATAACTCAAATAGCCTGTAACTTACCATGGAGTGCAGATGCCACATCCTACAGTGAACATGTGGGGTATGAATAATAACTCAAATAGCCTGTAACTTACCATGGAGGGCAGATGCCACATCCTACAGTGAACATGTGGGGGTATGAATAATAACTCAAATAGCCTGTAACTTACCATGGAGTGGAGATGCCACATCCCTACAGTGAACATGTGGGGGTATGAATAATAACTCAAATAGCCTGTAACTTACCATGGAGGGCAGATGCCACATCCTACAGTGAACATGTGGGGGTATGAATAATAACTCAAATAGCCTGTAACTTACCATGGAGTGGAGATGCCACATCCCTACAGTGCACATGTGGGGGTATGAATAATAACTCAAATAGCCTGTAACTTACCATGGAGTGGAGATGCCACATCCTACAGTGAACATGTGGGGTATGAATAATAACTCGAATAGCCTGTAACTTACCATGGAGTGCAGATGCCACATCCCTACAGTGAACATGCGGGGTATGAATAATAACTCAAATAGCCTGTAACTTACCATGGAGTGTAGATGCCACATCCTACAGTGAACATGTGGGGGTATGAATGAATAATAACTCAAATAGCCTGTAACTTACCATGGAGTGCAGATGCCACATCCCTACAGTGAACATGTGGGGGTATGAATAATAACTCAAATAGCCTGTAACTTACCATGGAGTGCAGATGCCACATAATATTGGACAGTGTTCTCTTACGAGCGGTGTATCTCCACAGTGAGCCTGAGCCCTGGCTGTACACAGACGAGATTTCTGAATACACCGTTGTATGTCTGTGGTGTAATAAAAGATAAAAATGTGCATTTTATAGTGCTATTGGCTGATTGGTATTGGTTCTTTCCGCTATTTGCAAGGAGAGCTTCAAACTGGTACCGCATTGAATGGGACTATTCCATAACATTATGTCACTAGTTCAACTCTCTCTGCACAATATGACTTGTCATGCAGTGAGACATTGTGAAATAATGCAACTTTTTCATTCAATCCGATTCCAGTTCGAGGATCTCCTCGCAAATGGCAGATCCATGCAAAGAGTGAATTAGACAATGAAACAATAGGGTTAGACTAATATAGGTAAAAAGTTAACAGGTTCACCATCGGACAAGTTTTTAAAACTGTCAAAAAACTTTTTTCTCAATACATGTATGTCTCCCACAACATTTGTATGGCACACAGTCAAGTCAGTTCATGCAGGTGCCAGGCATTGTTTTCATGACTTGAGTCAACAAGTTGCTTTTCTCTCCAAATCCTGACTCCAGTCTGTGCTTGTGCAAAAAGATTTATATGGACTTACAATGCATTTACAATGCACCATTGGCACTTGGCAGCCATTCTAAGTGTCTTAAAAGTAATCACAGTACTTAACACTTTCCATGCGACTATTTAGTTTTACCACAAATACAAAACAGATTTTTCAGAAAACTTTCCCAACTTTCAAAGTCTATCAAGGATTATACTGAACAATTTCTAGGCATGTATGTACTTATGGTAATGCATTTGTCATGGTGATTCTAAATATGGTGATAAAATTCAATAATTTTGACATTTTGTGACATTTTGGAACTGTCGTCTGCAGACGGCTGCTGCATGGACAGTGTTAAAGATGTCTTCTATTTTACAGCAAATCATTCAGTAAGTAAGTGGTTTACCCTGGGTGTAAGACAGCATGGAATTAACCCAGCGCAAAATACTCTATTGATGGATTAAAGGATTATACAGCTTTATTCCGTAATGGTGTGTTTACACTTGTCTAAATAATGAATGTCTTACACCAAGGATATACCAAGTAAGGATGCTGGCCTGTTGAATCTGTGACAAAGTCTTAAATGTGTTTCCTGCATTTGCATGGGTACCCAGAAATCTATACTACATTTAAAAACCCTTAGGTCAACTCTTACCAGCCATTGAGAATATCTCAAGGTTGAGATTTCTCTATCTTAACACTTTCCACATGGCAGGCGTCTGCAGACGACATTCCAAAATTTCACAAATCAAAAATGTCGACATTATTTTATTATCATTATTTGGAATCACCATGAGAAATGTATTGAAATAAGTACAAACATGCCTAGTATTGGTTCAGTAATCATTGAGATAGACTTTGAAAATTGGGAAACGTTTCTGTTTTGTATATGGTAATTAGACTAATAGCCGCGTGGAAAGTGTTAAAGGCGAAGGTCCACACTGGCTAGTTCACCCAAGGTGAACTAGCCTCCACCTGTTCATTTGGTGACAGATGAAATAGAGTTATGATGGAGAAATCTCAACCTTGAGATATTCCCTAAGGATCTGGCAAGTAAGAGTGGACCTAAGGGTTAACTCTACATCTGTCACCAACAGGTGTAAGCTAGTTCACCCAGGGTGAACTAGTCAAAGTGGACCTATGCCTTTAACAGAATCCTCTTTGTCACCAAAGTAACCAAAATATTGTCTTACCCATTTACAGAAAATCATTCATACACTCTTAATAGTGTCAAACCAATCAGAAAGCAAGAAACTAAAATAAGTGGAGTGCATTGAAAGTGTCTAGTGCACTTCGCATGTGCGCCGTTCAATGCGCGCTTGTTTTGATTCATTTTTCAGGAGTCGCGGGTTCGCCGATTTTCACTGCGGTGTTAGCAAACTTGTTAACATGTTTTATTCTTTTTTACATAGATAAAATTATGCTTAAATTGTGAATTTTGATTTGTATAGTGTCGTGTATGAATTAAGTCAATACATGCGTATGGTTTTTTTCTTGAAAAATTAGAAAAATCAATGCACTAGCGCAAATGTTGATACGCTCACAATACCATTATTCCCACATCATGCGCATGCATTGATTTGTCTAATTTCTCTCAAAACAACACACGTATACACATTTATTGACCTATAATTCAGTGATGATTGCTACCTGTTGAATTCCTCACTAAATACCTATATACAAAGTGGGAGTAATTCTGTTATACCCTTCACAGAGGTATTCATAGTGCATGATTTTTAAGAACGACGCATACTACCGATGTAGGTGTGTAGGGTATAACAGAATTATGCCACAAAGTGTCCTGCTCTTGCATGGGTTAATTGCCTGTAACCTGTACTACGTGTGTGATACGTGATGAGTTGGAAGTAGGGAATATTTATTTTGAGATATAACCAAACAAAGAATAGGATTTCTCTTGTTTTGAAAACACTTTCAATAACTCATAGCTTTGGAATTAAGTGTCCCAATAATGATTGCGGGTTTTTTACAAAACATAGCATTGCAAATAGCAAATACAATCAAGTAGACGACTGAAATGTGATATTTTCGACTTCAGACTTATTTTACTTGATCACATCACATATTATTACAAAATGTTGATAATATTTACAATTTTTCAAAATTATTAACAAAATGTTGATAATATTTACAATTTTACAAAATTATTACAAAGGGTTGATAAAATTTACAATTTTACAAAATGATTACAAAACGTTGATAATATTTACAATTTTACAAAATTATTACAAAATGTTGATAATATTTACAATTTTACAACAAATTATTCCTATAGTTTACCTGAGCAATTGTCGCCTTTCCAACCGCGAGGACATGTACAGCTGCAATTAGTCTCATCCAAAGTCCCTCCATTCTGACAATCCAATCCACAATCTGTTATAGTGAAGGGGAACAATGGTTGAAAATACAAGGTCCATGTGGTGGGAGGGGCACAACCAGGGGTGTACCCAGCTTTTTGAAACTGGGGGTGGGGGGGGGGGAAGACATAGTTGTACTGAAAAAAGGCATGATGTACCGACAATTTGTTTTTACAGACTCAGAAAAAAATTCTACCGGCCCGACCGGCCCCATATTTGTTATACCAATTTTGAGGACATTTTGAAGAAGAAATCGAATATTTTGAAGAAGGAAAAAACACCTGACCATACCTGAGAGGTCCATTTTCCCTAGAACGGGGCCTTAGGTACCTTTGTTTTATACCACAATGCAGGCCTGAATTGTTATTTTGTTTTATTGTAATACTTTTGGAAAATTTGTTAAAAATGTGTCATGTGTCAATGAGATGGAAATATCAGTAAAATAATAAAGGGGTTCGGTTCCCCCTCATCCTTTTCTTCAAGTTTCTGAATGAGAAACATGATATTCATTTTACTTGGCCTTAGATTCTATAACAAAAGATGAAAATAGAAGCAGACACTGAAACTTACCGTCACAATTAAGACCACGCCACGGGTGAGGGCAGTAGCACCTGCAAAGCCTATTTCTTGCTCCTTTCCAGATATTTTAGCAAGAGTGCCATTAGGCCAACAACAAAAAAATTGTTATGTTGTCCTCGACCGACCGCTCCGGATTTAGGGCTGCTTCGATTTATTTTTTTCCAACTTTTTTTTCAACTTTTTTTTAAAAAATCAGATTTTTTGTAAAATTTTTTTTCTTCAGTTTTTTTGTTTTCCAGATTTTTTTCACCTTTTTTTTCTTCACATTTTTTTTAAACAGTTTAAATGGCATTGAATATTAAATTAAGTGTTTATAACATATATGTGCGACTCTCAGAGTGATTTCAACTTCTTGTTGGCTGAACTTTGAGCTTCCGCTGGTAAAAGCAAATTTTTTTTAAATTTTTTTTAAAAAATCCGCCCACCCACCCTCCTCTCTGAAAGCTGTGGAGGACAACATAACAATTTTTTTGTGGCCTTATTAGAGCACTGTTCATACCCATTAGATGATAACCAAATTTAAAGTGGAGAAAATGACAACACTTACCGTCACAATTCAGACCACGCCATGGATGAGGGCAGTAGCACCTACAATAGCCTATTTCTTGCTCCTTTCCAGGTATTTTAGCAAGAGTGCCATTATTAAAACACGGCTCGTACCCATCACATTCTGTAATAGATTCACATGAATGGGAATTAGTTATAGTCATCATCATTGTTAGTTTTCCGAGGGGTCACTTTTCAGGGGGGGGCAAGATTTCTGAAATTTTTGTAAAAGGTTGCCCCAAATGTTTGGGTAGTCACCTCGTGAATTTCACGTAAGTGGGGGGGGGGGTGGTCAAAAAAAATTGCACGGTCAACAAAAATCGCTCAGTCCAAAAAACAGCACAGTCAAAAACTAATGGCCAATCCTCCGGGTTTTCATCAGTTTTCTCTATAACATTTTCCTTTATTTAGCCAACTGCTGCATACATTTTTAGACTACATGTACAAATTTGCCAACTATTTGACTATTGGGTTACATAAATAATAATAATAATAAAAGCATTTATATAGCGCCTAGTCAAAGGAGGTCAAAGCGCTTTACAAAGTTAACCAAATTAAAACAATACACAGCAAAAACACATTAACAGGAATACGTAAAATAAAAATGCCTTAATCTACAACTATTTAGGTTATACACAATCATAGCATAAAGCGAGTAAAATACATCAATAAAAACATCAATAAAAACATCATTAAATACATCATTAAATACATCATCAAAAACATCATTATTAACATCATTAAAAACATCATTAAAAACATAATTAAAAACAGTAACAGTTTTAAGCAACCGTGAGACGGGGGGGGGGGGAGGGGCACTTAACTGGCTGGAAATAGGTGCGTTTTGAGGCTCTTTTTGAAAGTAGCGATGGATGTGGATTGGCGAATGTGAATTGGTAAAGAGTTCCAGAAGCGGGGCGCGGCGGTCGCAAAGCCCACGTCGCCATATGTCCGTTTAGTGCGGGGTATAATCAGAAGTGTTCTGTCATTACCGGATCTCAGGTTCGGCCTAGATGGAATATAGCTGCAAAGTAACTCACTGAGGTAGCTTGGAAGGAGTCCATGAATGCTCTTAAATGTTAGAAGCATTAACTTGAAAATGACACAGGATTCCAGCGGTAGCCAATGGAGTTTCCTCAGGAGCGGGGCTGCTGGCTGTCTCCTGTCAAGCCTGTAGACGATTCTGGCAGCGCGGTTTTGAAGTGTTTGGAGTCTTTTTCTATCTTTAATAATACCGTAGAGCAAGGAGTTTGCGTAGTCAAGACGGGATAGAATTAGTGAACGAGTGAGATGTTGGCAGCTTTCAGACGTGATGAAACGGCGAATTCTGTATATGTTACGCAGATGGAAATTGACAGATGTAATTATGGACTTAACATGACTCGCCATCGTCATCGCTTGATCGAACACAACACCAAGGTTCTTAATAGTTGGAGAGCGAGCGATGGTGCTGTTTCCGATTTTGATGGAGATATCAGGAATAAATCTGATGTTGTACCTGGATGACGCAACAAAGAACTCTGTTTTATGGTTGTTAAGTTTCAACTTATTTTCAGTCATCCATTGGCGGATTTCGGATATACAAGAAGAAAGTCTTTCAACAGCCTTTACAGCCCCTTCTCTTGCCTTAGGGTCAAACGATAAGTATAATTGCACATCATCTGCATAAAGGTGGTACATGATGTCATATTTGCGGATAATGTTACCAATACAGCAAGTGTATAAAACAAAGAAAAGGGGGCTAACAACGGAACCTTGAGGAATTCCAAATTGAAGCTGCTGTGGATTAGAACAAGCATCGCCAATACACACACGGAATGATCGGCTCTGCAAATATGATGAAATCCACGCGAGAGCTGTGTCACTAATTCCAAACGTGTGGTTGAGTCGTTTCAACAAAAGCGTGTGGTCGACGGTGTCGAATGCGGCGGAAAGATCTAATAAAACCACCGCGACAGCTATTGGGTTACATCCCCCCACACACAAACCATCTAGCAACGGCACTGCCCCCGACTGACAGTAGTTTCCCCAGACTGACAGTAATTTTCTTTGCGCACGCTACTATTGGGGGCAGGGGCACAAAGGGCGTTTTAAGGTTTTTTTAAGGATTTTTTTCTGTCGGGGGGAGGGGGGGCCTTTAGCTACACCACTGGGGTCACTCACCTACCAAAAGGCTATCCAAGTTCGTCCAAGCACCTCTGGAATGGACCCTGAATGGTGTAAGGCACACAACAATTTTAAACCCCCTAAACTTTACAGTCGTACATCCAATTATTACCTCTGAACGTCCATGGAATTTTCGAAAAAGCACCCCTTTTTTAGAAAGACGTCAACATCCATCATGAAGTGATACCATGACGTCGACCCTTTTTCAACGGTTTTTTGGATGTGGCTGCACAGCCATCTTTTTATTCAATTTTGAAATGTTTCAGCCAGTGTTTCATAAGCCATGCATGAAACCTCACTTGCAGACCAGTTTTAAACAAAGGGGACATTAGGCCAAAAAACAAACAAAAATGTTTCCAGTAGCAATCCGGAAAAGTCAAATGCGAAATGCATTTTTTCATTTAAATATTTTTGGTCAAATTCTCCAAGGTTTTATTTAGTCAAATCTGTGCATAATTGTTGTCACTCTTATATATGCTCGCTGAAATGTGATATTTTGCCGCGGATTTTCACTTTCGTATTTGCCATATGTGGCCAATCGCCATCTTGAAACATGTTGGATACAATTTCAACAAAAGATGGCGCCCTAACAATATTTTGTCCCTGTTTTTTTTATAAAAATAAAAAAAATGCGCAAGAATCAAGCGTCTCAGGGAAATGCACGTGCACTATTTGAAACAAACTTGTTTTTGTTTTTTTGGCCCAACTCAGATTGATAAAGCTGCTACCGTAAGAATGTACTTAAAATGTTAAATTTCTTCTTTGGTTTATCACATTTTAATAAAATTGTTGGATTATATTTTGAAAAAGTGACATCACAAATCTGGTGTTTTTGTTGAACAAGATTGATCTTTTTGGCAGCCAACATTCCCGGCCAACATTGTGTCAGTGATGGCTATTATATATTCTTACCACATTCTGCACAATATCTAGGACATGAATCGGCGTCGTATTCTACTGGCGGTGGAACGTATGGTTCCCAGCATGCAGTGTTGTTAGGTAGACATTCAACTAGACGGAGAGAAATAAATAAAAACACAAACATTTAGTAAGAATTTGGCCACTTAGGTGACAAAAAAAACACCTGTTCTACGGACCTGCCGGACCCAGTTTTTTTTTAAAGAAATTTTAATTTTGTCTTTCAATTATTTTTGAATTTTTTTGAACATTCTGAAAATTCACCAATATATCCTGACATTTACAAAACCCCAAAAAATCCTACCTGAGAGGTCCATGTAGAACAGAGGGGGGAGGGTCATCACCTTAACATGAACTTACTTGCATTACCTGAACTTTTATGTTTTGTCAGAGTGGCGATGTGCCATATTAGATTCAAAAATTGATTGGGTTTTGGAATAGTAGCAGCAATACACACTAAATTTTTAAAAAAACCTTTTTTTCCTCTATTTAGAACCCTTAATGGTTCTTGAGTAGAACCAAAAGGGGTTATTCAGATACCTTACAGACACTCTTCGGGCTCTTTGCTGGTTTTCCAAATGGTTCTCAAATTTACAAAACCGTTTTTTGAAGGGTCAAGAGAGAGGTTCATCATAGAATTTACCATCCAAAAAGGGTTTTCAAAATTTAAGAACCCGTTGGAGATTCTTTTACGGTTCTATAAAGACCGATAATGGTTCTGCAGAGACCAAATATGGTTCTGCAAGGTGTCTGAAGGGAACCATTTTTGGTTCCATTCAAGAACCTTTGATAGTGGATTTGGGTTCTTATAAACATGCATCTTGTGATCAAATAATTAAAACCATACCGGGTTGGAGCAGTACAAACTCAATGACATACCCCTTTTCCCGAATTTCGATTCATAAAATACACCCTATTTTCATGATTTCAAGGGTTGTGCTGACATGCGAAAGTATACCCCTCGATATTTCGATGGTTACAAACATTTGTGTTGAGTTGGGGAGGAGGGGGCGGGACCTACCTTGGCAATTATCTCCACTGTAACCAGACGCGCAGAGACAAGTGCAATTCTCGTAGTCCAGGATACCTGTCGTCTCATTGCAATCCACACCTGCGCACTCTTCAAATATACGATCATCTGTTGGGACAAGTTTGACACACAGATTATTTGGGAGGTACTTCTGTGCACATAATTCAGATTTTCATTTTTCAAAACCAGTAATAGTCTCACATTTAACAGTTTCGTGTGTTATGGTCTACACACTTCCTCAGCATGACCTGTGCTGCTTCCGGTTGAGGGCGCTGTTACGGTGATCAGTGGGGTTATCAACATGAAATTTGGCACGCAACCAGAGGCAGCACGGGTGGTCATTCTGAGGGAGTGTGTAGACCAATCATAACACAGGAAACTGTCAAACGTGAGTAAAATTTATTGGTTTTGAAAAATGTAACTCTCAATTATTTGTTCCTGCAAACCTGATGAAGATACTTCTGTGCACTTTTCAGCTAACCTCTATACTGCTTATAACAAAGTATAAAGTGAACACTGTATTAAATGTGAAGATTCTTTAGTGCTTTCCATGCTTTTGCTGCATTGTTGTCCCAATACCATCATACCAACTGAGCCTATAAATCCCGAAAACCGCCCCATCCAAAAACGTCTGCCAGAACTAGAATGGTAGACTGTTACCAAGTCAATTGCAATGTGTTGTAATGTACTAAGGGCTTGTGCTAAGTATGCACAGTTATGTGACAGGCTTATGAGATTGCAGCCAAATGATGTGAGTGTTCACCAATCAGCCTGGACCACATCTTGAATTCTGAGTATTCTGAGTATCATTTACCACTGTACTTCTTTATAAGCTGGGACATGGTAATCTTGTTACTGCAAGGTAATACAGTACATTTAGTATAAGCCATTTTGGATTTTAAAAGATCCAACTTACCCATACTCAATGTTGTTTCGCTTTGAGTGGTTGATTCCATAGTGGAGTCAATAGTTGAGCTCATCACTGTGGTGGAATCTTCCGTTGTGCTGACCACTGTTGTAAACATGGTTGTCTCACTTTCATCAACTGTTGTGAGCCCCATTGTTGTTGATTGTCTAGTAGTGGAATCTTTCGTTGTACTTTTATCAGTTGTAAACATGGTTGTCTTCATGTCTTCAACAGTTGAAGTAGTTTCCCTTGTAGTGAATGGTCTGGTAGTGGAATATTCTGTTGTACTTATATCGGTTGTAAACATGGTTGTCATGTCTGTTAGAGTTGTTGCTCCCATTGTGGTTGATTGTCTGGTAGTGGAATCTTCTGTTGTACTTTTATCCGTTGTAAACATGGTTGTCTTAATACCTTCTGTTGGTGGTTCTGTTGGAGGTTCTGTTGGTGGTACTGTTGGTGGTTCTGTTGGAGGTTCTGTTGGAGGTTCTGTTGGAGGTTCTGTTGGTGGTACTGTTGGAGGTACTGTTGGTGGTTCTGTTGGAGGTACTGTTGGTGGTTCTGTTGGTGGTTCTGTTGGTGGTTCTGTTGGTGGTACTGTTGGAGGTACTGTTGGTGGTTCTGTTGGTGGTTCTGTTGGTGGTTCTGTTGGTGGTACTGTTGGAGGTACTGTTGGTGGTTCTGTTGGTGGTTCTGTTGGAGGTACTGTTGGTGGTTCTGTTGGAGGTACTGTGGGAGGATCTGTTGGAGGTTCTGTTGGTGGTACTGTTGGAGGTACTGTTGGTGGTTCTGTTGGAGGTTCTGTTGGAGGTACTGTGGGAGGATCTGTTGGAGGTTCTGTTGGTGGTACTGTTGGAGGTACTGTTGGTGGTACTGTTGGAGGTTCTGTTGGAGGTTCTGTTGGTGGTACTGTTGGAGGTACTGTTGGTGGTTCTGTTGGTGGTACTGTTGGAGGTACTGTTGGTGGTTCTGTTGGTGGTTCTGTTGGAGGTACTGTTGGTGGTTCTGTTGGAGGTTCTGTTGGAGGTACTGTGGGAGGATCTGTTGGAGGTTCTGTTGGTGGTACTGTTGGAGGTACTGTTGGTGGTTCTGTTGGAGGTTCTGTTGGAGGTACTGTGGGAGGATCTGTTGGAGGTTCTGTTGGTGGTACTGTTGGAGGTACTGTTGGTGGTACTGTTGGAGGTTCTGTTGGAGGTTCTGTTGGTGGTACTGTTGGAGGTACTGCTAGAGGTATTGTTGGAGGTACTGTGGGAGGATCTGTTGGTGGTTCTGTTGGAGGTTCTGTTGGAGGTTCTGTTGGTGGTTCTGTTGGAGGTACTGTTGGTGGTTCTGTTGGAGGTACTGTTGGTGGTTCTGTTGGTGGTTCTGTTGGTGGTTCTGTTGGTGGTACTGTTGGAGGTACTGTTGGTGGTTCTGTTGGTGGTTCTGTTGGTGGTTCTGTTGGTGGTACTGTTGGAGGTACTGTTGGTGGTTCTGTTGGAGGTTCTGTTGGAGGTACTGTGGGAGGATCTGTTGGAGGTTCTGTTGGTGGTACTGTTGGAGGTACTGTTGGTGGTACTGTTGGAGGTTCTGTTGGAGGTTCTGTTGGTGGTACTGTTGGAGGTACTGTTGGTGGTTCTGTTGGTGGTACTGTTGGAGGTACTGTTGGTGGTTCTGTTGGTGGTACTCTTGGAGGTTCTGTTGGAGGTTCTGTTGGTGGTACTGTTGGTGGTACTGTTGGTGGTTCTGTTGGAGGTTCTGTTGGAGGTTCTGTTGGTGGTACTGTTGGAGGTACTGTTGGTGGTTCTGTTGGAGGTTCTGTTGGAGGTACTGTTGGTGGTACTGTTGGAGGTAATGTGTGAGGATCTGTTGGAGGTTCTGTTGGAGGTTCAGTTGGTGGTTCAGTTGGTGGTACTGTTGGTGGCTCTGTTGGCTGTTCTGTTGGAGGTACTGTTGGAGGTTCAGTTGGTGGTTCTGTTGGTGGTACAGTTGGTGGATCAGTTGGTGGTTCTGTTGGTGGTTCTGTTGGTGGTTCTGTTGGAGGTTCAGTTGCTGGTTCTGTTGGTGGTTCTGTTGGAGGTACTGTTGGTGGTACAGTTGGAGGTTCTGTTGGAGGTTCAGTTGGAGGTTCAGTTGGTGGTTCTGTTGGAGGTTCAGTTGGTGGTTCTGTTGGAGGTTCTGTTGGAGGTTCAGTTGGTGGTTCTGTTGGTGGTTCTGTTGGAGGTCTAGTAGTTGAGTCTTCTGTTGTACTTTTATCTGTTGGAGGTCTAGTAGTGGAATCTTCCGTTGTACTTTTATCTGTTGTAAACATGGTTGTCTCAATGTCTTCCACAGTTGTTGCTCCCATTGTGGTTGATTGTTGGGTAGTGGAATATTCCGTTGTACTTTTATCTGTTGTAAACATGGTTGTCGTCATGTCTTCAACAGTTGTAGTTTCCTTTGTAGTCACTGGTCTGGTAGTGGAATATTCCGTTGTATACACAGTTGACTCAATGTCATCTATTGTTGTAGCTTCCTTCGTAGTTGATACAATTGTGGTAGATTGCCTTGTTGTACTTTCAACTGTCGTAAAGCCCACTATGGCAAAAAGATAACACATATACAATAATTACATTAACACTTTCCACGCAGCTATTAGTTTACTGTCACGTACCGCCCTAACATATCGAGGGCTCAGAAACACAAGGCCTTAATATCTCCCTTATGACCATTTTGAGAAAAAGACTATTGAAGATTTGTACACGCTCACAAAATTTGGCACCCATTATAGTAAACTATAATGAAGACGAAATCGCACACACAATATCGGGATGACTGCATCTCTAAGGGGGACCAAAAAGCCTGACGCTACACAACTAAATGAGAGATGGGTAAAGTTGGGGACTCAGTCACTCACACACATGCGTAGTAAACTATGGCACAAAAAAATGACGCCCCCAGATTGAAAAAACGGTGATCAACGCTTGCGCTCAGCAACGGAGTGTTTATGGAGTATATAAACCATTACGGGTGTACTTACGGGTACATGATATCTAGAATCGCCGCCATTTTCTTTGATATTAAATAATTAATTACAAAATGAATAGAAAAGATGACTTACCTGTAAGAGTGTCTGTGAACATTTTTGGCTCTGGTCCCAATTGCGTTGTAGTAGGTAACACTGTTGGTAATGTTGGTGGTACTGTTGCTGGTGTTAGAAGTTCAGTTGGCGGTTCAGTTGGTGGTTCTGTTGGTGGTTCAGTTGGTAGTTCTGTTGGTGGTTCAGTTGGTGGTTCAGTTGGAGGTTCTGTTGGTGGTTCAGTTGGTGGTTCTGTTGGTGGTTCAGTGGGTGGTTCAGTTGGTGGTTCAGTTGGAGGTTCTGTTGGTGGTTCTGTTGGTGGGTCAGTCGGTGGTTCAGTTGGTGGTTCAGTCGGAGGTTCAGTTGGTGGTTCAGTTGGAGGTTCTGTTGGAGGTTCTGTTGGTGGTTCTGTTGGTGGGTCAGTCGGTGGTTCAGTTGGTGGTTCAGTCGGAGGTTCAGTTGGTGGTTCAGTTGGAGGTTCTGTTTGTGGTTCTGTTGGTGGTTCTGTTGGTGGTTCAGTTGGGGGTTCAGTTGGAGGTTCAGTTGGTGGTTCTGTTGAAGGTTCAGTTGGAGGTATTGTTGGAGGTTCTGTTGGTGGTTCTGTTGGAGGTACTGTTGGTGGTTCAGTTGGAGGTTCAGTTGGTGGTTCTGTTGAAGGTTCAGTTGGTGGTTCCGTTGGAGGTTCGGTTGGTGGTACCGTTGGTGGTTCTGTTTGAGGTTCAGTTTGAGGTTCAGTTGGAGGTTCTGTTGGTGGTACAGTTGGAGGTTCAGTTGGAGGTTCTGTTGGAGGTTCTGTTGGTGGTTCTGTTGGTGGTTCAGTTGGTGGTGCAGTTGGTGGTTCAGTTGGAGTTTCTGTTGGTGGTTCTGTAGGAGGTTCAGTTGGAGGTTCTGTTGGAGGTACTGTTGGCGGTCCAGTTGGAGGTACTGTTGGTGGTACTGTTGGTGGATCAGTTGGTGGTTCAGTTGGAGGTTCAGTTGGAGGTTCTGTTGGTGGTTCTGTTGGAGGTCTAGTAGTGGAATCTTCCGTTGTACTTTTATCTGTTGGAGGTCTAGTAGTGGAATCTTCCGTTGTACTTTTATCTGTTGTAAACATGGTTGTCTCAATGTCTTCCAAAGTTGTTGCTCCCATTGTGGTTGATTGTTGGGTAGTGGAATATTCCGTTGTACTTTTATCTGTTGTAAACATGGTTGTCTTCATGTCTTCAACAGTTGTAGTTTCCTTTGTAGTCACTGGTCTGGTAGTGGAATATTCCGTTGTATACACAGTTGACTCAATGTCATCTATTGTTGTAGCTTCCTTCGTAGTTGATGCAATTGTGGTAGATTGCCTTGTTGTACTTTCAGCTGTCGTAAAGCCCACTATGGCAAAAAGATAATACATATACAATAATTACATTAACACTTTCCACGCAGCTATTAGTTTACTGTCACGTACCACCCTAACATATCGAGGGCTCAGAAACACAAGGCCTTATCTGCATTTTGACCATTTTGAGAAAAAGACTATTGAAGATTTTTAAACACACGTGGAGATGGAGATGAGGCTTTGTGATACTGGCTATAACTTAATTAAAAGGTCTTGTTTGCTATTAAAATAATTTGGATGACAAATGCTCATATTTCTTTTTAAAAATCCTTCAAGTTGAGTACACCTTTTTTTTACTCACCCTGTAAAACTTTAGTTTGTGGTTCATTTATTATTTTGAAACATCATTTTCTTAAATATTTTTACAAAGCCAAACAGTTGATTAGTAAATTGGTAATCAAAACATTGATTTGGTGGACAACAAAAAACTATTAACCAATCTCTCTCTCCTCTGGAATTTCCCCGTTAACTTTTAAGACTGCACTTATTCGCCCACTTTAAAAGAAGCTTGTCTCGACCATGAAATTCTTAAGAACTACCGCCTGGTATCAAATCTATCATTTCTGTCAAAACTTCTCGAGCGCATTGTACTTTCCAGAATTTTGCCTTTTCTTCAGACTAACGACATTCTTGATCATCGCCAGTCTGCCTAATCGGACCAACCACAGCATTGAGACTGCACTACTCAAAGTGGAAAATGACATTCTGTCAGCGATGGGTAGACTTGTTGCTCTTGTTCTCCTTGATCTATCAGCTGCTTTTGACACTGTGGATTGTTTTTTAATCAAGCGTCTTCAGCAACTTAGATTAAACGGAACAGTGCTTCAATGGTTTGAACAGTGCTTCAATGGTTTGCATCTTATTTGTTAAATAGATCTCAATGTGTTCAAATTCATGATACATTTTCTGCTCCATCTAACCTTCAATATGGTGTGCCTCAAGGTAGTGTGCTTGGACCGGTTTTATTCTCTTTGTATATGCATGTTCCCTCGGTGAAATTATGTGCAAATACAATCTTGTTTATCATTCCTATGCCGACGACTTGCAAATGTATGTGTCTTTCAAGCCTATACTCAAAATGATGCTGATTGTGCACTGAATAAGCTGGAATCATGTGTGACTGATATACGCGAGTGGATGACTGACAATTTTTGAAACTGAACGATGACAAAAGTGAATTCATTGTATTTGGATCTAAATGTCTATGTGACAAAGTAAATATACCCCATTTACGTATTGGGAATTCTTCTATTGTTCCAGCAAGTAAAGTTCGCAATTTAGGTGCTTATTTTGATATGGACATGACACTGAATCATTATATTTCTGAGATTTGCAAATCATCTTCTTTTCATCTTCGTAACAACCTAGGACTTATCAGAAATACCTCACAAATGATG
Organism: Ophiura sarsii; assembly: GCA_035610835.1. Classification (NCBI taxonomy): domain Eukaryota; kingdom Metazoa; phylum Echinodermata; class Ophiuroidea; order Amphilepidida; family Ophiuridae; genus Ophiura; species Ophiura sarsii. The sequence continues at coordinate 29,982,541 of CM069458.1, forward strand.
CTACTGAACAACTCGTCCATGCGTTTGTTACATCGCGCCTTGACATGGGAAATTCTCTGCTTTATGGACTCCCGAATCTCCAGATCAAGCATCTCAGCCGCTTACAAAATATAGCTGCTAGAATTATCACACGCACCAAACCAACTGAGCATATCACACCAGTTCTAAGATATCCACATTAATTAATTGGCTTCAATAAAGGACAGAATTATCTTCAAAATACTTATTTATGTTTATACACCTAGCACATAAAGTCCCTGCTCAGGTGCTTTGAGGTTGACTAATTCAAAATATATAATCGGTACCAAAAATCTGAGATATACATTAAATGAGCAAATTTCTTCTCCGCAGTTTGATACCTCATTCAACAAAATCGAATGGATACTTTTAAAGTTATGTCGATTTCAATGACCGCGCATTAAACAGAAAAGTGGCACTAGGTATAGGAATCATTGATTTGTGTGTGATAACTATAACTGTGCGCTATCTGAACGTGACAGATGAATGGGTCTTTAGTGAAACCGCAATGTGCGGGACAAAGGGTGTATCTGGCTGTGAAGAATACAAGTCTTAGCTGATAAGCTGTGAGTTTTTCAGTGCGTAAATCCATAGACGGGTAAAACATTGATTTTACCGTCTATGGTAAATCACACACAAATCAATGATTTCCTATACCTAGTGCCACTTTTCTGTTGCATTCGCGCTCATTGAAATCGACATAACTTTAAAAGTATCCATTCGATTTTGTTGAATGAGGTATCAAACTGCGGAGAAGAAATTTGCTCATTTAATGTATATCTCAGATTTTTGGTACCGATTATATATTTTGAATTAGTCAACCTCAAAGGAACTGAGCAGGGACTTTATGTGCTAGGTGTAGATCAACTATTAATATGTCACCATAGTATATCTCAAATCTTCTAACTCCGTACAAGCAAGAAAGACAATTGCGTTCGAACAGCAAAATACTTTTCACTGAACCGCGATTTGCAAGATCCTGTGGATCACGTTCTTTTCTATGTGCTGCACCTCGCTTATGGAATAAGCTTCCAGAGTATGTAAAAACTACAGAATCTGTGGATTCATTCAGAACATTGAAGACTTTAATTATGAAATCTGAGAATGATTTCTTTGATTAATGTTTGTGAATTCAGTATCATGTATGTTATTATTTATGGCTTTGTTCAGATTGTGAGTGGGAGATTGTTCAACCCTACCACTTTTGTTTTGTTGTGTTGAAGTGATGACGGTTCTCCTTCATTCACATTTTGTACCATTTTTGTTTTGCAATGTTGTGTCGATGCGCCTGGAGCAACAGTTTTGTTTAATGTAGGCTCATTATAAGCTGCGGGTACGAAAAGGCAGGCGGGGAGGCATGCAATGGACATAAGAACGTGTATTGGACGTCGGTTGGAATACATACGCGTAACGTACGTTGACGAGAAATCTGATATTTTGGAGGTAAAACTATAGTATAACTTCTTTCTGGCATAGGCCTATATAAAAAGCCAATATTGATCGGAAATAAAGTGATTGCTTTTCAATAAAATATTTGTCAAAAGTACACACCAAATGGATTCGAAAATTGAAAAAAAATCCAATTCTGAGTGGGGCACATCACACCTCAGACTCCCCCTATTCGAGCTTTTAAACAATCTATACTTAAATCAGGAAAACATGCTCAACTTCTTTCTTGCATTGGGATAAAAACAAAATATTGATTGGAAATGAAGAGGTGGCTTTTCGATAAAATGTTGGTCAAAAGTATACACCAGATCGCACCAAATGAGTTCGAAAATTTGAATTTTTTTCTACTTCTGAGGGGGGCACATCCACCCTCAGACACTCCCCTGTCCGAGCATAGCTCGGAGGGCGGTGCTGCGCACAGCTTGGATGGTACCTGATCAATTTCATTTTTTTGGGTCCCCCCTAAACTTTTCTGGATCCGCGCCTGCTGGGGGCATTTCCCCCATGGATGACCCCACCCCCTCATCGCCAGTACTGCTAATGATCAGACGTTATGGGTTGCTTGGCCCAAAAACAAATCTGTAATAAATTTGACATTAAGGCAACAACTTTTTTTTCATTTTTTCAAATGGATACATAATTATACTTGTAAAAAATAAAATTTATCAACATTTTTGAAAAAATGTTACAATAACAAAATGTAATGGTAAAAATGCTTGAACTTGAGAATCCCAGGCTGTTACTTTGAACATCCAATGCATAAAGGAAGTATTCTTTAAACAAATAATTAATTACAAAATGAATAGAAAAGATGATTTACCTGTAAGAGAATCTGTGAAAATTATTGGCTCTGGTCCTGATTGCGTTGTAGTAGGTAACACTGTTGGTAATGTTGGTGGTACTGTTGCTGGTGTTAGAAGTTCAGTTGGCGGTTCAGTTGGTGGTTCAGTTGGATGTTCTGTTGGTGGTTCTGTTGGAGGTTCTGTTGGTGGTTCAGTTGGTGGTTCAGTTGGTGGTTCAGTCGGAGGTACTGTTGGTGGTACTGTTGGTGGTTCAGTTGGAGGTTCAGTTGGAGGTACTGTTGGTGGTACAGTTGGTGGTTCCGTTGGAGGTTCTGTTGGAGGTACGGTTGGTGGTTCTGTTGGAGGTTCAGTCGGAGGTTCTGTTGGTGGTTCTGTTGGTGGTTCTGTTGGAGGTTCTGTTGGAGGTACTGTTGGTGGGTAAGTTGGTGGTTCAGTTGGTGGTTCTGTTGGTGGTTCAGTTGGTGGTTCGGTTGGAGGTTCAGTCGGAGGTTCAGTTGGAGGTTCAGTCGGAGGTTCAGTTGGAGGTTCTGTTGGAGGACCTGTTGGCGGTTCTGTTGGAGGTACTGTTGGGGGTTCTGTTGGAGGTTCAGTTGGTGGTTCAGTTGGTGGTTCTGTTGGAGGTTCTGTTGGAGGTTCAGTTGGAGGTTCCGTTGGAGGTTCAGTTGGTGGTTCAGTTGGAGGTTCCGTTGGAGGTTCTGTTGGAGGTTCAGTTGGTGGTTCAGTTGGAAGTTCTGTTGGAGGTTCAGTTGGTGGTTCAGTGGGAGGTTCTGTTGGAGGTTCTGTTGGAGGTTCTGTTGGAGGTTCTGTTGGAGGTTCAGTTGGAGGTTCTGTTGGAGGTTCAGTTGGTGGTTCAGTTGGAGGTTCAGTTGGTGGTTCAGTTGGAGGTTCAGTTGGAGGTACTGTTGGTGGTACTGTTGGTGGTTCTGTTGGTGGATCAGTTGGTGGTTCTGTTGGTGGTTCTGTTGGTGGTTCTGTTGGTGGTTCTGTTGGAGGTCCAGTTGGTGGTTCAGTTGGAGGTTCTGTTGGTGGTTCAGTTGGAGGTTCAGTTGGTGGTTCAGTTGGTGGTTCTGTTGGAGGTTCTGTTGGAGGTACTGTTGGTGGTACAGTTGGAGGTTCTGTTGGAGGTTCAGTTGGAGGATCAGTTGGTGGTTCTGTTGGAGGTTCAGTTGGTGGTTCAGTTGGAGGTACTGTTGGTGGTTCAGTTGGTGGTTCAGTTGGAGGTTCTGTTGGAGGTTCAGTTGGTGGTTCAGTTGGAGGTTCTGTTGGAGGTTCTGTTGGTGGTTCTGTTGGAGGTTCTGTTGGAGGTTCTGTTGGAGGTTCTGTTGGAGGTTCAGTTGGAGGTTCTGTTGGAGGTTCAGTTGGTGGTTCAGTTGGAGGTTCAGTTGGAGGTACTGTTGGTGGTACTGTTGGTGGTTCTGTTGGTGGATCAGTTGGTGGTTCTGTTGGTGGTTCTGTTGGAGGTTCAGTTGGAGGTCCAGTTGGTGGTTCAGTTGGAGGTTCTGTTGGTGGTTCAGTTGGAGGTTCAGTTGGTGATTCAGTTGGTGGTTCTGTTGGAGGTTCTGTTGGAGGTTCAGTTGGAGGTTCAGTTGGTGGTTCTGTTGGAGGTTCAGTTGGAGGTTCAGTTGGTGGTTCTGTTGGAGGTTCAGTTGGTGGTTCAGTTGGAGGTACTGTTGGTGGTTCAGTTGGTGGTTCCGTTGGAGGTTCGGTTGGTGGTGTAGTAGTGGAATCTTCCGTTGTACTTTTATCTGTTGGAGGTCTAGTAGTTGAATCTTCCGTTGTACTTTTATCTGTTGTAAACATGGTTGTCTCAATGTCTTCCAAAGTTGTTGCTCCCATTGTGGTTGATTGTTGGGTAGTAGAATATTCCGTTGTACTTTTATCTGTTGTAAATATGGTTGTCTTCATGTCTGTCAAAGTTGTTGCTCCCATTGTGGTTGATTGTTGGGTAGTAGAATATTCCGTTGTACTTTTATCTGTTGTAAACATGGTTGTCTTCATGTCTTCAACAGTTGTAGTTTCCTTTGTAGTCACTGGTCTGGTAGTGGAATATTCCGTTGTATACACAGTTGACTCAATGTCATCTATTGTTGTAGCTTCCTTCGTAGTTGATGCAATTGTGGTAGATTGCCTTGTTGTACTTTCAACTGTCGTAAAGCCCACTATGGCAGAAAAGATAACACATACAATAATTACATTATCACTTTCCACGTAGCTATTAGTTTACTCACATACCACCCTAACATATAACAACTTACAGAGATATACCAGCAACATTTGGGAGCACCATCCGGGATTTGAACCCGGGACCTTCTGCACAAATGTTGAGCATGCCAGCGTATATACAGGCTGTCCCAAAATGATTAGTACCCATCGATGCCCAAAGTTCAATACTTTTTTTCATTATCAAGATCAATGAGATAAGATCCGTTGTTTTTCTATCATATTTGCTATACTGTATCCTTTCATTATAATTTTAGATCATGAATATCAAAGTTATTTTAATGAAGTTACACTCCATTGTGTAAGACATGGTAATTTCACCTTTTTGGCAAAGTGCAAAAAAAAAAAAGTGTTTTTAAACAGCTTGTTTGAAAGACACTAATACATTCTCTTAATCTCTTGTCTGCTAATATATTTTTCCTTTCTATTTTAAACTGCTGTTGTATCATATTGTTGTTCAAACCAATATTACTTCTTCATTTTGATCAATTTGAAGAGTAAAAATGGATCGTCACGCATGAGCGACCCCAAGCTGTTTCTATAATGAGCTTAAGGCTTAACTTGAGGGACATTTAAACAGGTAAAGATGTGGCCATGGGTAATTAGCAGTGGCTTAGACTTCTTTTTCATATTGGGGATGCAATTCCCTAAAAACTTGCTAAAATTGATATAGTCCCTTTAATGTTTAACCTCACGAAATCCATTCTCCAATGTAAAAATGAAATATAAGCCACTGGTGATTCACCAAATACCACTTCATTTAGAATAAGTCCCTAAACACTTGTCAAATAAAACAATGCATGGGGTCACTCAAGTGTGACAAACTTCTTTTACCTGTTACATTGAATTAAGGAGAAACATTATTAATGATTTGAACACCCATAACTGATAACAGCTACAACAGAAAGACACACAAGATTAGACAAGCGATTATGAGAAAACACAAGTTTCTTTCTAACAAACTGTAATAGCACACACATTTTTTAGCACTTTTGTCAAAAAGGTGAAATCACCATGTTTTACAGAATGGAGTGTATCTTGAGTTTGATAAATCCGATATTCATGATCTAAAATTCTAATGGAATAGTACAGTATGACAAAGATGATGTAAAATCAACGGACCTAATCCCATCGATTTTGATAATGACAAAAATTATTGAACTTTGGGCATCTATGGGTACTAATCATTTTGGGACAGCCTGTAGACCAAAAGAGGACTTCCCCGTTAGGTCTATGACACCAACACACTTATATCTCATGACATTTATACCATTATACAAATCAGAGATTTCAGAAACCTTTCCCAACTTTCAAAGTCTATCTCAAGGATTACTGAACCAATACTGGACATGTTTGTACTTAGTGACATACAGTAAACTTGGGTCGTTTTGTGATGTACAACTTTAGTTTGTGGTTCATTTATTATTTTGAAACATCATTTTCTTAATTATTTTTACAAAGTCCCAAAGCCAAACAGTTGATTGGTAAATTGGTAATAAAAAATTGATTTGGTGGACAAAAAACCCTAATACAGTTCTTGTTTTAACATAGTGACGTTCACACTATACGCCACTATGTAATACCACTGTCAAATTGTGATGGATGGTCTCATTGGTCTGCACACTAGATTTCAATGAGATTGAGAATGTCGTGGTAATTGCATACATCGGTGTATAGACCAGCATAGCATTTCGTCACCTTCTTAAAATAATGGCCTAAGTCATATTTTCAAGATTTGAGAAAAACAGAGAAAGCTAAACCATATTCGTCACCTTCTTAAAATAATGGCCTAAGTCACATTTAGGTTTGGGGATATATGACTATTGAAATACAAATAATGCTGTCTGTCAAATCTGTTACATAAAAAGATTAGATTACTTAGGCCAATTTGCGAACATGGAACCCTAACCCTAACCCTATCCAAAAAGTAAATGGCCTAAGTCACACGCTTGACTTACATGACTTAGGCCATTATACTAACAGGGTATAAGCAGCATGCATGAATAGGCCTATATTTTAAGAAAGTGACGATTTGGTAGTTTGTGATGATAGCAAGTTTAAGACATTTATCATTCATACATACATACATACAACATGTATAAATTGTGATGCGCTTTCCCCCGGAGGCTCAAAGCGCTTACAAAGGTACAAAATAGCATAAGAATAATAAATTATAAACACAATGATATAAGAAGCAAACAATTAGTTTGGAAACCTAAATGTTTTGATCAAGTGCCTTCTTGAAGGCAAAAACAAAAACAGACTATCTAATGTAAATAATTCCATAATTATCAGCATCAACATTTTTGGGGAGGGGCAAACAGGGGGGGGCAGTGGCGTAGCTCAGGGGGGGCAGGGGGGGGCAAATGCCCCCCCTGACGGAAAAAAACCATTTGTGCCCCCGACCCCGCCCCCCACCCCCTAAAAAAAAAAAGGGGTGAGATAAAAAGGGAAAAAAGAGACAAATTGCGAAAAAAGACCGAGGTTATTAGCCAAATAGAAGGCAAAATTGTAAATGAAGTGCATTTACTGTGCGATTTTTTTTTACTGTGCGATTTTTTTTTGGACTGTGCGAATTTTTTCGACATTACCCTCCCCCCCCCCCACTTACGTGAAATTCACGAGGTAAGTGACTAGAATTTTTTTGGGGGCAACCTTTTACGAAAATTTTAGAAATCTTGCCCCCCCTGAAAAAAATCCTAGCTACGCCACGGGGGGGGGGGGGGGGGGCAAGAAAATGGTTTGGGAGGGGGGCAAGATTTTTATTGTAAAAATTGCCTGACATTGGTTTTGTTTGTTCTGAATTAGACATTTTAGACCAATTTGAAGGTATCTAAGAGTAATTTTAACATTAAAAGTCAACATTTTCGATTGGTTGGGGACATTAGGTGGGGGCTTGAGCTGACTGGGGGGAATTTTCCCCCATGGTTGACCCCCCACCCCAACCCCTCATCGCCAGTTGCTTGGCCCAAAACCAAATCTGTAATATTCAACATTTAGGCAACAACTTTTTTTCTTCTTTTTTTTAAATTTTTTAAATGGGTACATACTTTAATGACATTTTTGAAAAAATATTACAAAAACAAAATGTAATGGTAACAAAAAGAGTGTTAAACACACAATCATGGCTTAGAGGGGCTTGAGTTTGAATGCAAGCAGAAATAAAGGAAGAGTATCATAAAGAGAATTGTGTCGTAACAAAACAAACACTTTCAGTTTTCTTAAAATCAAGTTTCAAGATCTGGTTTTATAACATAGAGTAATATTTTTATATGGCCATGTGTTTTGAACTCGCCACCCTTCCCGTTGCATGTCCAGATTTTAGCCTTTTACACCATCTGAGATTTGAATTAGCATATCCCAATAACTACTTGTTCTACTCCATAAAAAGTAGGGGAGAGCGGGGCTAGTCCGCCCTTGGGGCAAGTCCGCCCACCACATGTTTCTCATCACTTGACTGTTGAAAAAGTATCAGACTTGTGTAATTTGGTTGCACCGGTTCATAGCAAAGTAACTATTAAAACTTCCCGGATACATCTCCCATAAGGATTTATATTGAATAATTGTTTTTAAATAATTTAAGTAAAATTATTTGTCATTAAAAATGTTGCATTAATCTAGAGATATCACAGCGATGGTTCTAACTTTTATAGCCATTCAAAAGGTAAGGGCTTTGCCTAACATATTATGCAGTTAACAACTTCCCAGTCCGTGTTTAGTAGGTATACCATGAGATTTACAAAAAAATGAGCCCTGGGGTGAGTTCACCCAATTTCGCCGGGGCGAGTCCGCCCATGCCCAATTACACGCTAAGAAGGGGGTGGACTCGCCCCAACATAATAAATGGACACATGACGTGTCCATTTCATATGTTGGAGCCACATGGCCTTATTTGTCATAGTTGTGTCTAGTTGACTTCTAATCAATCTTTACATGGAATAACTGATAGTTTCTGCAATATTTAACCTGCCTATGAAGCCGGAGGAGCTTGCCCATCATGAGGGCGAACCTGCCCCGGCGTGAGTAGTGTGGGGTAAGTCCGCCCTGTTGGTTATTTTCCTTACTCCTGCACTTACTAAAAGTTCTAGAGTGCTGAAACTATGGGGGTATGTAGCTAAGAAACATAGCTTTCTAACTTGTAAAATGAGTCCGCTAGGCAAGCCTGAAAATTAGAGGGCAGACTAGCCCCGCTCTCCCCTAGGCCTATATATTTTCTGAACGGTAATCTCACAAGGAATCCAAATATGCTATTTAAATTAAGATAGGACATAATGGTAACATGTTGTGATTAAGAATGTTAAAAAATTATCGATTTTTTTCATATTTTGATTAAAGCAATTACCCATCAGAACATAATGGTTGTCAAGGGTAACTTGTTGAAATATACTTTATCGGAAGGTGAATGAGCACAAACGTTTAAATTTCATATTGGTTAGTGTTTACAAATATATTTTTGGGGATATGCATCCTATCCTGATTTAAATGCCATTTTTGAATCCCCCTATTTGAGAGCTTTCCAAAAATGTATAATTTTGCTATCATCGGTTGAATACTTTTTTTGTTAAACCGATGAATAGGGCAAATTCACTGTGTAGCTAATAGGGAGAAAGCCAAGGACAATGCAATCGATTCATGATTACAATTGTTACATAATAGCTGACACGTTTGTTGAAACAGAAACTTATAGAATATAAAACAATCTATAAAATGAGACCAAAATCATGTTTGTACCATACAGGGATGAGGAGTTATTGTAAATTGAACGTAGAATTGGGAACATTTTCTATATTCCCCATAGAGATTGTACACAGCGCCATCGCCACCACCCCTGACTTTCGAAATATAATCAATCATATCTCAGCCAAACAGCTATAGCAATACACACAATGTAGCTAGATAAATAGGCTTTCAAATGACACCTCAACCATAGTTGTACCACATTTAGTTGTTGAGTTATTAGAGAAAGATGGATGATTCGTCACCAAAATGCAACACCACCACTCTTTTTGGTGGTGAGTTCAAAACACATGGCCATATTATACATGATTGTTTACATTAACAAACTCCCCTGAACATGTGAGTTAAAGGTCCCAAATGGGAATATTTTGTATCTAATTAAGAATAGACCTACAGTACATGTATCACATCAAAGTCAAACAGGGGCAAAAACAACTATTTAAGTAATGGATAATAAATTAATGATTATTAAATAAATAATTATGATTAGTTAATGATTAATTAATCAATAATTAATGATCAATAATTAATTATCAATTAACTAATTATTAATACTTATTAATCATCAATTTATTATTGAGTAATTAATGAATAATGAATAATTAACTAAAGATTAATTAATAATAAATAATTAATGATAAATAATTAATCAATAAATAATTAATCAATAAATAATTAATCATTTATTAATTACTAATGGTTATTTATAAGCATCAATTAATTATTAATTAATTACTGTACTAATAACTAACTTTTTTACAAAGTTTTCAATTGCAATCTTTAAGTTATCATTATTTTATGTTCATATTTAATACCTAAACTGGACTCAAAAAGAAACTTATACTTTTTTACATGGTCATATCTTGAAAATCTGTCCATCAAAATGAACCAAAATGACACACAGGATTACTTCAATACTCTACTCTAATGACATGTCAATATCCAAACGGTTACCTTTCTGACAGAACTGAAAAATGCACTGGCATGGAATCGCTTGCTATATGACCATGTGAACAATTATAAGTTTCTTTTTGAGCCCAGTTTATATTTTATATCCATGTGAAAAAAGTTTCTTTTTGAGCCCAGTTTATATTTTACCTCTCTATATCACAGTTGCCATGTCTTTAAACTATAATACAACTGATACCTATTCAAACCTTTCATATTAACAGCAAGTTTGATATATGCCCATCTAAAGTCAAAGTTTAGTTAGTTAGCTCCAAGTATACAGCGTGTATCAAAAAGAACGCAACACTTTTTGTCGAGAGCTGTACGGTCACAGTAAACGACAAATCACTCTAAAACTTATATATTCTGTTAGGTCTACTTATTGGCTATCACATAGTCAAATTACAACGATATCGATTCTTTATTCGCTGAGATATTCAAGGTATAAGTAGAGAAGTGCAAAACACGTTTTACATCGTTCGCTCTAAAAACTTGGATTTTCCTGTCCGATTAGTGTTATGGGTTAACAGTCTAATAACTATGTAACTTTTATGTCTGGAATGGTTTCTTAATTTACTTTGTTTGAGTAAGGTGGTACATAAAATCATTGAATCGTGTTATCTGATAATCATTCGACCATTTGAATACGTCAATCAAACTTTTTTTAAAGTTCTGAACCACCGATTGCTATGATCACCACATAATGTCTATGGTACGTTCTTTCATAAATTAAAGTTCATAATCGATGCATCTTAAAACAAGGACAGCATTTTGAGGGTCGAGCAGCACCATAATGTCCCATTCACAACAGACTAACAATGACTGATTCATGCAAGATAATTACTACCTTCAATGGACTATTCCATTTGTTTATCTTTTGAATAATGTGCCATACTGTTTTATTTATGACATTAACGAGAAAAAAAGAGAGAGGATTTGCAAACAGACTTTGTAATCTGGATTTTCAAGTTGTGTCATTAACTATCAACTAATTTATTGCCAGATTTAATTAATATTGATATGATACTGTAATAGCCAGACATTTGATACCTTTAACATGACATTTTCTTCTCAGAATGATGAGTTTGATTCCAATTATTTAAGTACAATGAGTTATTAAAGTGTCTTGCTAATATTCACCTGACAAGAAAATCAGGCATACAGGATAAACGATGTAAAACGTGTTTTGCACTTGTCTACGTTTATCGTTGATATCTCAGCGAATCACTAATCGATATCGCTGTAATTTGACTCTGTGATAGCCAATAAGTACACCTAACAGAATATATAAATTTTAGAGTGATTTGTGATTTGCCGTAATCGGCAAGCTCGCGACAAAAAGTGTTGCGTTTTTTTTGATACACCCTGTATATTTCTGTCAGCAAACCAATACAAACAGTACCATTTAACTGCATTCCAGGTCAGTACGTATATAGAAGGCTCTTATGACCCACATAATTGGACATACTATATTAATGTGAGCTAAGACGTGAGTAATTCGCCTTGCCTTGTCTAGGTATATGCTTGCAAAAAAATCACAGTTGAGCATTGATCACTATTATCAGTTATGTCTGCTGCAGTGATTGGATGACAGGGCTGTGTGAAAATAGTGTGGGTGGCCTTTGTAAAACAATGAAACCAAGTGTACTTGACGTTTAGGGTGGTCCTATTTAACACTATGCTGAAGTACCAAATACACACTGGATCAATGATGTGACCTTGCTAGAAAATAAGTTGATCTCTGCAACGAGCCTATTGAACATGTACCAGTACAGGGTGTATCAATGTAAAGTCTCAATGTAAAGCCCAATTAATTATTATGATATCCTGAAAATATGAGATCAATCCGATGAAAATTAAGAAAACTAGCATAATTTGCGTAAACCATGTCATTTACAGGTTTGTACAATGGGATTTACATTGTATAGACCAGTAAATAACGTGGTTCACGTTTCAATACGTTAACATAATTATAAACATAGAAAATAGTCTATCACTCAGTCAATAGCAAAGATTAGTTTGGTAATCCATTTAATTCTGGCACAAATCAATACTGGCTAAATAATCCACAAATTAGATGCATGCATATTCTGTGCAAATTGAAAAAGTTCTCGAACCCACTGTAAATGGTTCATTAGCATGATAAGAAGTAGAATTGGCATACATAGTGTGCGCATTCATGTTACTCTACTGTTAATGACCATTGTACATACTACACAATAGATTGCCTTGCCTAATAGGTCACAACTTCCTTAATTAATTATGGATATTTCTCATCTTTTCAGGATTTTATCTTTATCGGTTGTACTTTACATTGAAATAAAAATTGGTCATGCTTCAGTGATTTAACAAGGATTAAAACCATCATCAAAAAGTGTCCTAATTTTTTTGATACACCCTGTACAGGTTTGTTTCATTATCTGTAGTATCATACTCACTGCCGCGAGAAAAATGCCTGAACTTAACTTAAGAATCCCAGACTGTAACTTTGAACATCCAATGCATGAAGGAAGTATTCTTTAAACAAATAATTAATTACAAAATGAATAGAAAAGATGATTTACCTGTTGGTGGCTCTGGTCCCAATAACGTTGTAGTAGGTAACACTGTTGGTAATGTTGGTGGTACTGTTGCTGGTGTTAGAAGTTCAGTTGGTGGTTCAGTTGGTGGTTCAGTTGGAGGTACTGTTGGTGGTTCTGTTGGTGGTACCGTTGGTGGTTCAGTTGGAGGTACTGTTGGTGGTTCAGTTGGTGGTTCAGTTGGAGGTACTGTTGGTGGTTCAGTTGGAGGTACTGTTGATGGTTCTGTTGGTGGTACTGTTGGTGGTTCAGTTGGAGGTACTGTTGGTGGTTCAGTTGGAGGTACTGTTGGTGGTTCTGTTGGTGGTACTGTTGGTGGTTCAGTTGGTGGTACTGTTGGTGGTTCAGTTGGAGGTACTGTTGGTGGTTCAGTTGGAGGTACTGTTGGTGGTTCTGTTGGTGGTACTGTTGGTGGTTCTGTTGGTGGTTCTGTTGGTGGTTCTGTTGGAGGTACTGTTGGTGGTTCAGTTGGAGGTACTGTTGGTGGTTCTGTTGGTGGTACTGTTGGTGGTTCTGTTGGTGGTTCTGTTGGTGGTTCTGTTGGTGGTTCAGTTGGAGGTACTGTTGGTGGTTCAGTTGGAGGTACTGTTGGTGGTTCTGTTGGTGGTACTGTTGGTGGTTCAGTTGGAGGTACTGTTGGTGGTTCAGTTGGAGGTACTGTTGGTGGTTCTGTTGGTGGTACTGTTGGTGGTTCTGTTGGTGGTTCTGTTGGTGGTTCTGTTGGAGGTACTGTTGGTGGTTCTGTTGGTGGTTCTGTTGGAGGTACTGTTGGTGGTTCTGTTGGTGGTACTGTTGGTGGTTCTGTTGGTGGTTCAGTTGGTGGTTCAGTTGGAGGTACTGTTGGTGGTTCAGTTAGAGGTACTGTTGGTGGTTCTGTTGGTGGTACTGTTGGTGGTTCTGTTGGTGGTTCTGTTGGTGGTTCTGTTGGTGGTTCTGTTGGAGGTACTGTTGGTGGTTCTGTTGGTGGTACTGTTGGTGGTTCTGTTGGTGGTACTGTTGGTGGTTCAGTTGGAGGTACTGTTGGTGGTTCTGTTGGTGGTACTGTTGGTGGTTCAGTTGGAGGTACTGTTGGTGGTTCAGTTGGAGGTACTGTTGGTGGTTCTGTTGGTGGTACTGTTGGTGGTTCAGTTGGAGGTACTGTTGGTGGTTCAGTTGGAGGTACTGTTGGTGGTTCTGTTGGTGGTTCTGTTGGTGGTTCTGTTGGTGGTTCTGTTGGAGGTACTGTTGGTGGTTCTGTTGGTGGTTCTGTTGGAGGTACTGTTGGTGGTTCTGTTGGTGGTACTGTTGGTGGTTCTGTTGGTGGTTCAGTTGGTGGTTCAGTTGGAGGTACTGTTGGTGGTTCAGTTGGAGGTACTGTTGGTGGTTCTGTTGGTGGTACTGTTGGTGGTTCAGTTGGAGGTACTGTTGGTGGTTCAGTTGGAGGTACTGTTGGTGGTTCTGTTGGTGGTACTGTTGGTGGTTCAGTTGGAGGTACTGTTGGTGGTTCAGTTGGAGGTTCTGTTGGTGGTACTGTTGGTGGTTCAGTTGGAGGTACTGTTGGTGGTTCAGTAGGAGGTACTGTTGGTGGTTCTGTTGGTGGTACTGTTGGTGGTTCAGTTGGAGGTACTGTTGGTGGTTCAGTTGGAGGTACTGTTGATGGTTCTGTTGGTGGTATTGTTGGTGGTTCAGTTGGAGGTACTGTTGGTGGTTCAGTTGGAGGTACTGTTGGTGGTTCTGTTGGTGGTACTGTTGGTGGTTCAGTTGGTGGTACTGTTGGTGGTTCAGTTGGAGGTACTGTTGGTGGTTCAGTTGGTGGTACTGTTGGTGGTTCAGTTGGAGGTACTGTTGGTGGTTCAGTTGGAGGTACTGTTGGTGGTTCAGTTGGAGGTTCTGTTGGTGGTACTGTTGGTGGTTCAGTTGGAGGTACTGTTGGTGGTTCTGTTGGTGGTACTGTTGGTGGTTCAGTTGGTGGTACTGTTGGTGGTTCAGTTGGAGGTACTGTTGGTGGTTCAGTTGGAGGTACTGTTGGTGGTTCTGTTGGTGGTACTGTTGGTGGTTCTGTTGGTGGTTCTGTTGGTGGTTCAGTTGGAGGTACTGTTGGTGGTTCAGTTGGAGGTACTGTTGGTGGTTCTGTTGGTGGTACTGTTGGTGGTTCAGTTGGAGGTACTGTTGGTGGTTCAGTTGGAGGTACTGTTGGTGGTTCTGTTGGTGGTACTGTTGGTGGTTCTGTTGGTGGTTCTGTTGGAGGTACTGTTGGTGGTTCTGTTGGTGGTTCAGTTGGAGGTACTGTTGGTGGTTCTGTTGGTGGTACTGTTGGTGGTTCAGTTGGAGGTTCAGTTGGAGGTTCAGTTGGTGGTTCAGTTGGAGGTTCAGTTGGTGGTATCGTTGGTGGTTCTGTTGGAGGTACTGTCGGTGGGTCAGTTTGAGGTTCAGTTGGTGGTTCAGTCGGAGGTTCTGTTGTATAATTATAATTATAATAATAATAATAATAACTCGGATTTATAACGCGCACTTATCCATCCTTTAATGTAACATTAAGAAGGGGGGAAGGAAAAAAGTTTGACAAGATGACTGAATTTTAAGTATAGGCCTATGTCCAAAACAAATGCCAAACTGTGTTTTTTTAATTTTAAATAAGATCAGAAGAAATGCTATTTTATCAAAGGTTTTGGACAAAAATCCCCATAATAATAGTAATAATAATACAGTACATTTTATTATAATGCAAATCTCTTACGGGACGGATCCACAGCACCAAATAAGTTCCCTATTGCTGTGTGTGTGGTTAAGAGGTCAAAAGAGGTCAAATTTAAATGGTTCCTTCAAATCATTGTTTGTATTGAAGATCTAGATGTCTTCTGCCTCAAAACAATCAACTTTGTGGGGGTTGACCAGCATTTGTTTTGCTACCACCTAATTAAAGTTGTATGATCCAATCACTTTTTGGGGGATATGACTTCAGAAGAACCCCCATATTTTTTTTTCATTATGTCTAAAAATGGTCCATTTAGAAATTATAGGCTAAAATGTGGTGAATTACTGCCAAAGGTGGTTAACCACCAGCCAGTTTGTATACTACTCAATGGGCAAATGTATTGTGACCGTGTGCTTCTAAAATAAGAACCATTGGAGTTATGCAACTCAAACTTTGGAATGTGACAATTTTAAGGACGATTTTTCATGTAAAATAGAAAACATCAAGTTCAAAATCAGGCCAGCTACCAGAACAGCTACTACTACTCAATGGGCAAATGTATTGTGACCTTGTGCTTCTAAAATAAGAACCATTGGAGTAATGCAACTCAAACTTTGGAATGTGACAATTTTAAGGATGATTTTTCATGTAAAATAGAAAACATCAAGTTCAAAATCAGGCCAGCTACCAGAACAGCTACCTTTAAATCTAGCTTATGTACAACAGGCTGTCGAAGAATTTTAGGTCTATAAATCGGTGGAAACGGTGAAATCATGTAAAATACTGAAAGTCCATAAAAAGCTACTGATTTTGGGCCTAATATGGAGGAAACAATCTACAAATGCCAAATTATGAAACATTTAGGTACATACAGCTGCACTTTGTATATACCTTTTTAGGACATTACCGAGGGGTCTATAAATAAACAACAGCAGATATTTCTTGAAAGTGTCCGTTATGCACTTCCAGGTTTACGCACGCATTGGTGGAATTATGTCTATAGCATTATGACGCTGACTATCCCCTCCCCCTCCCCTCCCCCTCCCCCATTCCTTGTGCTGAGGGTGGGAAAGTAACTGTAGAGCAACACTGACCTGTGGGACCAACGGTTGGCCCAATAGTACTCGCAACAGCAACACTCGTCAGGAGCGGAGTAGGGACAATGGCTGGCACTGTCGTGAGATGACGCGTAACGATTAAATCAGGGTCCTCGCAGCTGACGCCATCCCTCTGTAATTCGTACTGGACTTCGCACGCACATTTATAAGAGCCCATGATATTAATGCAGATCTGGTCACAGTCGGCCGTGCTACGAAAGCACTCATCAATGTCTAGAAAAGTAACGCAAGTGGTATTTAAACTGTTGTCATGCTGACAATTCTCGTTCACTTTTTTTTATGCGAGTTTCAAAAACAGGACCCACTATGGTAAAAGTAATGATTGTTGCTGCATGGTCATCATTATAGTTTGATCAGTTCCAAATTAGCGAGGAATATTATCGGTTTTTATCTCTCCGCGCACAAAAATAATCCAAGCTTACGCGCGCGATTATGGCCACACGCACACGTTTTTTGCTGCACGCATGCATCACGCATATGATACACAGTGCATTTGTTGGCTTCACGCACACCCGCATATTTCTGTATAATTCATTCGCTCCTGTAATGAGGCTTCGCCAATTTGGAGCTAATCAAACTTATACACCTAGCACAAAAAGTCCCTGACCAGGTGCTTTTGTGGTTGGCTAATTCAAAAATAGATAATCGGTACCAAAAATCTGAGATATACATTAAATGAGCAAATTTCTTCTCCGCAGTTTGATACCTCATTCAACAAAATCGAATGGATACTTTTAAAGTTATGACGATTTCAATGACCGCACATAACAACAGCAAAGTTGCACTAGGTATATATAGGAAATTATTGATTTGTATGTGATTACTGTCATAACTGTGTGCTATCTGAACGAGCCACCTAGGTATCTGGATGAATGGGTCTGGAGTGATTGCGGTATACAGGGTGTGACTAGCTGTGAAGATTAAACACCCCTGCTGATTAGCTGCGAGTCTTTACACACACATTTTCACTGCATTATCACACACAAATGAATGATTTCCTATACCTAGTGCAACTTTGCTGTTGTTATGCACCGTCATTGAAATCGACATAACGTATCAATTCGATCTTTATTAATGAGGTATCAAACTGCGGAGAAGAAATTTGCTCATCTAATGTATATCTCAGATTTTTGGTAGCGATTATCTATTTTGAATTAGCCAACCTCAAAGCACCTGGTCAGGGACTTTTTGTGCTAGGTGTATATATACTTTGTTCACCTCACTCTGTGCAGTGATGTCTGGGTGTATTCAAGTGATCGGTGCAGCATTTAAATGCGAGGCTGGGATTCATCATTGACTGCATACCTTACGTTAGCACATTACAATCATGCGCGCAATCATGGCCTGAAAAAATGTTTTTTTCCCGGCAAGCGATTCCAAATGTCCCTCCAAAATGGAATGCATTTCTTAATGAAAGAGTAACATTTCCCTCCAAATGCCAAAATTTCCCTCCAAATGCTCAAATTTCCCTGCAAGGAGCTTTCCGTATTGCCTACTTTTTCAGCCTGTGCGCGCAATGATGAAGTGCGCTCTTTGAAATACCCTGGGAGGTCACTGCACAGAGTTTTGTGAATAAGTAAATAGTAAAATCCTTGAAGATTACTGCTCGCGATAAAGGTTTTAAAAAAAGACCACATGAAATGACCATTCATTAGATATTATTGTTAGTCAACATTTGAACTTGCAAAGTGTTTGTAAAAAATTGTCCTGAACGAATTTCTGTTTTTCTATACTGGTTTGAAAACCTACCCCATACAACATATTGTCACGTACCCCCCTTATACATAAATTCACTGAGATATACCAGCAACATTTCGGAGCACCAGCCGGGAATCGAACCCGGGACCTTCCGATTAAATGTTGAACGCGCCAGTGTATAGACCAAAAGAGGACTTCCCCGGTCAGGTCTATGACACTAACACACTTATATATTGTGACAATATCCATGTATACTGGGTAAGGATCGAAGCACTCAATCTTCTTGCAGAGTGCTCAATGCAATGCAGACCAAATGTGATGCGATCTGTAAAACCCGCCACATGGTGGCATTTTTCATATTGGAGATATTTATATCATAAGAAAGCTAAAACTGTGCTGATAACAGAACTGTTTCGATCATTTTTCTACGATTACTACAAAAAAAGTTATGAGTGAATGATGATTGTGATGTAATAAAAAGCTACAAAACAATAAATCATGAAAACAGGCCAAAAAAGATACATAGTTCAATATAGAATAACATTATGAGGTTAATAATAAAAGGGACTTAAGTAAGTTTTTGAAGGTGAAATTTCATGAAAGATGATGACACAAAGTATTGGAATTAAATTTTCTTTTAAAAAATCTATACAAAAAATCTAAAAAAAATAAAAATTTGATTTTAATTTGACCCATAATCCCTAGTTCACATTTTGCGACATCCAACGGGTTTTCACAGATCGCATCACAAATATAGAATATTTGGTCATTATTTTCTTGAATACATATATTTATTTCTCAGTAAAAAACTTAACAGCACACTCCTTTCATCCTTGTGTTTCCCCCTCCTCTTATCCTCACCCCTTCCCCTTCTTACCTACACAGGTGATCCCATCCGCAGCCTTCTCATATCCATCAAAACACTCTGAAATAGAATATAGAAGTAAAAATGTATTCCATATTCCTTCCTAATAGAGGAGAAAAATGTAACACTTTCTACACAGCAGGCGACTGCAGAGGACAGTTGCAAAGGTTCATAAAATGTTTCAAATGCATTAAAATAAGTACAAAAATGCCTAGTATTTGTTCAGTAATCCTTGAGATAGAAAGTTGAGAGAGGTTTCTGAAAGATCTGTTTTGTACATGGTAAAACCAATAGCCGCATGGAAAGTGTTAAAAGGATTATTCAAGTTGTTGCTGATGAGGCAGTTTTAGTAATGATGACGTCACAATATTGGGTATGGCTATATATCCCAACAGCACTTTCGACACAGACAACTGGGCGCGAATTTCAAATAATCACAGGTTAGGGATGTGCAGTTTAAATTTGTTTTATAGTATATTATATTTCTGTGATACTATTTGAGGCATAAACACATACTTAAAACAATATTATGTGATTTTTTTCAAACTTTTACACATATTTTGTTCTCTCTTATAGATATTTCGTCTTTATGCCATAGGGTAGGTGTGGGTAATACGGGACCTTTAAGACATTTGCATAATTAAAATACAAAATAACTGACTCAAATTTAAGCAAAGTTTGTTATTTGTAATCTACATTTTATAAACCTTTATTGTAATAAAAAACAGAGTCATTCTATGTTTGGTTTGGCTGTTATTATCAAATACTGACCTCATCATAAATGTCCCATCTTACCTACACGTGAAGGTAATATGGGACATTGTTTTGAGGACATTGTTTTGGTATGAAAAGTTATTTGACATTAGAGTAACTGTTAAAAAACTACAAATAATGGTCCAGTAATCCATTTAAGAGATAATAATGCATGAAGTACATTGGTACAAAAAAAAGGTACATTGCTACAAACAAAAAAAAACAAAAAAGTAGGGTAGGTGTGGGTAATACGGGACCTTTAAGACTTTTGCATACCGTCATGCTGGCTGTCCCATATTACCTTCACCAATTGTGAACCCACGGCTCCCATTCAATGCATTATAACACCAATGTACACTGTACTAGCGAAGCACACACACAATACATATTGGACCAACACCTGAAACATGCTTAATAATGCAAGAATTCAGGTCACGCCCCCTTTCCTTTTCTTTACCATCATATTCTATGAAAACACTATTTTTATATTATACCAAAAATATGGGTGCATTTTTCCTTACCTTGACAGGTTGTGGTGATTTTCTGGCTGGTAATTCTTCCGGTAGCTTTGATAATAGTCATGAAATTCACTAAGGGTTTGATCTATCTATAGAGGGCGCTATTTAAAGTGCTAGTAATGCCAGACGGCTGTAGATGAGATTTCAGTGATGCAGTCCCATATTACCTTACGGTCCCGTATTACCCACACCTACCCTATAAGAGAGAGTGTTCTGACCAATCAGGTAAAGCTCAATTTTTGAAATTGTGCTGATCTTCAGATTTAATGCTCACCATCGGGAAATACCTCACAAGTGAGGTACATTGTCATAGAGGTTGTGCAGTTTACATCTACCCAGGTGCCGTCCGTTTCCAGGTATAGGCAGTCTGCCGCAGTGTCGTAGACTCCATTGGGTGGTTCTCCGTTGAGCCAATCTGAAAGAAACATGCATCAGTCTTTTCATCGTATTTTTAAAATTTGAATTTAAATGTTGAAAGAAAATGGTCATCTGAAAGAACTTATCATGCAGGGAGAACTCAAGTTTGAAAGGGAAGTAGGTGTAAGCATAGACCTTGAATATCGGTACAATCATGTCTATTGAAATCCCATTGAAATGTTGTGTAGAGCTGATACTATATGTGCATCTCGCTCACACCTGTATAAATGGCATGTTTGAAAAGCCCGGTAATAAATGTGGATACTGCTAGTCTATTGCAGCAACAGCATATCTCATAGTAGCGGATGGGATATATAACAACAGTTTGAGAAAAGAAGCCACGGTGAAAATTCAAATATTTCTAATATTCTAAATACGAGGGTCGTTCAATAAATAATGAAAGTGATCATGGTATGGGATGCATGAGTGATTCTATTGAGGGATAATGTGATCAATACAAAGTATGAACCTTTGACTTTCAAACAATACACTTTTGGATTGCTAGATACCTTTGGTTATGTAACGTCATTAACATAAACACAATAGGTTTCAGACACTGACTGAAATCTGTCAATTATTTGGCTGGATATGTAATATGTTGAATATGGGTTGATTGATACATTTGCGTATATCTTGGCAATGCAAGCATAAAAACAGATACCACTTGGCACATAGTTAGAACACACATTTATCTCTGTTTGACACTCTTTTTTAGATCTGAATTTCTTAATACAAACAAGAAGGGACCATCTCAAATACGCTTTTATTTAGCAAAATCCGCAATAATATACCTTAAAAAACAACAAAGGATAAAGAACAATGGAGGGATTATAATTTGGTAAATTGTTGTGGGATGTAAAGCAATAATAGTAGGGATTTCAAGAGGAGCTGTTCATATAATTTCCTCAAACCGGTGAAATTATGTGACGATTACTTTAACAATACATATCTAATAGCTCTAAAGATAACAGCTATAATAGAGGTTGTGGCAGCCATCTTTGATTGATACATTTATGTATATCTTCATTTTGACTATCACAATATTTATACACATTGATTTATGCATTTTTCATTATTTCTGATTAGAATTTGAAGGCACAGTAAGCTTTTATCTGGTAAATTTCATGATTTTAGCCATTTTTGGCCCAGTTCAAAATGATCTGCCGTCTGCGCATGCGCATATTTTTTGCAGGTTTCATGCGAATAAGTTCAGATAATTAGTTAGCTATCATATGGAATCTCCCAAACTGGTTAATTGCTTTGATTTTTCCTAATTTGTTTGATTTTCCGCAATATTAGTGATTCACTGACTGGGCATTTTTCAATGAAATTGGCTATTTGAAATACTGATATTTGTATACTTTTTATTCAATTGCCTCTCCTTACTTTTTCCTCTTATATTACATATATCAAATTACTCAGGGATTAAAGTTATTGTCTTTTTTTATTTTACTTACACGAAAAAAATGGGATTTACCTGCTTCTGGTGTCATGTTATGCAATCTTCTTACCACATGTTTCATACAAAAAAATTCAAATTTACCGCCAAATAACTGATTTAGCAGTGTCCTAAGTGTACATACTTTGAGACAATGCTATGACGTCATAGTTCACACTTAGAAATCCAAAACTGTATTGTTTGAAAGACAAAGGTTCTTACTTTGTATTGATCACACTATCCCTCAATAGAATCACTCATGCATCCCATACCATGATCACTTTCATAACTTACTGAATGACCCTCGTATATTAAATTAATAATATCGAGGGCTTAGAGGTAGAACTGACTATGTCCAAAAATGTCTTATGGACATACACCTGCTGGACATGGCCTGTTTTGCAACAAAACTAAAAACACCTTCACGGACATAATCAAAAAGGGGGGGGTACGGGTACATAGACATAGACACTTTTTTCCACAGAAAGAAAGTTCATATCCATGTTACTTGTACAATTATCTGGACAAAGTCAAAATGGACATAGTCAGTTCTACTTCTACGCCCTCGATATATAGACTCGGACAAACTGGCGTAAATTAAATTAAATTAATATTAAATTATATTACATCAATACGCATATTCACTGATATGTGATTGATGTAACACTCTTTGTGAAGATGTATAGACATCTACTTTACCCTGTTTTAAGTAACACCTAAACTCGAACCTATGAGTTCGATGGACAACAAGCACGTCTTTTCAAATCAATACTTAACGCATGTGAACGAGTCGAGTGACGTTTTACTCATGAATTTTGAGAAGTTGTTTCATGACGGTGCAAAAGATTACACAGGCTTTTGTGTTGCGATTTTTGCGATTTTAATCTGAGACGAGCATAGTTTCAATAGAAAGTACTCCCTTCGCCATCCATACCTTCATTATCTATGGTGTAAGGCTGGCACCTGCTAACCATGGGCATTTGGTGAGAGAGAATGTGATATGCAAAAAGTGGAACATGCCAAGTTGCCTCAAATGGGTCTTTGGGAAACAAGTTGGTAACTTTAAAAAATAGGTTCTTGAATGAGAACTGTTTCAAAAAGCAGGGGACGTTTAGGTGTTTTGTTATTACAAATCCCCCCAAACTGTTTTCAAAAGATAATGTAGTCATTGGGTAACATTTAAAAAAAATGGAGTGTTGGTGAGAATGAAGCTGAAAATGGGGTCTCAACAGCCCATGTTAATGGTTTAAGTTAATAGCTTTTCCCAAGCTGCAGGCGTCTGCAGATGTCATAAAATGTTTCAAAAATGTCAAAATTATTGAATTTCATTACAATATTTGGAATCACCAAAAGAAATGCATTGAAATAAGTACAAACATGCCTAGTATTGGTTCATTAATCCTTGAGATATATAGACATATATAGAAATTTGGGAAAGATTTCTGAAAAATCTGGTTTTTGTATATGGTAAAACTGATAGCAGAGAGGGTTAAAATGCAATTCCACAATGATAGATACCATTTTGCTATAACACTTTTCACTTACTCCAATAGCCATTTGACATATCGTCTTTCCAGTATTTTGTTTGATCAGCGATACTTCCACATATCCACATGCCTTCCTCCTCTAGATCGTCGCAGTTCAGCGCCAAGAATATCTTGCCACTATTGGCTATCACTGTGGCGATGTCGTTATTCTCCGCTGCCGTGGTTGTAGCGAGAAGACCGCCTCCCAGGAGAGCGCACATGTCCTTCGCGCCGTACCATGTGCCGGTGAAATCCAGGTCGATGTAGAGACAGCGGCCTGACCATACTTCCCACGAGGCAGGGCAAGCGGCTGTGAGGTATTGAGAATGAGTGGAAAAGTATTGGAGATTGAATCATTATACCTCAGGAATTTTATTTTCTTCATGCATCTCAATTCAATAGGTCACTATTTGTGTGATAACGTATCCCCGATGAAGTGATACCTACACTCTTAAAAAACAGGGTCAAATTGACTAAGGACGAGATTCAATGCACCCAACCTAAAACAACGGGGTTAAATGTTTACCACTGACTCTATTCATGTGCTATAATATGGTATACCGGGTGGTTCAAAAAAATGTTGACCCAAGTTCAAAGTAGTTTTTCAACCACATTTAAAGTTTCAGAGAATTTGCGTTTACTTTGTCTTAATCAGCAGTTAAGTTTTGAAATTATCCTGAAAAGATGGCACGTTTAGCTTCATTGGTTCTTCAGATATGGTTCATTACAGAAAACATGTACAAAACTGACTTGTCCACGGGAGCGTCATTTAGTTTGTGTCTTAAACAAAACAGCATGCTCTAGTTTCAGAGTTGAAAAGCCCGCCCTGACAAAGTATCCTAATCTCTATGCTTATGTGCCATTCACATTCAAGAAAGAAACGTAGATACGTATTAGGTAGGTAATGCCAAGCACCAGACAGATGTTTGAGATGTCTCCTTTTTTTCTTTTTCTCCTATTTTTACAATTTGTGACCAATCATGTGTAAGTCCACTTTGTGCATTCCATCTCTACTAAAGGACGCTCCCGTGGCCAAGGCAGTTTTGTGCATGCTTTCTGTAATGAACCATATCTGGAAACCAACCAAGATAAATGCACCATTTCATCAGGATAATTTCAAAACTTACTGCTGATCAAGACTAATAAACAGAAATTCTCTGAAACTTTAATTGTGGTTGAAAAATTACCTTGAACTTGGGTCAACTTTTTTTTGTTTTGAACCACCCGGTATGCCATGAATACCATCCAAATATACATTGTCACCATTCCCTACTACCTACCTCTCCCCATAAAGTGGCACCATGGGGAGCCCTACCCCGATTAACTCCTCTATCAACCACATGTTTACACACAATGGCCTCAAGGAACCTAATATTCCACAATTTGAACAGTAACGGCCTCATAGGGCCTGATTGAACGAACACCTTAAAAATGAACACCAACTAGAAGTGTTCATCACAGACGAACTGGTCATACACCTGCTCATTAGGGGATAGACTGTACAGAGATAAGATGGAGGAATTCTAACCTTGTGAAATTCCAAAGAGAACTGGATGAGGCTAGCAACCCACAGTGGGAGCATGCCAAAGAGCACAGTGGAAAACTGCAAAGTCTTAGCTTTAAAATGCTTTTTAATTGAGTCAAATCGGATATTCAGTTTTGATGTTATGGTCACTTTAATTGACGGAATTTCGAAAATCGGAGGCGTTTTGTATTCGTTTGTGTGTAGAAAACGCTCACCCTGTGCTTTTTAGCAAATTCAGTTAAAATTATATATAAATTAAACAATTGTAATTTTCTATAATTTTTTTGGTAATAATATTAAATTAATCCATTGCGCATAATTATTTATCAAATTTTTAAGTTAACGCCATTTCTTATGTATTTCTTTATTTTTTCTCACCCGGCTATATTTAAGCTCCTCATCTTTAAAATCGCGATAAAAATCCTAATTTACATGCGATTTTCATCAAAATGGACTCAAAATGTGTCTAAATTCAAGCTTTACAATATATGAACAATTATTTTCATCTCATATGTCAATTTATAATTTTATAAGCAATTTTAATATTTTTGTATACGTTTCGCTTGATATCTCAAAACAAGGAAACGCGCAAACGTGCGAAACCGTAACAAACGTAACTCAAAAACGAAATATCGTGTGACCGTGGAAATTGGCACAAATGTTGAGCATACAGAGGCCTACAAAACTATGAAGAGTTTTTTTTAAAACGACCTTGCGTTTTTAAATGGCGCTGCGAAATACCCTGATTGGACGCTTCCCGGTTACCATGGCAACCGCGAAAAAAATCCGGCTTCATGGTTTTGTGCGTATTGTCCATACGCACCCATTCCCTAAATATGGTAGTTATGCGACATTTTGTTATTGAGTTCTGTTCGTTACGCTGTTTAGCCAATCAGAGGCCCTGCATGGTTACCATGGCAACCCGACCAAAACAAAACATGTTTTTTAAAACTAGGGGTCATGCTTGACATTTTGGTATATTACATGTCTTAGTTGAAGTCCGGGAAAGTGGTGAAATTCAAGATCAAAAATTTGCTCATTGATACCCATACCCCCCCCTTAAGAGAACAACGTATTTAAGCAATGGGCTCAAAGAACTACTGGAACTCCACAATTTCACACATTCATTGCAACACATGAAATATTCAACACATGAAATATTTTGAGGTGTTACCCTTCTCTCCCCCTCCCCCTTCCATAAAAGTCCTAACAAAGTTTATAAAAAGACCAACAAATGCTGTTTGTGAGCGAAGCCCTGGTTTTGTATACTTCTTTTTGTTTAAAAAGGTAAAAATGTTGGTAAAAATGTCCACTTTTGCCAAATTTCCCTCCCCCCCCCCCCCCCAAAAAAAAGGCCACATTTTTGGAAAAACTTCCACTTTTGACAAAATCCACCTCCTAAAATAAATATTGGTTACGGGCCTGCCTCACAACCCCATCTCCCCTACCAACCTAATTCCCCTCTCAACCCCTTACCCCTCCCAACTCCCCTCCTCTTCCCATGCCAACTTACCATCCACCGTTTCTCTCTCACAAGTGAGTACCATATTATGGAACACACCACAAATATGGTCCTCCCACAAGCCATTGGAATTCATATACATGCAGTCAGATTCCCCAGCAAATTCTCCGATGTTGTCAGGTTCATACCCTTCCCATGCTATACGAGAATAACAAAAATCAAACATAGTAGGGTAAACCAATAATAAACTGCATACACTAACGACCTCCTACCCTAAGATGACCATAACAAATCTGGTTAGGTCTATATTATATAGTAACCTAACCAATCTATTTGCCCTTTGGCTATTCTATTTGAAATGGACATTAAATTTGGTTCAGGATAATGTTTGACTCTATAAATGTTCACAAATCTATCCTTATTGGAAACCACAAAATGGTTCTGTATCAACCAAAAATGGTTCTGTATCATGTTTGGGGAACTATTTTGGTTCTATAACCCTAACTGTACTACATCATACGGCAACTGGGCGGAAAACATGTTTTTATAACCCGGCGTGTTTTTATAACCCGCCGGACCCAGGCTATATAACGAGGCGAATATACTCGCCTCGTGTCGACTGACAGACGTGGTGTAGTGGCTAGGATCTGGGCCCGGGTACTGGAGGTCCGTGGTTCAAATCCCGGGGGTGTCGGGTGACCTTTCTGGTGAATTTTGGGGGTGGGAAAATAAATCTGTTGCTGTGTGGTGAAATAGAGTTAGGGTTAAAGAACCTTTAAGGGTTCTCCTGGCAAGACAACCTTAGAACCATTTTTTCTAAGAGTGCAACCCCTACCCTTATCTTTTCTAAGCCTCATCCTCCAAATTCCAGTGAAATTTTGAGCAAATTTGAAGTTGATAATGAAGTTGGTAGGGTTGGTAAATGCAACTCGGTATAGCAACTAATTTCACCTTTGCTCTATTTTTTTATTAGGCAAAAAAAAAAGTTATTTTATTGTCCTCATCTGACCGACCCTAATTTTGGAAACTGAAAAAAACTCTTTGTTTTGCTTTTACTGTTCAAATGAATACCAACCCTAATTTTGGAAATTCCAGAACAAGTTTTTTTTTTTCCAGAATTTTGCTTCCTGGAAATACGCTAACATATATATATTTGTAATGGTTTCTTTAGTCTTTTAATCTGTTTTTGAAACATGACTGAAGTGAACTATTTCAAAGTTAATTATGCATCTTTTGAATGTGATTTATAAAAAATAAATAAAACAATTCCCGACTGACCCACCCAACTTCTGAAAGTAATCTATGGACAATCAAACAATTTATTTGTTTTGGCCTTAGGATGTTGTCAACATCTGACAACTCATCCAACAGTGGTACTAGTAGTAGGTGGTTTCTCTGATTTACTTGTGGTTGGAGAAGTGAATCCTTTGTTCCATTGTGATCAAAAAAAGATTCTTCATCCAAGTAGCCTAGCAGTTTGACCATCCAGGACCTGAGCAACCCATTTGGCATTATGACCTAATCAGAAATGTGCAGTATTTAAGTATTTGTCATTTTTAAACCCTTTAAAATGCTCAGTTGGTATTG
Source organism: Ophiura sarsii (assembly GCA_035610835.1). Classification (NCBI taxonomy): domain Eukaryota; kingdom Metazoa; phylum Echinodermata; class Ophiuroidea; order Amphilepidida; family Ophiuridae; genus Ophiura; species Ophiura sarsii. Next base: position 30,010,876 of record CM069458.1, read on the forward strand.
GTCAAGTACCCTTAACCCATGTGGCTACCTCATGATAGTCTCTATTATATAACACATACAAATATTTCTATCATTTGATTGGGGAAAAAGTTCCCATAAAAAGTACTATTTCCTTGCTCTATATTCAGGAAATGGGGCAAAATAGGTCCCCTCGGTAACTGGAGACCGTGGGCCTACTATTTTCCCTCGACCTTCGTTCTCTGGAAAATAGTAGGCCCACGGTCTCCAGTCACCGACAGGACCTATTTTGCACCATTTCCCTCATGAACAGTAAATATTTGTATACTATGTCCTGAAACACAGTTTCTTAACTTTGCTATCTTCAGTAGATAGCGACATTTAAGGCATAATGACTGTCGAAAAAAAACACTTAAAGGTTAATTCAAAATGGCCAAGAAATGTTGAGGAAAGCCTATACATCTATATTATAATATTACATATAATGAGCAATTACTGAAATAAAATTTTCTGTAGATCCCACACCACAAAATAACTAGTGCCCATCCCCATCAATGTTTTTAATTTATAATAGACCACTCCTTTAACCATTAATTTGAATGTACAGAAAATATATATAGTGCTCTTGATATGAAAGAAATTTGTGTTATATGTGATTTGTAGACTTTACCCCACCAAATAACCCAGGTGTTTTCTCTGATAATAAGATTTTACACAACTTTTCTTTAACATCTCTTCAGAACAAATGCACCAAAAATAGCTAGCAAACAGCGATTTGGAGTGTGGACTAATCTTTGATGTCCAGGCACAGGAAAAAATGCAGTCAACCCCCCACAAATGTGTGTGTTTTTATAGAAGACATCAGTGTCTTCTAAGAAAACAATGATTTAAACAAACCAGTGGCTAGGTAGCTGAGAAATTCGGACTTCAATAATGATCTCTTAAACACATAAAGCATTATTTGGTGGTATGCAAATCATACCCCAAGCAACATAACTTACCCCAATACCCCGACAGGGACGTCATTGTATAGTACCATGGCACTTCTTTCTCGCACACCCAATACCCCTCGCTCACAACATCATTGCAACACACTGGCATCTGGTTCAATCCAGATCTGGATAGCTTACGGACCATGAATTGGTTCTCGGTGTCGCTGTAGATAACGTTTACGCTTCCGCCAAGAGATGCGCAGTACTCCTGCGCATCCTCGTGGGATCCAGTGAAGGAACCATGGTCATAGGTACACTTGCATTCGGTGACTGTCCATCCTGTTGGACAGCGGCCATCAGCGTCTAGAAAGAAGAACAAATGTTTTCTTCAATTATAGGCACCTATCTGTCTTGAAACATCGGGAGGGGCACATTTCAGCCCTTTTATGGCAAAAGAATGTATCTTAGGCCTATATGTAGTTTCTAACAGTATACTTCCTTTTAACTTGATCAAAGTTAGCTTTTTTTCTCCATAAATCATGTAGTGGTAAAAGGCAGTATATTACTTTTATTGTCTTTACAAGTTGCAACCTTTTCCTAAGTGAGGATTATTGAACCAAGTTAACACAATCCATGTTAAAAGGAAGTATATCATTAGGAAAGTACATATAAGATACATCCTTTTGCCATAAAAGGGCTGATTTGGACACAATTGTCAAAACAGGGGCTGAAAGAACAATGAATAAATAATGTTACTAGAATTGGAAGGGGTGTCCCGTTTCCCCTATCCCCTCTGGTATTGTGTAAGCACATTATCCCTATAGATCTATTCAATTATAGATCCCTGACTAAACTACTACGTCTATCCATGACCAGAAAACGCTATAAGCCAAATGTCATCAATGGATTGATTGCATAGCCTACTTCCATGCTCAGGCCAATTACACAGTGACTAGATTACAATTAAAATTGGCCTCAAATGTCTATTTTCAAACCAAAATATACTAATTTCAGGCAATTTTGACATCAAAAGCCAAAATGTCATGGGGGGGGGGGGGGGCAAGTGCAATTGGGAGGGGGGCAAGTACAAGGAGGGAGCAAGGATAGTGACTGGGAAGACCCCCCCCCCCCCCCCCCCCCTGTGGACTGCCACCACTACTGATAATTGGCCTCAAATGTCTACTTTTAAACCAAATTAAGCTAATTTCAGGCAATTTTGACATTAAAAGCCAAAATGTCATGGGGGGGGGGGGGGAGGGGGGGGGGCAAGTGCAATGGGGGGCAAGGATAGTGACTGGGAGGAACCCCCTCCCCCTCCCCCCTGTGGACTGCCACCACCACTGATAATAGTATTCCTATTTTGGATATATGGATGATGCCAATAGTAATAGTGCAGTAAGCGGCAAAATGGTTCACTTCTGGGGACATTTGGTAAGAATAAAAAGTTTGGGTTTCTAATTGTTGTTGGCTGTCAATTAAGTTGCTCAAACAATATTTTGTATATGGCCTGTTATACACTGAGCCAAAAAAGAAACTTATAAAAAAAGAAACCTATATTTTTTTTTAAAAGATCACAAAATTAAATTCTGCGCATGAATATGTACCAAATTTGGATACAATATTACTGCAATGTATCGCTTCAAATGGCAGTCAATAACCAATTGTTTGCTTCAATGACACAAGAGAAATGCGCACTGACCCTATGGTGATCTGTTAAAATTGTATAAGTTTCTTTTTTGGCTCAGTGTATATACAATACTATCTATACATACTAGGGTGTGTGCAAATGTTTCCAACATATCCAGGATCACAGGTGCAAATGCATGTTTCAGGATCCAGCGTTCCATGTCCCCCGCATTCTGGGGGACCAGTGAATACACACTCACAGTCCGCTCTTTCCGTATTGCAACTGGAATCTGTAGGGGCAAGTAAAGGTTGGAGAAAGTTGTTGATGTAAGGCCAACAACAAAAAAAGGTTTGTCTCAGATGACCCGCGCGCATTAGCATTTTTTTTAGTGGGTTTTTTTTTCAATTTTTTTTTTTTTCCAATTTTTTTTCAATTTTTTTTTCAATTTTTTTTTTCTTTTCAATTTTCTCAAAAAAATCTTGCAAAATCCAACTTTTTGACCAAACAAATGACGATCAGGTCTAAATTGAAAAAGAAAAAGAAAAAAAAATCTGCAGACCGCATTAGATTTTCAGTCTCTCATGTCATCTGAGACAAACCTTCTTAAATACATTGCTGACCCTGAATATTTTTTATTATTTTGAGGGAGAAAAACCAAAAATAAATATTTAAACAAATGTAAAAAATAAAATAAAAATTGAACAAAGTATTAACGTTTCTGACTGTTTGCTTTCATTTTCGGCTATTTTAAGTCCCCAAAAAAATCCCGACCGACCTACCCTATTTGTTTTTGTCATGTTAGGCCAATCAAACACCTTTTTTTTTAGGCCTAAGCATTACGTATATTATGTGAAAAACCCAACTTCTGAAATATTTGAGGGCTCCCTCCATGAAGGATCTCTTAGTGCCCCTTTATAAGAGACAAATAGCTTTTGATGCAATGGCCTATTCCAGTTGAAAACCATACACCCCTATGGAAGACATTACCATAACCCTAACGCTACTACGTCTCACAGTCACCTCACAGCCAGCACCACGTGGCTTGCGCGCGCACAAGTTCTATCTCCTGTAGCACTAAACTACGGGTATATATGGTCTCCGATTTCTTAGCCTGTGAAGCCCTCCCCCCGTGGCTGAGTGTTAGTATATCTCGCCTGTCACGCGGCCGACCCGGGTTCAACTCCCGGCGCCGGCGGACATAATTTTCCCCATTTTTTATTTAACCCCCTCCCCCTGTTCTTCGTTCCATCCCCACTGCCACGTTCTAGGGTTAGGGTTAATACGACACCACACAGTGCATTTCAATAACCCTAACGCTACTACGTCTCACAGTCACCTCACAGCCAGCACCACGTGGCTTGCGCGCGCACAAGTTCTATCTCCTGTAGCACTAAACTACGGGTATATATGGTCTCCGATTTCTTAGCCTGTGAAGCCCTCCCCCCGTGGCTGAGTGTTAGTATATCTCGCCTGTCACGCGGCCGACCCGGGTTCAACTCCCGGCGCCGGCGGACATAATTTTTCCCATTTTTTATTTAACCCCCTCCCCTGTTCTTCGTTCCATCCCCACTGCCACGTTCTAGGGTTAGGGTTAATCTTCGAACACAGGGAGTGTGAATTTTCAAATGTAGTCGCCCAATTTGAAATAAACACAGGGAGTGTGAATTTCAAATGTAGTCGCCCAATTTGAAATGAACACAGGGAGTGTGAATTTCAAATGTAGTCACCCAATTTGAAATGAACACAGGGAGTGTGAATTTCAAATGTAGTCACCCAATTTGAAATGAACACAGGGAGTGTGAATTTCAAATGTAGTCGCCCAATTTGAAATGAACACAGGGAGTGTGAATTTCAAATGTAGTCACCCAATTTGAAATGAACACAGGGAGTGTGAATTTCAAATGAAGTCACCCAATTTGAAATGAACACAGGGAGTGTGAATTTCAAATGTAGTCGCCCAATTTGAAATGAACACAGGGAGTGTGAATTTCAAATGAAGTCACCCAATTTGAAATGAACACAGGGAGTGTGAATTTCAAATGTAGTCGCCCAATTTGAAATGAACACAGGGAGTGTGAATTTCAAATGAAGTCGCCCAATTTGAATCTAAACTCCCTGTGTGGAAGATTAAGGTCATGTCTTCCATAGGGGGTGTATGGATTTCAAATGAACACAGGGAGTGTGAATTTCAAATGTAGTCACCCAATTTGAAATGAACACAGGGAGTGTGAATTTCAAATGTAGTCGCCCAATTTGAAATGAACACAGGGAGTGTGAATTTCAAATGTAGTCACCCAATTTGAAATGAACACAGGGAGTGTGAATTTCAAATGAAGTCACCCAATTTGAAATGAACACAGGGAGTGTGAATTTCAAATGAAGTCACCCAATTTGAAATGAACACAGGGAGTGTGAATTTCAAATGTAGTCGCCCAATTTGAAATGAACACAGGGAGTGTGAATTTCAAATGAAGTCGCCCAATTTGAATCTAAACTCCCTGTGTGGAAGATTAAGGTCATGTCTTCCATAGGGGGTGTATGGATTTCAAATGGAATAGCCCAATGAATGCAAGATGAGAACTGCTCTCACCTAACCCCCAACTAGCCTGCTGCCCCAACACAATACCAAACTCCCATCCTTATGCTGATTACATACGAAGGTTGCTTTACAATCCTGGACGTTCCCGATGATGTCATTTACATCATTTAACCCTAACCGCACTGAATCTCACTAAATCTCCACGCACATGGTGCTGCATTGCCTCGATGACGTCCCCTACCGCAGGCATATGTGGGCGGGAATTTTTAGCCCGCATATGCGCTGGGAGTTTAGCTCAGTTGGTAGAGGGACAGACTGGGGTGCGGATGGTCCCGCGATCGAATCTCGGGGGGTGCTGGGTGATTTTTCGGGTAAAAAAATAGTACTTTTCCCCCCTCCCCCTATTCGCACCAAAAACATAGCCGCGGCGGTTAGGGTTAATGTTCAATCGAATGCAATCAATTCAGCGGCGACCTCACACGACTTTCCAAAAGACGGGACTCCCTACAGTTGACTTCAATCCAACTCGTGCGCGACTGGTTTTCAATTTGTCGAGTTCCTGTGAGCAATTTGCTATTTGCATTCCCCCCCCCAAAAAAAAAAAAATCTTCCCCCACCCCAAAAAAATCAAATAGTTAAAATGACTATAAAATTTGACAATTTTAGCATAAAATGGCAATTTTTATTTTTTTGCGCGGTCTGTGTGTATTTCTTACCAAATTAGGTTAAAAATAGACACAATTTGACAATTCTAGCATAAAACAGCTAAATTGTGCGCGCACTCGTGCATTTTCATACCAAATTAGTTATAATTAGACCAAATTTGACAATTTTACACAATAATGACAAAAAAATGTGTTCACTTCATGCGCCTCTTCTTTTCTTAAAGCCCCTTCCCCCAAAAATGTCTTGCCTCCCCCAAAAATGATGATGCTGGTGCCCCCATTGTCCATATTGCACTATTATTACCTACCACACATTCCATTAGAACACCATCCGGATATGGAAACACATTCACTACATGATCCATCTGAACCATCATGCCACGGGATACCCAGCGTGTCATTCTGCCAATAGAATCCACTGAAAAGAATTACCGGGAAAATGTCAGTTTGTGATCTCTTATACCTACTTGTTTCTATTGGTACAACGCTGACTGGGGATGAAGAAGGGGTATGAACACTTTTTGGATAAAGTGTACTTTAGGTGTCAGATACAGATACTGGTATACCAGAATCGCTCAATACTGGAACATAAAAGTTGCCAGCATCGGTCGATACTGGAACGATTTTACTGACCGATACTGGGTATCAGGTGATCAGTGGCATAGGAGGGCAGGGGGCGATTCCCCCCACCTAATATGGGGTTGTGTCGGTCGAAATTAGCACTATCGGTTGAGATATGCACAGTTATCAAAGGCTCACTCTTTTGCGTCGGTTTTGGGAACACCACATCACAACCCCCCCTCCCACAACCCCCCCTCCCCCCTCCCCCTCTCAATTTCTGACTAGGCAGCAATTCATAAAAGTTGACTTTCTGGTAAAGTCTTTGTTGGTTCACTTTCATTTTAGAGATAGATCTGTGAGGCATGCCATGCGGTACAGCAGCTATTTCCAGTGGCGTAGGTACCGGTGGGGGGCCTGGCAGAAAAACACACATTTGTGCCCCCGCCCACAAGCCCTATAAGTGCTCCCGCCCCCAAGCCCTATTAGTGTCCCCGTCCCTTTTTCCGGATGTAGTGTGTATAGGCATTATGACAACTTACAAGGACCATTTTTCGAGCGTGTTTGGTGTAAAACATGCCCTTTACTCAATCAACCTATTGTATTTTTAATGGTTCGATAATATATAGGGTGGTTAAAAAAACCGTTAACCCATTTTTGGCAGCCATTTTTAGCTACTCACTAATATTACTGGGCCAAAAATCTTAAGCCTTAGCTCATTTTGTTTATGAAAAATGGAATGTTAAAGATAACATGTGTAAACTAGATCTAGTTCTGGTCCGAGACCAGGGCACCTTGATTTTTATGAGAAAATGATCCCTAGTGACCTCTTCTTGACCTTTGACCTGGTTATGATGATTGACTTTTATTCTTGCCTGATTGAACCAAACAAGATAAAACAGGTCCGATCTAATTCGGAGCATGTCTTGCAAATCGGAACATGTTTTAACTTTTACCCCTGTATAGGTCAATGACCCCTAGTGACCCCATACGACATGTCAATTTTAATCGCTGAAATACTGGTATTGGCATGGACCTAAGGAATATTTTGACCAATTCTAATGCACATCAGTCATTTCCTCTGAGACGAGAAGCATTTTAGTTGAACGGATTGAAAATCGAAGTTTTGACTCCTAGTGACCCCTTCTTGACCTTTGACCTGGTCAATATGATTGACTTATTTTCTTGGCTCATCAATCCAAACAAGATGCAACAAACCCGGTCCAAATCGGATCATGTCTTAACTTTTACCCCTGTAAAGTTCAATGACCCCTATTGACCCCTTCTTGACCTTTGACCTGGTCAATATAATTAACGTATTTTCTTGGCTCATCAATCTAAACAAGATGCAACAAACCCTGTATAAATCGGATCATGTCTTAACTTTTACCCCTGTAAAGTTCAATGACCCCTATTGACCCCTTCTTGACCTTTGACCTGGTCAATATGATTGACTTATTTGACTTATTTTCTTGGCTCATCAAACCAAACAAGATGCAACAAACCCGGTCCAAATCGGATCATGTCTTAACTTTTACCTCTGTAAAGTTAAATGACCCCTATTGACCCCTTCTTGACCTTTGACCTGGTCAATATGATTGACTTATTTTCTTGGCTCATCAAACCAAACAAGATGCAACAAACCCGGTCCAAATCGGATCATGTCTTAACTTTTACCCCTGTAAAGTTCAATGACCCCTATTGACCCCTTCTTGACCTTTGACCTGGTCAATATAATTAACGTATTTTCTTGGCTCATCAATCTAAACAAGATGCAACAAACCCTGTATAAATCGGATCATGTCTTAACTTTTACCCCTGTAAAGTTCAATGACCCGTATTGACCCCTTCTAGACCTTTGACCTGGTCAATATGATTGACTTATTTTCTTGGCTCATCAATCCAAACAAGATGCAACAAATCCGGTCCCAATCGGAGCATATCTCACGTTTTACCACTGTATAGGTCAATGACCTCTAGTGACCCCGCGTGACACGTCAATTTTAATCGCTGAGATCGCTGTATGTGCATGGACCCAAGGAATCTTTTGACCAATTCTGACATTCATGAGCCATTTCCTCTGAGACAAGAAGCATTTTAAGTGATATGGTTAGAAAATCAACATTTTGACCCCTAGTGACGCCAAATATTTGTTGATTGTAAAAACCGAACTATTATATATGCGTACGGTCATAAGGAATATGTTGACCGATTTTGACGATCCTAGGTCATTTCACTAAATAAGAAATGCGTTTTAAGTGAAAATCACGTTTAAACCCCTATAGTGACCCCCCTGTGACCTTTGACCCCAAACTGTGAGGTCCTGTAATGAAGGTCTGGTAGGGGGTCCTACTGACCAAATATGGTGATTGTAGCATGTAAACTGTAGGAGAAGAAGCATTTTGTAGATATATTGCCAGAAGATGATGATGAAGAAAGAAACGGTAGAGATAGAGTACCTCGATTTTTGAAAAAATCAAGGTAAATATGTTTGTCCACAGAAGCCTTCTCATCTTAGTCCATTTGACTAAAAGATTCTGACCAGGAATCAAAGACATGACAAAAAGCACTTTTAGACAACATTTTTAATCAATAAGCACAAAATAGGAGTTGGTAAAGATTGCCTAAAATCGAGTATTTTTAGCAGGTCTTTGAGAGAAACTTTGGAGGCATCTGTGGACAAGTCAATTTTGCACATGACATCTTTAAACTACATAATGATATTATATTTTTTTGCCCAGTGATGCTCAATAAACACTGCTTTAATAAAACACAAAGACATTTTATAAACGTGAATTTAGTAAATAGAAGATGGTTTAGATGTCAGATATGGGTTAACTTTTTTAAACCACCCTATATATATATATATGGGCCCACTTAATATATTTAGTAAACTGGTACTGCTGAGTTACTGCTGAGATGGGGGGTCGGGTGGCTGTATTTCTATAGCAAAACTAATAAAAAAAAGTTGATAAAAGAGATTTTTGAGAAGAAAAAAAATATCATTTTCTCTTCACACATATTTGTCCTATAAGCAATGCTGGCTTTTTCCTATAAAATGAAAAGAAATGTCTTTAGCGGCACCTTTTTGTAATAATTGTTTTGGTATATATGCACATTTCTTCTATGAACAGGGCACACCTTTCAGGCCCTGGGCCAGCTTTCGACAACCTAGACTTGCTTCAAGTCTCTCTTGTTAGTCATTTCCATCTTCCATCCTATTTTTGCTAATTACCTTTTAGTATGCCAGTCATGACACTTTATAATAATGTCCTTAGATATAAGGTCACAACATTGACCCTAGCCACTGTTGAGCCATATTACTATCTACTACCCCAGTCACCAATCTACCCAGGTTACTGATCTGCTCGCCCAGGTTACTGATCTGCTAGGGATGTGTAGGTATGTAGGCTGGGACACAGTCTGCTTATTGTACCTGTATCCAGTTAGCAAAATTGTTCTGTGGCAGGAAATAATAAGTACAGCATTTTCAACTGTAGTAGTATAGTGTAAAAGGGGGTGAGTGATCAGCCTGGCACCAAGGCTATCGACAACCATGCAGAATGGGCTATTACAGTTGAAAAACGTGCACCCCCAATAAGAGACATGACCTTCCCACCAGGGAGTGTGAATTTCAAATCTACATTGCCTATGTGGAAGAAGGCCATATTAGACCTGTCACCACAAAATGAGCGTTAAGTCGCCACACTGTAAAAAAAATGGACGCCTCAAAAGGTGTTCTGGCTATTAACACCAATTGGTGTTCTATGATTTTAAACTTTTATATTGAAAATATTTACACATATTATCAGTTTTCTCTTATTTAAATAGTATCCTATATCCACAAATATTTGAAAAACATCAAAATCAATATTATCATTACAGGATTAAGTCAGCTGAAAATTGAACATGTTCTATTTTGAACACCGTGTTAAACAAAGGAACACCTTTCTTACACCTTTCTTAACACCTTTTCTGTAACAGTTTGGGAACACCAATGTGTTCTAGAACGCGTCAGGTGTTCACAGACGTGTTAATATTTAAATAAGAGAAAACTGATAATATGTGTAAATATGTTCAATATAAAAGTTTAAAATCATAGAACACCAATTGGTGTTAATAGCCAGAACACCTTTTGAGGCGTCCATTTTTTTTACAGTGCAGTGTGCATTAGGAGATATGGTCTAATGAACATGCCAAAAAACAATACAAAACAAAGGAATTTTTGTCTTTCAATTTGATTTTGATCAGGAATACATTGAGGAATTATGACATGTTGCATATCATTTTAAAGCTTGTTTTCTGGGCATTCTGAATCTGGATAAACCTCAGAATCTAATTTTCCGACTTAACTCTCATTTTGTGATGACAGGTCTCATATGTCTTTCATAGAGGGCAGGGTTGTCACTAAGGCGGCCGGGAGGAGCCGGCACTCACGATTGCCGACCGGCACTCTTAAAAAAAAAGGGTAAAAAGAATGGCACTATTTTTTTAAATTTTTTTTTACAATTTGTGGATAAAATCATTAAACTGCCTCATAAAACAAGAAATTATGTGGCAAGAACCCTCAAAGTGCATTAATAACCCCTAAAAACATTAAGAAGGCCTCTATACCCCATGCCATGATCCACTGCACTTCGTTTGCAACACTTATTCCGTTCACCGTCAGTAAAATTAACCGGCACTAAATTTTGGCTAGTGACAACACTGATAGAGGGTGTATGGATTTAAACTGGAACAGCCCAATGTTTGCACATTTTTGAAGAGGGTCACAACGGATACTTTGAAGGCCCTGTCTACAATGGCTGCCATGTGTAAGGTTGCAAGGGTGAACCATTAGCACCAGAAGTGTATAACATGTGGCAGCTATTACAGATATAGTGACTTTTCACATTTTCACTAAATTAAATCTGAACTAAATGATCATAGTTGCAATAGCTGCTCCGAGTTACATTTAGTTTACACCAATTGCTCAGCATATAAAAAAACCCATATAATATAACAAATAGCAGCTATTACAGATAGGACGCTGTAGCACTCGACTTACACATCAGTATAGATGCATTTCCAGTAGAGCCAGTCCGATTTAGAAATCTCCGTAAAAGTATCATATAAGGAAACACACTGTTGCTGCGCACAGCCCACAGAAGTTGCTGCATACCAGCTTACCTGCAAGGTATAATACACATAAAATGAATAATATCTGGAAAAGTAAGCTCCCAAGGGACATGAAGCTAAAGCTATTTACAACCAGTGGGACCAGTCCTGATATGGAGCAGAATCCTGGCCAATCACTTTCAAAACAGAGAAGGCCTTATAGATGGCTGCTACACTCGTCTCCTAAGAAAGGCGCCAGATGTTTCATGGCAATCGCATACCACCAATAAAGATTTGTATGGGAAACTATTGCGATCTCTGTGAGGCTATACAGTCGAGGAGACTAAAACTTGCCGGACACTGTTTGCGGAGAAATGACGAAGCAGCAGCGAAAGTTCTTTTGTGGCAATCCAATCATGGAAGGAGATCCAGGGGACAACCCAGGAAAGACTACATCAGGATTCTTACAGAGGACTGCGGCTTAAGTGGACAAGATATGAAAAATTGCATGAATGATAGAGCAGTGTGGAAGGCCATCACAAAAGTCCGATCTTTTGAGTCGCCAGAAGCAAGTAAGCAAGCATAATACATACAAGGCATTTGGTAAATTTGGTTATTCCATTTGAAATCTATACACCCCCTGGAAGACATGACCTTAATCTTCCCCACAGGGTGTGTAGATTTCAAATGGAGTCACCTATGTATAGGTAACCCCATTTGAGATATACACTCCCTGTGGGGATGATTTTCAGGTAATGTTTTCCATAGGAGGTGTAATGGATTTCAACTGGAATACCCCATTGCCATTTGGTCTAAACTCACTTTGTTTCATACCCATTGCACATAGTCGTGTGGTCTTCATTTGTCTAAATTCAGTTATATATAGATGGTATTTTAGGTTTAGAGTTTAAAGTAGGATTTAGGATACAAGGGTTTCAAGTTGTACAGACAAGGTTTAGATTTAGGGATTATATGGGGTTTGGTTTTACATGGGGTTGGGATTAGTTTGGGTATAGGACATGGGTTACTAGCGGTAAGTTCCAGTTTGGGTTGGGAGGTTTGGGTTGAGGGCTGGAGGTTTGAGTTCCAGTATGGGTTTGGTTTGTGGTTGGGACTGAAAACCAAATAAAAATCAGACATGGTAGTCTTATGATACCTTATGTTCAGGGTGTGTCGGAAAGAATACAATGAATCTACAAGAAGTATGACATCACTACAGCCATGAAACCACACGTCACACTATCACACAAGACGGTAATTGGTACACCCTAAAGACAAACGCAAATTAAGAGGATAATGCCAACGGGAATGCCAATTGTGTGTATGAAATCCTTTGCAAATCATTGTGACTCATTCTATATGTGACCAGTTGCGTCAAAAAGGACATGTTGTCGGCAAACACAGTTTTGAAATAGAGGCCAATATACTTGGTGAAATATAAGGAAATAATAGAAAAAAATATGCTTCTTCAAATTATATCTTGTGATTAAAAAGTTTGATCACCTTTAACATGGTATCATTTTCAAACTTAAAATGTCTTCTTTCAATTCATGACAATTACTCAAAATTGACTCATGCCACCAACATGTCCATTTTGATGTGACGGGTCACATATCGGCGAAATGAGCCGATTGCTTGGAACAACACTGTCAATGCAAAAATGGATGTTGGAGAGGTATGCAAAAAGAAATACAGAGCAGAGAGGAAAGCATTGGAAAGCCAGCAGATCAAGTCGGCCATCTTGGATGCAGCTAGAAACGATCACATACTCATAGACTGAGAGAGGGCTATAGGATAATAGTCAAAGAGGAAGAAGGTATAAAATGGTGGATCTAGGAAGCGATATGGATCAAAAAGAGAATCAAGAGCAACTTGATGAACTGAGACGAGTGCACCTACATGTTGAGTAATCTCTACAATCCACTTCTGAAAACGATAAAAGAATCTGGCATCTCTGTCTCCCAAATTTCTGGAAACATTGGTTCCCAGGTCGGAAGGTACACAGAAAACTTTTCTAGGTCACAAGTGGGTCACAAGACACATTTACGTGAGTCTTTCTTATTTTAACCACCTAAATGGGTCAATGTGACTCAGATCACAAGTACATTGACTCTCTTGTGATGGGTCATTGTAATCCCGAGAATGTAATGGGTCATTTGACTCAATTTTGTGTAGTTACTGGGTCAAGATCGATACTTGACTCACTTGAATTTATAACTAGGTCAAGATCGCTGTGAGTCACTTTCGTGTTTTACTAGGTCAACAACGATGCTTGACCCGGCTGTATTTTTCTGGGTCACAAGCGGGTCACTTGACCTATTTGACGTGAGTCACTACTATGTAACTTACCTAGATGGTTGAGATGACCCAGATCATGAAGTAGGCCTACAGTTACTCATCTGAGATATGACAATGGGTCAACTAACATACTTGCTTATGTGACTCACTTGATTATGTGCAAGTGTGTCAAGATCGAGTCAATATGAGTCATTTGACTTACTTGCTCTTGTGCTGGGTCATTCCAACCATGAACGTAAACAGGTAAACTGACTCAGTTCTGTATATAGTTACTGGTCAAGATCGACATCTGACCCACTTGTATTTTGCAAGTAGGTCAATATCGATATCTGACCCACTTGCATTTTACAAGTAGGTCAAGATCGATAGCGGGCGCTGTGTAGCGCGAATGGCATTATGGGAAGGGTCCCAGCCAACATCGATCGTGGGCCCACTTTGGGCCTTCATGGGACCCTTAATATTTTGTCCACTTTGGCCTGTATACGGGCCAAAGTGGACAAAATATTAAGGGTCGGTCCCATGAGGGCCTACTGTGGGCCCACGGTCGATGTTGGCTGGGGTGTGCATCAGCTTCTTTAAAAATAACACCATGGAAAGTAGATTTCGTAAGGATATATCGTCGTGCGAGTGCAACAATATCGTATCTGCATGCTGCTGTATTTGCAAGAGAAGCATTTTTATGTTTTTCATACTTATTGTGTTTTTGAGTAAAAATACTATGTTATGGAAGTATAAAGAATGTTTTCTTTGATGATATAAATTGAACATCGTGTCATAAAAATAAGTATTTGAAAAGATATTGACATTTTTAGATAACGTAACTGCAATAACAAATCTAGTGAGTGCAACAACAACGTATGTGGCAGATACGTTATTATTGCACTTAGAAAACTTGAGAAAATATGAGAAATCAGAGTGCAACAACAACGTATGTGGCAGATACGTTATTATTGCACTGAGAAAACTTGAGAAAATATGAAAATCAGAGTGCAACAACAACGTATGTGGCAGATACGTTATTATTGCACTGAGAAAACTTGAGAAAATATAAAAATCAGAGTGCAACAACAACGTATGTGACATATACGTTATTATTGCACTGAGAAAGCTTGAAAAAAATGAGAAAACAGAGTGCAAGAACATCGTAAGTGGTAGATACGTTGTTGTTGCACTCAGAATAATATAAAATTAAATTAAAGTGCACTTACGATATTGTTTTTTATTAATTAAAACATAATTAATTTGTTTTAGAACTTCAAAATTAGCTTAAAATGAGCGCAATTACTTACTCTTTCAAAATATATAAAAAAGTAAATTTCGCCAAAATGTCACTTACGACATTGTTGAACTCGCACGACGATATATATCCATTTTATTAACATGATTAATTTGAGACGTCACTCACTAAGTGATTGTTCACAAACCAGATACATGGGACCCTTAATATTTCTGAAGACTCACTTTGCAGTTTGTTGAAATTTAAATTGTGTTTCAGTCATGTAATTTTTGGTGTGACCCATTTTTCAGTTTGACCCATTTCATCATTGGTGTGTCAGTATGACTCATATGATTTCCAATGTGTGTAACTACATGGATGAAAACAAAGACCTATGAAAATGGGTCAGTTTGACCTGCTTAGCCATGTCAATCTGACTCATATGAGTGAGCTGATGTGACTCATTTGGATTTGAGGCGAGTCATGTGACCCAAGATAGTGAGTACTAGTCATGTGCAGAAACTCGTTAAATTTGAATAACGTGTCATATGACCTATATACATGTGTTGTTGTGACCTACTTTGTAGGTTATTTTGACCTATTATATGTGTGTCATTTGACCTACTGTATTTGCCAAGGGTGTAACTAGGTGGATACTCACTTACGTGAGTACCGATGACCCATTTAAAGTTGTCTGTGTAGTGGATCACAACTTTAGTTATAGTGAGTAATTTTCCAATTATTCACCTCAATCACTGGTTTTGATGAACACAATGTCACTCCTTATTTATCTTAACAAACCTGATAAAATTATACAATCAAACAAAAGTTGGTTTCTAACAAACAAACAAAAATAAATAAAAATAAACATTAACATTTAAAAACAAAAATAAGAGATACACAAAATAAACGTAAGAAAACTCACCACTTTATAGATTTCGCAAAACATATCATCAATCGAACAGGTATCTGTTTCATAATTGTAATATGGTGCCAATGTGAACCAGGCCGTAACTGACTCTGACAGTTCGAAGTAAGGATTCTGGGTAATTCCTGTGACTTGTACCAAGTATTCATTGTGGACGACGCTGTTAGGTAACAAGATTGAGTACTGGCATGTGTCTACTGCATCTTGGGCGTAGCTAGCTAGATCTTCTGCCCAAAACTTTGGATGATACATTGATACAAAAAGAAAGACAATGTTTTACTGTTGCATTACACTTGAAATGAAAGTTGACTCATGTTTTTTTCTTTATTTGAACATATGGAACAAATGACAACCATTTATGATTTTTCTCCTCAAAGCTTGTCTATGTATCATAATGTGTGACCCTATAACTAAAAATCCTGCAGTTATTTTCAATTTTTGACTCTCACTAGTTGTATTGCATGCATGTTTATGAACTGGGATGCAACTGCGGTGCAACTGCGGTGCAACTGGGGGTGGCAGTGGCACCCCATGAACCCCCGTTTCGGCAAATCATGTCCGCAGATAATTGAGGCTGGATCCTTGCTTCTCCCACAATTATAGGGAATGCTGATGGTCAAATTAGTGCAGATAGATATAGCAAATTATGTTGTGTGCTATTCCCACATTTGCGCTGAAAACTAATTTTAGAAACTTGCTTAAAGCCCAAATTTACCTCAGTAATGGCCAATGGCTAGTAATTAGTATCAAATAGCAAATGTCTATGCAAATGTGTTGAGTTGATAAAGGTACTGTGCTGTTGTAGACAAACTGACACTTTTTGGCCCCCTGGTTTCCAAATCCTGGATATCAGATGCCAGGGAGGGGGGGGGGGGGGGGGGGGGGGGTACTCAGCTTCCTCTGACTCTCACAATCCATCCTGAACCACTTCTTGTCATATTATGAACGTTTTTTCATGAAGCCAGGGAATTTTAATGTTACCACTAATCTAATCTTGATTAAGGTAAACAAAATTGGTTGAAAATGAAAATCAATATTTTAATAAGGTCTTAACTCCTAAAACTAGTGGCAAGGGTCTGCAATTGAGGTGGATGTGGTGAAAGGGAGGGGTCCAGCCTCAGAGATTGGGGAGGGGGACAGGAACTGACTTATCCTAATAATATACATAAGTTTGTCTCTTTGGTTGTGCTCCTTCAACTGATGTCAGAAAATTACTTCATATTTTTTCAATCTTAACCCTAACCCCCCTGAGTGCTAAAAAATGCTAATCCAAAGTCCCTCTCCAAACGCATGCGCCGTCGGTTTTCGATGACGTAGTCAACCGAGCCTATATAATGAGTGCAGTATACTGCACGAATGTGTAGCTGAGGGCCGTGGCTTAGTGGTTGGAAGGTGGGGCTTGAGAACGGAGGGTCCCCGGATCGAATCCCGGCAGGTTCCCGGAGATTTAGTTGGTGTTTTTTCCTCGAAAATTGTGATCCCGGTCAAAAATCCTAAACCGGGGTTAGGGTTATGGTAACATTTTGTGTGTGTGTGTGTTCTATTAACCCTAACCCCCCTGAGTGCTAAAAAATGCTAATCCAAAGTCCCTCTCCAAACGCATGCGCCGTCGGTTTTCGATGACGTAGTCAACCAAGCCTATATAATGAGTGCAGTATACTGCACGAATGTGTAGCTGAGGGCCGTGGCTTAGTGGTTGGAAGGTGGGGCTTGAGAACGGAGGGTCCCCGGATCGAATCCCGGCAGGTTCCCGGAGATTTAGTTGGTGTTTTTTCCTCGAAAATTGTGATCCCGGTCAAAAAACCTAAACCGGGGTTAGGGTTAAGGGGGGACTTAAGGAAGTTTTTGATTTGATTTTTTGAATTTTGTGAGTGCTGTAATTATTGAACTATTAATCAAATGCATATAAAAGTATACATTTTTGGAAAGGAAATGGATCAGAGAATCCAAATTTGGCGTCAATTTTGACCAAAAAAGTACATTTTTTGAGAAAATCACAAAATTCACTTTTTTGACCCAAATTTTTTTGAACAAAGCTAACAAAAATAATTTTGAGTAAAAAATTTCAAAATCACTTTATAATGATGTTAAGATACTAATGAAGGGACGATTTTTTTTTTTTTACACCTAATCTAATATTTTTGAAAATTTTGACCAAAAAGTGCCAAAAAACGTGAAAAAAATGGATTTTTTTTATTTTTTACACTTTTTGGTCAAAATTTCAAAAAATATTGGATTAGGTTAAAAAAAAAAATCATCGTCCCTTCATTAGTGTCTTAACATCATCATCAAGTGATTTGGGCATTTTTAACTCAAAATTATGTTTGTTAGCTTTGTTCAAAAAAATTGGGTACAAAAAGTGAAAGTGGATTCTCTGATCCATTTCCTTTCCAAAAAGGTATACTTTTATGTACATTTGAGTCATGGTTCAATAATTACAGCACTAACAAAATTCAACAAAAAACTTCCTTAAGTCCCCCTTAATGCACTCTAAAAACATCTTCCACAGATTTCCCCCTCCCCCAGCATTGAAGAACTTAAGGGGCTGTGGACTCTCAGGTACAGCCTCCGTAAAAAATGCTGTAACTTCTTCATTATTCATTTAATCTTTATAATAGTATACAGTTTTTTGAAGGAAAGGGTTCAATGAATCCAACCATTATCATGAAATTGACCATTTTAGAGAAAATTATTAAAAAACATGTTTTTTGACCCATTTTAGGTTCTGCAAAGATAACTCAAAATATTTTTGGTCTATAATTCAAAAAAATAATTAAGATATTGAAAAATAAAAAAACGTTCCCAGGGAATTTTATTAGGATTATAACAAAACTAGTATGACAAAATTTGACAAAATATATGGAGGCTGTACCTGAGAGTCCACACCCCCTTAAGGGGGAGGCTGTACCTGAGAGTCCACACCCCCTTAAGGGGGATGTGGACCCTCAGGTATAGCGTCCGTAAAACTGCCGTAACTTCTTCATTAAGGGGTGTTGTGGACTCTCAGGTACAGCCTCCCTAAAACTGCTGTAAATTCGTCATTATTCATTTAATCTATATAAAAGTGTACACTTTTTTGCAGAAAAGGGTTCAATGAATCCGACCATGATCATGAAATTGACCATTTTGGAGAAAATTATTAAAAAAACACATTTTTTGACCCATTTTAGGTCTGGAAAAGATAACTAAAAATATATTTTGTCAAATTTTGTCATACTAGTTTTATTATAATCCTTATAAAATTTCCTAGGAGGGTATTTTGTTGTTGTTGGAATATCTGATTTATTTTTGAATTATTGACTAAAAAAAATATGCTATCTATTTTTGGCACTTTTTCAAAAAATAAATCAGATATTTCTTCAACAAAAAATACCTCCTAGAGAATGTTATTACGAATCTAGAACGATAACATTTGACAAAATATATTTTTAGTTAGCTTGACGAAACCTAAAATGGGTAAAAAAACCTGGTTTTTTTTAATAATTTTTTCAAAATGGTCAATTTCATGTTCATGGTTGGATTCATTGAACCCTTTTCTTCAAGAAAATATATACTTTTATATAGAATAAATGAATAATGAAGGAGTTACAGCAGTTTTACGGAGGCTATGCTGAGGGTCCACACCCCCTTAAGACACTGATTACCTGGGAAAAAGGGCATTAGCCCTAAGCCCCTCCTCTGAAGACCCTTACCCTGTTACTCGTCCTTCCTACTAACCAAAAAAAGCTAAATACATTTATAGAGTTTTTAAGGATAAGGTTCAACAAATAAATTTATAGAGTTTCTAAGGATAAGGTTCAACTTTACCCACAGCTCACTTCATCTGGCTGGATCTGGCCACCTCAATTACAACCATAGCTCCTTTTCCCCACCGCTTTTGCCCCTCCCTCAACACCCACCCACCCTCTGCCATTTGCCAAAATGCCACTGATTTGGTCCCATGGTCCGTACCCTAGGTATTGAGCATTTTAGCCATACTTGACCACATACGAAGAGATAAAGTTGGCTCTGACTTGACCAGTGGCAGCACCAGCATCAACATTGGGGGTGGGGTGACCTTTTTTGGGGAGGGGGAAGACAAAAATGTTGGGGTGCAAAAATATTGGCCTTTTATTGTAAAAATTGCCTGAAATTAGCTTAATTTGTTCAGAATTAGACATTTCAGACCAATTTTAAGCTAATTTTAATTTTGAAATTAAAAGTTAACATTTTCGATTGTTTGTGGGACAAAATTACAGAGTGGTTTGAGAGCTAGTATTCAGAGCTAGGACAAAATAGGGTGGGCTTGAAGCTGGCTGGGGAAAAGGGGGAGGTCGTGATTGGGGACAACCCCCCGTTCCACCACTGTTCCCCCCCCCCCCCCCCCCCCCCCCCCCCCGCCCCCCACGTTCCACCACTATTACTTGACCAACGTGTTTTAGCGTATTCAATTATGTTAAGATACATTGTAGATTCGATTATTGGGTATGCACTTTCCACTGTCTCACGGCCTACATTGGCACTAATATTAATATAAATAAATAGTTTTTAAGTGAAACTTCAAACAAATTATCTTACCATTTTGTTCATGTCATTAGCGGGCGGATCGGTAACTAATCTACCCTCATTATGACTTATTATTATCGCCTCTTCATCAGCAGTCGATAATAAATAACCCGGGGAAGGAGTAGATGTTAATTGCGCCGCGACGAATCCAGCTGGCCCTTTCCCGTCTGAACTCGGCGAAAATAGATCCGTAGGAAAACGAAAAATTCCCGTGAAAATCGAGAAAATAATGATTGAGAATCGCAACATTATGCCGAAGTTGGCATCCCCACTGGGTAAATTGGATAAATAAAAACAGTATAACGGTATTTTTTCTATAAGTCTATCGTGCAGTTACATCAGCCTACTTGCTACATAACCAAACGTTAGCTTCGTAAATGGCCACATATGACAAGCTAACAATGGAGTGAATAGGCGCAATTATAAACAGGTGGATTTATGGCATTCCGCGACCCATCGCTTGAATTGAAAGACGAAACAGGTGCACTTCATGATACCGATGCGTTACTTATGATAATTACTTCGGATAACTTTTATTTTGTCTCAACTTGCCGATTTATGTTTGGGTGGAAGACTTGGGTGGGGCTAGTGATGGGGATTCCGGGCCGGGTGGGACATTTTGGTGTGAAGGGTAAATAAAATGCTGGCCGAACTGAAGGAGAGCTAATGGTAATGTTTGTGTGTTTTGTGCTATCTACTGCTGATAGCAGTGTTTGTATGTTGTGTGATATCTACTGCTGATAGCAATGTTTGTGTATTTGTGCTATCTACTGCTGATAGCAATGTGTGTGTGGTTGCACACCACCAAATACATCTCCCATAGGGTTACACGTGAAATGCACAATTTTAAAATGGATATTTCTCGACGTTATAAGAAACTGGTAACTTGAAATTTGGTTTCAACTTGAAGATGAAAGCCATGACTACTAACTCAACAACTCATATATGGGGGGTAACCGGCATAATTTTGCGCTAGAGCCTTTTCAAAAAGTACGAGTTGAGTTTTC
The DNA here is from genome assembly GCA_035610835.1 of Ophiura sarsii. NCBI lineage: Eukaryota > Metazoa > Echinodermata > Ophiuroidea > Amphilepidida > Ophiuridae > Ophiura > Ophiura sarsii. The sequence continues at coordinate 30,032,246 of CM069458.1, forward strand.
CTGGTCACACGCAATTGTTGATTAAGATTATTGCGTCAGATACCGGAAATGACCTGAACACAAATGTCTCTGTTAAAATATTAAAAAATCATCATTGCATCAATTTTGTTGGACCTGAAGAACGCTGATGTGTCTGTCAAAATTCACACTATATTAATTTCGCCATAACATGTAGTAAATACCCTAATTTTAAACTGTAATTTACAATAGGTCTCCCGTTTCGGCATAGAAACGGGCCGGTTTTGGACTTTTGCCTCAAAGGGGGTAGGGCCAGACGTTATTTAGTGGTGTGAAACCGTGTGTTTGTGCTATCTGCTGCTGACGGCAATGTTTGTGTGTTTTGTGCTGTCTACTGCTGATAGGCATGTTTGTGTGTTTGTGCTATATACTGCTGAGAGCAATATTTGTGTGTGTTGTGTTATCTACTGCTGAAAGCAATGTTTGTTGTCAACTGCTGAAATTAATTGAATGGTTTTGTGTTGCCTAATGCTGATATCAATTTAATTGCTTCGTGCTTCATACGGGTGCTAGCAAAGTTATTGTGTTTTTGTGCTATACTGGTGATAGCAATGTCTGTGTGTTTTGTGCTACCTACTGCTGACGGCAATGCTTGTGTGTTTTGTGCTATCTACTGCTGACGGCAATGTTTGTGTGTTGTGTGCTATCTACTGTTGATGGCAATGTGGGTGTGTGCTATCTACTGCTGAAAGCAATGTGTGTGCTATCTACTGCTATCTACTGCTGAGAGCGACGTGTGTGTGTTTTGTGCTGTCTATACTGCTGATAACAATGTGTTTGTGTTTGTGCTATCTACTGCTGATAGCAATATTTATGTGTGTGTACTATCTACTGCTGATATCAATGTTTGTGTGTTTTGTGCTATCTACTACTGATGGCAATATTTGTGTGTTTGTGCTATCTACTGCTGAGAGAAATGTTGGGGTGTGTGTACTATCTACTGCTGATATCAATGTTTGTGTTTTGTGCTATCTACTGCTGAGAGCAATGTTTGTGTGTTTTGTGCTATCTACTGATGATAGCAATGTTTATGTGTTTGTACTATCTACTGCTGATAGCAATGTTTGTGCATCCGTGTACTATCTACTGCTGATATCAATGTTTGTGTGTTTTGTGCTATGTACTGCTGAGAGCAATAGGTGTGCGTTTGTGCTATGTACTGCTGAGAGCAATGGTTGTGTTTGTGCTATCTACTGCTGATGGCAATATTTATGTGTACGGTGTACTATCTACTGCTGATATCAATGTTTGTGTGTTTTGTGCTATCTACTACATGTACTGATGGTAATATTTGTGTGTTTGTGCTATCTACTGCTGATGGCAATATTTATGTGTGTGTACTATCTACTGCTGATATCAATGTTTGTGTGTTTTGTGCTATCTACTACTGATGGCAATATTTGTGTGTTTGTGCTATCTACTGCTGATGGCAATGTTTGTGCGTGTATTATCTATTGCTGAGAGAAATGTTTGTGTGTTTTGTGCTATCTACTGCTGAGAGCAATGTTTGTGTGTTTTGTGCTTTTTACTGATGATAGCAATGTTTATGTGTTTGTGCTATCTACTGCTGATAGCAATGTTTGTGCATGCGTGTACTATCTACTGCTGATATCAATGTTTGTGTGTTTTGTGCTATGTACTGCTGAGAGCAATAGTTTGGTGTTTGTGCTATGTACTGCTGAGAGCAATGGTTGTGTTTGTGCTATCTACTGCTGATAGCAATATTTATGTGTGTGTACTATCTACTGCTGATATCAATGTGTGTGTTTTGTTCTATCTACTGCTGATGGCAATGTTTGTGTGTTTGTGCTATCTACTGCTGATGGCAATATTTGTGCGTGTGTTATCTACTGCTGAGAGAAATGTTTGTGTGTTTTGTGCTATCTGCTACTGAGAGCAATGTTTGTGTGTTTTGTGCTATCTACTGATGATAGCAATGTTTATGTGTTTGTACTATCTACTGCTGATAGCAATGTTTGTGCGTGTACTATCTACTGCTGATATCAATGTTTGTGTGTTTGTGCTATCTACTACTGATGGCAATATTAGTGTTTGTGCTATCTACTGCTGAGAGAAATGTTTGTATGTTTTGTTCTATCTACTACTGATGGCAATATTTATGTGTGTGTACTATCTACTGCTGATGGCAATGTTTGTGTGTTTGTGCTATCTACTGCTGATGGCAATGTTTGTGTGTTTGTGCTATCTACTGCTGATGGCAATGTTTGTGTGTTTGTGCTATCTACTGCTGATGGCAATATTTGTGTGTTTGTGCTATCTACTGCTGATGGCAATGTTTGTGTGTTTGTGCTATCTACTGCTGATGGCAATGTTTGTGTGTTTGTGCTATCTACTGCTGATGGCAATGTTTGTGTGTTTGTGCTATCTACTGCTGATGGTAATGTTTGTGTGTTTGTGCTATGTAGGGGAGAGCGGGGAGTGTTCGCCCTATTTTCATTTGAAGAGTTATAGAGACACCAGTTTTAAAGATTGAATGGACCTATTGATATTGATATTATTCAAAAGATTGATATCTTGGCTACATACGATCATGATCTCAGTACTTAGGCCTTACTGTAAAAGCAGGAGTAAATGATAAAGACAGGTGTCTCAAAAAGGCGAACTTGCCCGACGCCGGGGTAGGTTCGCCCATAGGCCGAGGCAAGTTCGCCCTAGGCTCAGAATTAGGCTACACAAAGTACAATAATATCCAATACATATCGATTTGTTATTCTTCGTTATTTTATTCCAAAATAAAATTTAGAAGTCCAAAATATAGGGGTGGGTGCACTTTTGCGGAACATACTCGTTCATAATTTAAAAATAATAATAAATACCACATTTTGAAATATTCTCCTCTAATATTAGTGTTACTCCATTCCTAATAACTGTTTTTAAAACTACAATTATCCTGCAAGAGGAAAATTGCTGCAAAATCATAACTATATAAATCCCTATTGGCGAACCTGCCCCATCATCATAGGGCGTATGTGCCCCATATAGCGCAATAAGTATTGACCTATACCACGGATGTCCCACATACATTGATGGGTTGTTAACTGCATCAAATCCATAATCAATCCCATACCTACTCAATGATAATTTACATTAAAACCTTCTCTACGAATATCTTTGGAAAAAAATCAATATAAAAAATGGAAGAAAATTCACTTTTGTGAGGCAAAACTGGTTTTTGGATGATAAGTTGACAAACATGTTACGGTGATCTGCCACGTTAATGTGGGAAACTTGCAAAACATACTTCTTGTCTATTGTGTGTTTGCCAAATCCAACCAGTGGCCGCAAAGATTAGAATCACATGGTGGGCGAACCTGCCCATATGCCGTACACTCCCCGCTCTCCCCTACTGCTGATGGCAATGTTATGTGTGTGTACTATCTACTGCTGATAGCAATGTGTGTGTGTTTGTGCTATCTACTGCTGATGGCAATATTTGTGTGCGCGTGCTATCTACTGCTGAGAGAAATGTTTGTGTGTTTTGTGCTATCTACAGCTGAGAGCAATGTGGGGTGTTTTGTGCTATCTGTTGATAGCAATGTGTGTGTGCTTTGTGCTATATCTACTGCTGATATCAATGTTTGTGTGTTTTGTGCTATATAATGCTGATGGCAATGTTTGTATGTGTGCTATCTACTGTTGATAGCAATGTGTGTGTTGTGTGCTATCTACTGCTGATAGTTATGTTTGTATGTGTGCTATCTACTGCTGATGGAAATGTTTGTGTTTGTGCTTTCTACTGCTGATAGTAATGTCTGTGTGTTTGTGCTGTCAACTGCTGAAGGTTAAATGGTTTTGTGCTGCTGCTGATAGTAATTTAATTGTTTTGTGCTATATATGGGAAGTTATTGTGTTTTTATCTACTGATGATAGAAATGATTGTGTTTATTGCATCTTCTGCTGATAGCAATGTAATTATGTTTTGTTCTGTTTTGTGTTACGCGCCATCTACCACTGATAGCGATGTAATTGTGTTTTTATCTACTGCTGATAGCAATACATATGTTTATTGTTATCTATACTGCCCATGTTTCATGCTATATACTGCTGTTTTGTGTTATATACTGCGGATGCCAATGCAATTGTGATTTGTGCTATCTGATAACAATGTATATTTTGTGATATTAGGCGTACTGCTGATAGCAGTGTAATTCGTCGGTGGTATTACATAGTGACGCATGATCTGTGGTATTACATAATGACGTATAATAAATTCTAGTCAGTTTTGTAATGTTTGGTGTGTTGTTTTGAAATACTGTAAAAGCTGAAATTTTCGCGGCGGTTTTATTTTCTCGCTTTTCGCGCAAAAGATTTTTCCGCGAAAATTATAACACGCGAAAATTTTGTCTTTAACATTCATGCAGTGCATTCAGAAGGTCACCCGCGAAAAAAACAATTCACGAAATGTCTATGATATCAAAATGCGCGAAAATATCTTTACGCAAAAATATTGGCTTTTACAGTATAGTTTTCTTAAAAAAATTGTATCCTACAGACGAAAAATGAACTCAAAAAGAACATGAAAAGCACCAAGTTATACTTCTTCATCATATATTGCCTTTATTTTTAATCTTGAGATGACAATTACATCTCGCACCCCTTCCAATAATAAAGAATAATACAGTAACGCCTTATCTTAAACCTTGTATCTCTATCTGGCCCTTCAGCATAAAGTAATACTTCCTATGTACAACCTTTGGACAGTCTTCTCTAAACATGTTCTAGGGCCAAAAACACATCTTTCAAAACTTTGTAAGTGCTTTTGTCCCCCAAACATGTGTAAAGCAATGTTTCCTATGTATAGCATTGGGCAGTAATACTTTATACATGCTGAAGGGCCAGAAAAAACATACGAGGTTTTGCCAGAACAGGGACAACATGTGATATTGTGAACAAATTGGTGTTCAGTGTTGATCAAATAAGAAGATCCCCCAATAAAGTGTGAAGTGTTTTGAACAACCTTTTGGTGGATGTTTTTTCCACCATGATCTTTGACCTTGAGACATAACTAATTAAATTGTTCACCTTGTTCATCAATAAGCTCAATGTCAGCTATATCACATGCACACATCCACCGCAACCCACATCATGGAATTTACGGCTCCAACTTGGCGAGAAACATGTGTTTTTCTCTTCACCCATAAAAGCAACCCAAGGATATACTGTAAGAAGGCTCACAAATCTGGTAGCTCATTAAAGTATAGTGGTGGTGTACCCCAAGGTTCAATACGAAGCCCATTACTGTTGATGTCGCTCTAAATATATTTTGATATATCGATTAGATCTACTCTGATCTGGTATCGAAAGAATTCCAGTGTTCAGCTCTGATAGAACTTCTGGTCTGAAATTAAGAAATAGAAATTTGCCAAGAAAGACATTTTTCTTGATGCATTTCATACACTGTTTACAATGTTAACAGCAAAGTCAAGGCATGGTGGTGGTTGTCAATAGGATAACGCTGACTGGTTGCTTGCCACAAATTTAATGGGCTATTCTATTTGAAATCCATACGCCCCCCTGTGGATTACTTGAACTAAATCGTCTACACAGGGAGTGTAGTTTTCAAATGAAGTCACCCATGCAGGTAACCCCATTTAAAATTCACACGCCCTGTGACACATGTGTGCAGCCAAACTGTATGGCCAAACCGTCTCGCTGGAATCCCTCGCTTCTATACTTTATTATATAATATATTAAAAATACAAAAGAAAAAACAAAGTAAATACACTGTATATATATGCTTTATTTAAGTATATAATATAAAAAAACAAATCTACATGATCATAATTACATATACATCATCGTAATATTAAAAAAGGTGGTTTTAAAGTGTGGTTTTACTTTTGAGTAAGAAAATATTGGGTAATTTATTTACTATTCTGGTCATGATTTGCACTTGACATGTGATACAATAAGCTTCATCAAATCGCACTGCGACATCACTGCACAGAAATAAAAGTGAATGGAGTAAGCTTGAAATGACATAACCGGAAAATGGAACAAATAAATAAATGATTCCGTACGAATACCGTGGTTGAAAACCCACACATACTCAATTTTGCTTGTATGAATGTAGAGTATATCTCTTCGTCTCCAAGCTTACCATATGAAATTGACCTCATGATAAAAATAATACAGATGTCTGGTGAATTGAATGCAAATCTATGAATTTGATGCTACAGACGCACAAGATGATATTTTACAGTAACAACCCGATTGGGGGTGGGGGGAGGGACTCTGTAGAAAAGGGTAGGTACATGAATAATCAAAAATAAATACAAAAGACGTCTTCAAGCATCATTTTATCAAATTAGACATTGTCGCCTCTTTTCCCACACAGGCTAGAAGAGCAGACAGGTTAGGGGCTGTTTTTCACCAAAACATGATGAAATGACAGGAATGTTATAATTACCGCTGAATGCAATGGAAATTTGGTCAATAAAGAAAGAGAAACGAACCACTCCCTTCTCAGAAATCTTACATTTTCTACAAGTAAAACCAACATATTTGGAGTCTAATTGTAGTCTCAATACAATTATAATCTATCAATCCTTTCTGCTTCAAATGCTACTCAGATCTCAAATAAACCATGACCATGGAAGGAAATCAAAGGATTCAAGGAATTAGTGCCACATAAACTTTATTTAATGGAAGACAAGAAAAATATGTGGAGGGTATTAAACTGTTGAGTTAAAGCAATATTATATGATCTTTTTCAAATTTTTACACATGTTTTTTCTCTCTCATAATAAATGTGACTTATCAGAAAAGAATCCCTAGACTCTATCTTGACGATATTTTTTCGTAAAAAACACATCACAGAACTTTACTATCATAATGGAAATCTGCATCCAATTTAAGAAATTGTTTGACTTTTTTTCAACATATTTGTTTCTATTTTCATCATAAAGCATTATGTACCATTGTGTTCACTTGGGTACAGTTGGGATCGCAACCGGAAACACTGTAAACACGATGTCAACCCATGGAATTCTATTTACAAACGAAAAATAGACTCAGAAAATAAACTGCCGGTTTAACCCGACAACTTATTTAAAAAATTGATTTTGAAGTTAAGTAGGAAACATAATTGCTCTGTAACTATAGAATATATTTTAGTGTCAAGTTTATAAATATAATTTGACCAAAAATTGCATTTAGAAAAAAAAATCAAAGATATGAAAAAGATCACATAATATGACTTTAATTGGAAATGTATTGGATGGAAATATAGCATTTTTATGCCCTCGGCTCCTTAAGAATATTACTGTTGGACTTTTTGATGTTGTTTTATTTGTTTTTTTATCGTACATCAACATATAAAAATATGATACATTTCTTCTAGGTTCTTATTATTTACAATATAGTTGTCATAGTAAATACCCTGTTACCAAGACAACAAAGTAACCACAATTCTGCTTGTGGAATTGAAAAAATTAATGGAGGTGAAAAGTGAAACAAAATAAATTAGCGACACAATATTTCCCCATGATACAACTGATTTGGCCGACAGTAAGATTTAGCTGCACAGAAAATTGTTAAAGAAAAGGGATTCTCGTTAGGTTGACAAACTAGTATGGGCTATAATACATGTGGCCTTTTTTACAAGAAAGGATTGCACCCATCAGGCTTCCCGTTAGCGCCGCGCGTCATTACGTCCAGACGCAATTTTGAAATTTCTGACGCCTTTTCAAACTCTAGGCATGTGTATTTTGCGTCCATTTGGAAGCGCAAGTTCCTGAAACTCAAAAATGAAAGTTCGAAAAAATAAATAATAAGCTTATAAGAAAATAACAAATTGTCAGCTAAATCACACTTAATTCTTGAATTAGTGCAAATTTATAGTTGAGATATACTGGAAATGGGTTTATTTAGTCAATTCTGTGCATTTTCTTACACTAATGCTTGCTAAAATGTGATATTTTGCTGCCAATTTTGATTTCCGGGTTTATCGGCTGGCGATCCGCCATCTTGGATTTAAGTTTGACTATAGATGGTGCCCTAAAAATCGGCCCACAGACGCACACATTTCCGTTTGGAACCGATTTTGTTGCCATCTCGTCGGCAAACTTGCGTCCACATGGACGCGCATATTTTAAACCTTAATGGGAAGCCTGGCACCCATCACATGATACACACATGTATAAGTCACTTTTTCCCTGCATACTTCACAAGTCTAATTCATCTATAATAAAGCCCCGTACAATAATGACTGCTTAGACCAATAACAACAAAAAGGTTTGTCTCAGAAGCAACCTGAAAAAAATGCTATACAAAATTTGATTCATTGTTTTTTTAGTCGAAGGTGCTATGCGAAATCGGAAATGCAGTATTTATTTTAAAAACATGAGACAGGCTCTGTGAAGCAAGTAAATGAAGCTGATATGGTACTTCACATTGTGAAATACAAATTTGAAGAAGCATAGTCCAATAAATCACTGGAGTCTGGTTGTTTTTTCTTGAGTATAAATACTGTTTTAATTTTGGAAAATAACATTCCATACAGTCACAACTTGACTCATAGGTGAAATGCACATTTTAAAAAGCTACGCACACTGTCTTCTGAGACAAACTAATTTGTTGTTGGCCTTGTAAACCAGCAGTTCCCAATCCCAATATGCAAATACAAAATAGTGTTGGATTTTTACTTACCATTTTCTTAGAGAAAAATAAGAAACAAGAAAAAAATATGCCCTCCCTAATCCAACAAGCGTTTTTCTGAGTACAAAAGTAGATATAATACAACAGCTTTTTCAATAATATATACACAAAATTGCAACGTGATTAATCAATAATTGATATAACTAATTAACTGATAATTAATTGGCCATGGATACATAATTACTGTTCAAGATGCATATTCAAATTACAACAGTTGGTCAATTATATTCTATGTGTAAGTAAGTAAAAACATATCATATATAAATATATACAGAATTATAGTCTTTTTTCTTCAATACCTACTTAATCTTTTGGGGAAAAAAGGTTGTGAGGGTATCTTCCCTAGATGTACTTACAAATGGAATCAAGATTATATTCAGCTTGAGCTAAAGTGATACATAAAATATATACCAGCAGGGCCACTGGTGCCCCTTTGTATAAAATGAGGCCATGCCAAGTGCAAAATATTCCCATGTTTACACTTGAAAGTGGCCTTTGAAAAGTAATAACATTATTGGACTATCCACGTTTATTGCCTAGCGGGCAATTTCATGAGACGATGTACAAAAATATCAAATTTTGGACATCTAAAGTATAGAATATGTTCTTTATCGTGACTACACAGGGTCGGTACAGAGAACATGTGAGTTCTGTATTACATAGCTAGGTTCTGAAACTATACAAAATCATTGGAAAAAGTGTATAAATTGGACAACAAATATTTGTGGACTGTGACAAAAAATTTGCCAGGTGGCTAAGGAGGAATCATTGCATATTATTCAATATAAAATGAAATACTGTTAAGTTTGGCAGAAACAAAAAAAGTGATGGGTACCTGTCTGACAACCCTGACTGAGTTTCAAACTTCTCCAATCTAGATTTGAAATGGTCAATGGTAGAGGTACACTTTGTGAGCATATGTAGTTCATATCTTCCTCTATCTTGTGCAGTGAAGTGCGTGCATATAATTCAGTGACAGGTGTAGTATTTTGTGTGTGGAAATGATAGACAACAAGGGTAAACACACCAGTGCATTAGGATCAGGTGCTGTGTCATTATAGGGTGTGGTCACTAGAATACGCTCTAAGCTCACTGCATAGAGTAAGGTAAGGCAACCAAAAAACCCTGTTCTACATATTTTCTGACCTCTTAGGGTCAGGCGTTTTATTTGCCCTCAAAATGTTTGTTTAAATGTTGGTAAATCTTTAAAAAAATGCAAAATTTTCAAAACCTTTTAAAAAAAAAATCAAAAATGTTTAATAATTTTATTTTTTAATAATCAAATTGCAATAAAAAATGGTATATTTTTTTACTAGAAATTATATATATTTTAAACACAAGAGACACTAGGGGAAAATTGATCATCAACACAATGGAAAAAGGAAGTATTTAGTGTGTAACCTGAATAAGAGATATATCCTTTTACCATGAGACAGTAAAGGTGATAATCATCATCAGATAGGAATTTTACTGAAAGTATACTGAATGAAATACACCCACTTACGCTACAAAAGGGCTTCTGTGCATAGACCCGCTATTACAATTGATATATAACAATATAATGTGATAAATTGTATTTACATATATTTCTCAATTTACTATACAATGTGTATTATAAAAGCTTGGATTTTGAGCTATACACTTTTCAATCCTATGCATATTGTTGTTAAGTCGGTGAGTGAATTACAAAATTCTAAATAAATATAGAAGAAATGACCTTTGTAGTCATTGCTGTCATCTAAGGCATCTAAAATAGTGAAGATGTTCATCAGGACTGTTAGATTAAATTGAGAAATAAGGTTATCATATCTAGTCCAGGTTTGAACCCTAACCCAGGTTTAGGGTTTTTGACCGGGATCACAATTTTGGAGGAAAAAACACCAACTAAATCTCCGGGAACCTGCCGGGATTCGATCCGGGGACCCTTCGTTCTCAAGTCAAGCCCCACGTCCCACCAACTAAGCCACAGCCCTCAGCTACACATTCGCGCAGTATACTGCGCTCACTATATAGGGTCGGTTGACTACGTCATTGAGAACTGGCGGCACATGCGCTTGGAGAGAGACTTAGGATTAACATTTTTTAGCATTCGGGGGTTAGGGTTAACATACCTTAACAAACGTTACAAGAACAATCTGTTCTCTTTATCAACACTGACGAAGTAACGATCCTGTGTTGATAGCACTACTTTCTGGTTACTTGGAAACAGTGTTTCTAGATGTTGTTGCAACTAGAAGATTGCTAAAACAACTGTTGTAGCAAACAGACACGAGGGGCCGTTCAATCTAAGTCACATATTCAACGATCTTCCGGTTGCAACAACATTTGAAGAAAAGGGCATTACACTTTGTCAAATAAGAATAAGCTTTCAAATCATACCACAATTATAAGGTTGTGATGAGGTGTTTTGACACTTTGTTATACAAACTTAATGATCGTCCCTCGTAATGTAACAAATAAAGTAGTTCTAGGATATACCAATTGAGCAAAACAAAGAAGGCATATTAAATAATGTATCCTCTTGATAACTTCGAAATGAAATAATTCTATCCGATTATCTGCTAACGCAGCAAATGGTCACATTACCGATTACATTAAACGCAATTATTATAAGTATAATACATACATGCTATGTAATTTATTTAATTACAACAATAAAAAAATAAATATATATAAAGACAAAATAAAGCAATTATTCCTCATATTATTTGATCCAGTCTATACGATAAATGGAAATATACTACACCCCGATTTGTGTTTAACGCTTTCCACGCAGCAGTCGTCTGCAGACGACAGTTCCAAAATTTCACAAAATGTTTCAAAAATGTCAAAATCATTGGATTTCATCTCCATATTTGGAATCACTACAAGAAAAGCATTATAAAATAAGTTAAAGCATGCCTAGTATTGGTTCAGTAATTATTGAGATAAGACTTTGAAAGTTGGGAAAGGTTTCTGAAAAATCTGTTTTGTATATGGCAAAACTAATAGCCGCATGAAAAGTGTTAACAACCCTCTGAATATGTTTGCAAAATCTGTCCTCGGAGTTTTCACAAACTGACAAGGTACTGTACACATGGTAATTTTCACCCTCATTATATTCGCACTCTGCCTGATATCACCAAGTTTGTGTTGTTGAATTCACAATTGTGTGTCCTTTCACACATAATTACTGAAACTAACAAAGATATCTGCATGTCTTAATTTCCACAAAACCGCAAGGGAGTGTGCAAAGGTATGCGAAAATAATGCAGCACAAAAATTAACACTTTTTAACTGTACACTCTCAATAATTAAAGATCCCTTTGTGCCCATTATTTAGAAATCTCCATGGTTTTTGACTGCATCCAAAATATCTCTTTACTCAGCTATTTCTAGTCTCCTAAGAAACTTCCTTGTTAGAACTTTCAAGGGAGAGAGAGAGACTCTCCATAGAATCTTCAAAACGTTCTTCAAAATTTAAAAACCTTATGGAGAACATTTTAAGGTTCTATAGAGGCCACGACTGGTTCTTCAAGGTGTCTGAAGCACTTTTTTGGGATTCCATTTAAGAACCATTGAGGGAAATCATGGACAGATTAAGAATATCTGTTATACTGAAAGTGTAGTTTGTGAGAACAGAATTTATGTGACTACTGAATACCAAGCACCATTATTATCATCAGAGCATCGTCTGCGAATTGCTTTCCTCCACCACTTCAGTTGCTAAGGATTCTTTTCTAATATCTCCATTCTTGACAGCCATGTTTGTTGGGTCTAAGGATCTTGACCTGGGCTTGGGCTGGACACCTATAACAAAAACAACAACAAAACCATTGAATTAGCCGGTCATAAAGTCTCCAATTCCCTAATTATGCAGGCCAGTGATCATGCCGTTAAGCACTGTTTTGATGTCAATCTTGCAAGCCCCTCTATGCCGCTGTAGCGTTGATTTTCTACATCAAGACTTCTTATGCAGTGGAGTGGTTTACTAGTTTCTCATCCAAACTTTTGGGGAAAAGGAAGATATGGCCCCTTTTTATTTTTTTAATTAAAAATGTGAAATAGCCATTATTATATAATGATAGGCCTGATTTCAGCCATGTGATAGTTTTTACTATCATTATGGCTAGGTATTAAATTTATGATATCATTATATAAAACAAATACTGAATGCCTTTTGCTCGTGCAATAGTAAAACTATATCACTCTGTCCAATTTTGATTGTTCCATCACACTCGGCTGCGCCTCGTGTAATGGAAAAATCCAAATTTGACCTCGTGATATAGTTTTTACTATCACACTCTCCGGCATTCAATATTTGTATATTATATCATGATAGGCCTTATTTCAACCATGTGATAGTTTTTACTATCATTATGGCTGGAAAAAATAATGCGATATCATGATATAAAACAAATATTGAATGCCTTTTGTTTGTGCAATAGTAAAACTATATCACTCGGTTCAATTTGGATTGTTCCATCACACTCGGCTGCGCCTCGTGTAATGGAAAAATCCAAATTTGACCTCGTGATATAGTTTTTACTATCACACTCTCAGCCATTAAATATTTGTATACCAGCCTGGTATTGCGCGATTGATTGTGTAAGTAACCTGAGGAGGACGAGGCCTCTGTAAAATCTTGTTATTTCATGGTTCTGGGGGTTGATTATAGTCATCGCCAAAATACTTCAGCACTTTTAAAACCACCAATGCGTGCGTCTAGTTAATGAGCGAGTGGGCGGGGACATTCATGATCCATAGATACGATCGTGGCCAATCGGATTACAGGGGCCGCGACGCGTTGAACTGCTCAAAGATAACGCTGTTGTTACGCTGTTCTACAACGCACTTCCGTGTTTACGCTGTACGCAGTTGTCACAGAAAAAAGTGCCGAAGTATTCTGACCACGACTATAACAATGACCTGATTTAAAATACTCATTGGACTGAAATCAAATCTATTAACAATTACGGCTGGGATTTTTTTTTTTTTTTTTTTCAAGTCCAAAACAGGACCTTAGATAACCCATATTTGAACCTAAATAACCCATATAATACATCATGACCCACACCATAGGAATAGTAATTCATAACCCAAAAATCCTATACTAAAATAGTACTATACTATCTTGTTGTATTAACTGATAATTTACTGAATTTAGGTGGGCTTATGCTTGTGATATCATCAGCAGATGTATATCATTAAATCTATTCCGTTACCTGTAAAGTTGCAGGGACCCTGTCCATCTTATCTAGTGAAGCCTCTGTGTTTTTTGTAACACTACTAAGCATAGATAGAGTCATGGGTTGATCATGTTAACCTTTTATCATTCCCAAATGTATGTCTTTGTTGTTTAGAAAAATGAAAATATTTCTTAATTGATTGTGACACTAAGATAGAGGTTACATGGGAATGATATGGGGTCAATCAAGGTCGTTTAGGTAACAAAATTTCTACTCCGATATTTCTTTTTAATTGAAAAAAAAATTGGGAGGGGGGGAGGGTCGTGTACCCGGGTACCCGTCCGGGTATAGAATTCCTGAAAAAGGATGTACAAGGGGACGAAAAACTACTTAATTCTTTTATTAGCATAATGCATCAATATAAACATGTCTTACCAGGTGGATTCGGTGGTAATTTTGCGCTGCTAGATGAGCTTATACCAGATTTGATGAAACCAGATGGTTTGCGACCTGCTGACAAGAGAAATAACATTCCAAATTCATTTAATGATAAGTCGGAAATATTTTGTTTTCACAAACCTGTACAATTTCAATTTCACAAATATTTCAGCTCAAAATAGCTGATAGTAAGATGGGAACAATTGCCCTCTAAAAATATGAGAATGAGGTTAGGGGTTTGCATAACGTTTTCATTTGATACTATTTTAATAGTATCAAATGCTCCCTTAAAAGGGCGCATTTTATTGTGTTAAGCCATTCAGGGTTCGTTTAGGTTTCTTACACCATTAACGTCGTTTTAGGTCACAAAGTGGAGACATTTGGTACTGTATACTTGGGCATGTAGAGGTACGATTTTATGCCATTTATAGGTCAAATTTCATGCTGTTTAGGGGTATGCATCTTATTCTAAAGAGGATAAATCTAGAAACAGCTAAATGTGGCAATTTAGGGTCCAATTTTGAAATGCTGTAATGAGCAAAGGTGTCACTTTAGTATGCTAATTAATCCCTGAGATCTTACCTGGTCTGGGTGCAACTGAAGGGGGCGGTAAAACACTTTTAGGCCTTGGTTTCGGAACTGGTTTTGGTTTAGGTGGTGTGAGACTCGCTCCTCCGTCTATAGCATTCTTAAGTTCAATCACAGAGGGCGGTCTTGATGGTCTCTTCGGCGCCCCGTTCCTTTTGACAACGTTCTCCACATTCTTGTCCTCCTCCAAGTTCAAGGATTTTCGAGCCGCTTGGACAGGTGATGATTCTATTTCAGATTTTGTATCTTGCCCGTTGTTTAACGGTAGGGCAAGTTTGTTATCCCCTGCAAAAGTTCCAGATTTGCGCTTCTCCGGCAATGGAATAGATTTCCTCTTGTCAGGATCCGCAAGAGATTTTCGCTTCTCCGCCGTTGAGGGCGGGCGAGACTTCCTAAGTTGAACCTGAGGTTTCTCTTCTTCTTCAACTTTTGCTTTTTTCTCACTCTTAACAGGTTCATCTTTCTTATCTTCAACTTTAATTTCTTCTTTCTTTTCCTCCTCTTTCTTTTCGTTGTCCTTCTTTTCTTCTTCCTTCTTTTCATCTTCTTTCTTCACTTCCTCCTTTGTTTCCTCCACTTTCTTCATCGATTCCTTTTCTTTCGCCTCAGTTTCGGACTTCTGTTTTTCCATAAAAGCTTTAGCCAAATCTGTTGAATTCCTTTTTGCTAAGTCCCCGGAATTCCGCTTGACGTTCCTCTCCATGGAGCTACGCTTCTCAATGTCGCTGCCGGAATCGCGTTTGTTGGCGAAGGGAAACGTGGCCGATGATCGCGGTGAATGTTTCGGGGAAAAGTTCGGCTTTGTAGGGGAGACACGAGGACTAAGAGGTTTTGTGGCGGCCACCGGAGGTGGTGACTTTTCCTCTTTCGGTGATAAAGGTAACGACAAGTTTCCAGGCACTATTTTTGGTGGTGGGGATTTTGGTTCTTCCGGGGATTGAACAGGCTCAGGGGATTGAACTGGCTCTGGTGATGGAACCGGCTCCGTGGGTTTGGAATCAACTTCCGGTTTCTTTTCTTCTACCTCCTTCTCTTCCTTTATTTCTTCCTTTTTATTATCTTCTTTCTCTTGGCTTGTTTCTTGACCGACTGTTTCATCCTTTTCTTCTTTCATTTCTGGTAACTTCTCTGGTTCCTTATCCTTTGTGGTCTCCTCTTCTGGCAGTGATTCCTCGGCTTCCAGCTCCTGCAAACATTTAGAGGGGAACATTATTACTAAGGCCAAGAATTTTGTCGAATTTTTTTCAATGGATGACACACTCAAAGAAAATACTGAGACATGTAAAGATGTGTCAGCAATATGCATTTCAAGATTTTGAGGAAGTAAACCATGAAAAAACAAAAGAAGTAAAACAAGAATTTCCACCTAATATTTCACATAAAATCTGAATGCATTGGCCAAAATGTATCAAGAAAGGTATCATTTTGAAGCTTACCTTTTGCATGAAAATAAAATCTCACTTGACAAAAGCTCCATACTGATGTGACTGATCACATAAGTAAACTATACAGGTTATACATGGGCTTCTAACTCTGAAAATATATATCCTACCTAAAATATTCAATTATAAAGTTGTTGAGAAATCCATCATCTTTAATGTGAGATATTGCACGCTAGGATCGGGTGATTATTGAGGAAATGACACTCCTAAATGTAAGGTGAAGTCCGATTTTCATTTTCACATTTTTATTTTTCTACACAAGGACCCATCTACGGGTACCTTATCAATTTCCGGTAGTGCAATTGGGGGATGCATGTGCAGGTTGGACAGTCTGCCGTATTGTTCTGATGGATCAATACGCCACACACACGCTACCTGTCATACTCTCCCCCGTGTTGAAATGTAAAAAGTGAAAATGAAATTGTGACTTTACCTTACATTTCAGATTGTCACTTCTTCAATATTCAACCAATCCTAGCGTGCAATAGCTCATATTAAAGAAGATAAATTTCTCAACAACTTTATGATTTAATATTTTTAGGTAGGATATATATTTTTAGAGTTAAAAGTCCATTTATTACCCGTATAGTTACTTTTTTTGATGACTGTATGTCAAGTACTTGGTCTCCTTTCTAGACCTCCTTACCTGAGATTTATTAGATGCTCTTCTCTGATCCTGTTTTTTCTTCATCTCAGCAAATATATCAACGCCGCCCACGCCCGGCTTTCCCATTCCCGGCATACCCAGTCCGACGCCGCCCGGTGGCTTGTATGACATTTTCTTAGGTGGCGGTGTAAGCACCGGTTCTGTCGCCGGCGGATCCTCCTTAGACTGTTCCAAGTCTTCCATTTTCAGTTCGTCTCCAGCAGACAATACAGAGTCTTTGCGGGGCAAGTCTCGCTCTAGTTCATCTCCAGATGATGACATTGCTGGGTCGTCTTCTGATTGGAATCCTAAAGTATCATAACAAATTGTACTGTAAACGTGGACATTTTTGCGCTACATTAATGTTCGCGCTTTTCGCGCTCAAAGCAGCTATCGCGAAAATAAAAACATGCGAACGATAATTTTGTGTATAAGTCTATGTAATGATCTTTCAATTCGCGAATTCCAAAACAAGCGAAATGGATGAAAATCGGCAAAGCGCGAAAATTTAATCGCGCGAAAATTACCACTTTAACAGTAATATATCGTGTAAACACAGTTGGTCAAAAGAAGATATTAAATAAGGCAAAAAGAAAGAAAATAGAAAAAACAGTTCGTCTCGGAACTCCTCATGGGGAATTTGAAGCAATAAAGCTAACATGGGGAAACACAGGACAAATATAGACAGTGAAAATGGTGTGTGCTGCCCCTGGGAATAGAACCTGGCCTGCTGCGGCCGGAGTCCAGGTGATCATGCATCACGCAATGGGGGTAGCGCTCCCAAAATTAATTAACTTTCGGAGCCTATATGTACCTCTACCTTAGCAGGGTTAAGGTTAATCTCTGCAATTATGCTAGCCTTTTTCCAAACACAACAAGTGCGTCAGAAAGTGCACATGTTAGCATACAATTGGGACATATTATTGATATCAGAAATAGCTGCTGCATGCTGCTACTAAAAATCACTTTCATGGGAAAAAAGCTATGCATATTTATTAGCTCATACATATTAATGATCTCATACATATTCATAAGCTCACCTTGTTTATCTTTTCCTTTGCCGTCAGACTTGTTCTCATCGGCAGCTGTCTTCTTTGATCTTCCGAAAAATCTGAAGATGAAGAGTAAATATTATTTATAATTTTCTACCAATCAATTATCATAATATCTGTTAGACAGAAAACTGTAAATGTTAATGGATTTGGTAGTGAACATATTGAATCTCCCCTCTCCCCCCCCCCCAAAAAAAAACCCCCCACCCCACCCAAACAACAACAACAACCCCTGACAGATTGACCCTACCTAAGAGGTCCACTCGCCCATAGAACCGAATGTATGTTTTGTCTCGCCTTGGAGAAAAAAAATCATTTTGATGAACAGTCAGTCAAACAGTGTAAAGTACTCAAACTAATTGTTATCCTACCTTCCCGGTTTCTTTTCTTTCTTGGCTGGTTTGCCGGGCTTTTCTTTATCCTCCTTAGGCGTTCTGATTTTCTCAGCCTTCTGTGGCTTCTCTTGTTTGGGGGTCTTGGGCTTCTTCATCTTGAACAGTCCTCCGAGTTTACTGCTCATGCTGTGGCCTAGTTTGTCCTCCTTCTGGGTGTCACTATAAACATAAAGATATGTACAGGACAAATGTGACCAGTCGCATCAAAATGGACATGTTGTCGGCAAACACAGTTTTGAAATAGAAGCCAATAAAGTTGGTGAAATATAAAGAAAATAATAGTAAAAAATATGGATCTTGAAACTATATCTTGTGATTCCAAAGTCCGATTTCCTTTAACAAGATATCATTTTAAAGCTTAGAATGTGCTCATTCAGCTGATATGTGTAACTCAATTGGAGTCGTGCCTTCAACATGTCCATGTTCACAAATGGCATTTTGATAAGTTGGATAATCTGGAGACTTGTAGGTGAACCATTTCAATTTGGGGTAATATGTCATATGAAAGAAAATGTCAAATGAAGTTGTTTTAAACTTGGCTTGTACCCTTTGCACAATCCTTGTTTTGCTTATTTAAGCACAAAATAATAGATGTGTCTCACATACTTATGGAAAAAAAGCTATGCGATATGTGATTAAAAAAAAAGCTAAGTGAAATACGGAAAATTCTTTTTTTATTATTTTTTGGCCCCCTTCCTCTCTCATTTCGGAGCAAATTTTGTTCCCAATTTTTCTCGAACAACTAAAGAAAGAAAAGGGGAAAAAAGCCCAACATTTGTCTCATCGAGTAAGGTTATGCAACAAAAGTGACATCACATCATGCACCCGGGGTATGTGAGACAGATATTTTTTCTTGGCCTTTTATCATAGGTTACGCTAGAATCATGCTCATAGGCCAACATATATCTAATATTTACTATATCAACATGAATAGCAATAAGATTTCATGGTTAGCCTATCTTTTGAATAGCGTATTCAATGCCAAAACAGCAGAGCTTAATAAAAATTAAAAGTTTAGACCTTCCGGAAAAATAGTCGTTACTCTGAGTATCATGCCAATAAAGCAATTGTCATTGACATGAACCTCAGAGTAACAACTCTTTTTCCAGAAGGTCCACACTTTTAATTTTTAATATTTACTATAAGTATTTTGGTCGCTTGAGACTCCCAACAAAGACTTATACATTATACATAAGTGCCTGGTCCAGAGGGTAAACCAAGGGTGAAAATAAACGGGGGCCAGCAGCTGTTTGGCTCCCTTAGATTGTAAAATGGCCACTGGTTTAATTCCAGTTTGCAATGGAAAATACTATACCTGTGATCCATCTTTTGCATACATTTCTTGAAATTGGCCCCTGGTTCCAAATTTCTTATTTTCACCCTTGGGGTAAACCTTCGCTGCTAGCGAGATGGACCAAGATTTGTTAATGTCATTCATGCTAGTTTGTCCTAGTCTTTATATTACTATTGAAACTCTTTTGATATTCTATGCACCCTAACTCCCTCACAGCAATAAAGCTAATATAATTAACCTAACAAAATGGCCGACCACTGAGGATGCTTGCCATAGTGTTGCTATTACAGCTCCTTTAGATTATACGAGGGGGTATCAAAAAGTTTTTGAAATCTCCCAGAAGTGAAGGAGCTATATCGATGAAATTTTGTCAGTGTAATCACTGGTCCTTTAAAACATTATGGTGCAAAAATGGTCTCATAAGTATGTTTACTTATTATACAGGTGGCGCTAGATGCCAAGGCCATGTAAATCAATGACGTCTTCCAACGGTTATGTGTACATGGTAAATTATAATGGTCCAATAACTGATTCTTGTGGGACGCCTTCCAGAAGAATATTAGGCTCAGATTGTTTACAAAATTTTGTCATTTGTCACTCGTAGGTCTCAATTTATCTCTGTAAATGACAAAATTTGTAAGCCTCATACTCCTCTGGCAGGCGTCCCAAAAGGATAAGTTTTTGGACAATTACCATGTACCATGTACACAGCACCGTTGGGAGATGTCATTGATGTACATGGCCCTGGCCATCTAGCGCCACCTGTATAATAAGTAAACATACTTATGAGACCATTTTTGCACCATAATGTTTTTACGGACCAGTGATTATACTGACAAGATTTCATCGATATAGCTCCTTCACTTCTGAGTGATTTCAAAAACTTTTTGATACCCCCTCGTACTTATGTATGTTGTTCAGTTCGGGTTAATTTTCCAAGGGGGCACTCATATTAAGATATAGGTAGCTACATGCATGTGAGTGCGAATGACTGCTGCTTTCACACTATTTAGCCTTGTTTTAGCTATTCAAGGGAGAGCCTACACAAAGAACAGGGTTATGGCAGGATGCCACACTATACGGCTTAGCGCAATCAATGTAAACATCAGAATTCCTCAACATGTGAATAGGGATGACCGGCCAGGGTTCAGGCTTATCATGGACTTGCGTGAACATATCATGTGTCATATTAATCCCGATTCAGTCGCAGCGATTCAGTTGAAACCAATAAAATGGTTGATGGCAGAATATACCCAGATGTTGCCCTCATTTCAGTTTAATTCTATACATTTAAACAGGGGTGTACCTTCATATTTTCTCTAACCAGCCAGCCGGGCTGGTAGCATGTAAAATTTACCAGCCCGACTGTAAACTTACCAGCCAAACAAGTAATCTTCATTTACCTACAGCAAAATTCTTATCGGCCAGCCGGGCTTGTATTTTTGAAAAGTTACCCGCCCGACGCAAAAGTTACCCGCCACGGGCGTGCGGGCGGGTACTAAGTACAGCCCTGCATCTAAACCTTGCGTGCATCACAAGCTTACAACTAACACATAATGGAACTTACATTGAATGAGTTGATCCAGACAAGTTGCTTCCTTTAACCATGACATTCAGCCCTGGTGCCGCAGATTCTGACTTGTAAAACGCATCTATGCCTGCATCCACCTTCTCCTCTGCCTCTCCACCCCCGGGATTACCCTCGTGATGCGCTGTTATCCCGATTCGAGTAGGCCTGTGCCCTCCCGGACGCCTTGGTCTTGTCTTTCGCACATCTTGCAGTCTGGTGTGTGACGCTGCTGTGAGTTCATTGAAAGCACTGTCGTCTAGTTGAGGGGTCTTATCCTTTTTCCTCTTCATTGGTATTGGTGAAGGCGATGACTGTGTGATGGGCATGGCTGGCGTCTGTGCGATGGACATGGCTGCCCCGTCGGGCGTGTCCTGAGGGGCGTTGGCTTCTATGTCGAATTCCATTGATTCAATGTTGTGAGAGTTATTCTGGGGCTGGTCCTCTTCTTCCGCAATTGACATCTCTCCATTCATAGCATCGCTATTCAGTTGAGCAACTCGGTATTCTGTTCAATATTAACAATAAAATCAACAACAATTATAAATCTCAATTCTTACATGTATTCTCATGGTCGGGCTGACATCAAACACAGACTCGCAAAGGGGAAATCACAAAAGGAAAAAAAGAGACTGCATGGGCAGAACGCATCACACGGATCAACGGGCGGGCAATGAATCAGAGTGAATTCTGGGTAATTAATCGCCAAAGGGAATGTCTGACCAAAAAAATGATGTACTCTTGCAACTTTATCCTAAAATTAAGAATTTCTTAACTTCATTTTTGTCCCCCCACTATTTTGCATTTTGATAGTAGAGCATCCCAGTTGTATAACAGCATTTTTCTAGTGCCCATTACATTTCATATTCCACGTGTTATCAGATTCTTTTATATTGTACCTTGGCACTTTGAAATGATTATTCTATCTAATTGATCAATCAATCAATCAATCAATCAATCAATCAATCAATCAATCAATCAATCAATCAATCAATCAATCAATCAATCAATCAATCAATCAATCAATCAATCAATCAATCAATCAATCAATCAATCAATCAATCAATCAATCAATCAATCAATCAATCAAACTTACCAGACTTGACCACACTGGATCTAGGTCGCAATTTGACACTTTTTCGCCTCTCCTGGACCATCTGTTACAAGTGATAATTCAAACAATATGAGTTAATTTTTAATCTTTTGATTTTATCGGTGCAAACAGTAAAATAACTGCTGAAAATGACACGTGCATGATTGGATAGCTAAGATTCTGCTTAATATCACAGATAAGATTAAAATGTTTTATACAGCATCATGTTGATCTGAAGAAGGGGAAAGAGCTTGTTATCAAAGGTGGACGTCACAATCGTTTAAATGTGTAAAACAGGTATTTTGTTAACAAAAGGCCAATGTAAACCCAAATTTAGAAAAAAAGGTACCTGTTTGGGTATAAAACTTTGAAGCAATTGTTAAACATAAGAGAAATGTTGAAACAGGGGGGCATAGTTTGTAGAAATACTTGTTGAGGTATCACAAGAAAAAAGAGCCAATTTGAGGGCCACACATAAGCACTTCATCCACCTTTGAATAAAAGTGCTCCCTGATGTTGTCACATAATTTCAATATCAACTTTATAGAAATTTTAAATTGCTGAGTTATGTTGCAAATGTCATAAGAAAATTGGTTTGCTATCACATTTTGTGACTAAAGCGCTTTAGAGTGTTAATTGCATCACACCTACCAGCATGGATGAAAATTAATACAGCAATAAAAAAAATTAAAAAAAGGAAATCAAAATTATAACATTGTTAATTATTAAGTCTTGTGTACTATGAGCATTCCATCTTGTTTTAAAATAAAAATACATATTTGAAAAATTTAAAGAGTTGTTAGTTTGTAGAAACCTATTTCTATTGTAATACTGTTAATAAATCTTAATTACCCATACAGAAAAATATGTGCAAATCAGTGTATATAAAATATTAGTCTCAATGATTCAAAAACTCATAATACTATGACGAGAATTAAGTCTTTCTAAGAGAAGTCCACAGTGGAGTATATCGTTTATCCCCCCTGAGCACTATACCTGCATATCTAACAGTATTTATGACTGTTTATTACGAGACATTCTCATTTGATTAACCAGTTAAAATACAGCTTCTAACAAATTTCGCTTAAATCTTTCAATGGATACATTTATTCTAACAATGTCTTTGATTGGTGCAACAAATTATGTATCCATCTTTCTGACCAATCTGCAGGTAGTTCTCATGGGGTGACAGGGTTTCTCTGATTGACATAATTCTAATCATGCAAACTCCTCAAAAAAGTTTGGAAACCTTTTTCAATCACCAATTTTCTGGATATTTCGTCATATATTGATATTGTGTTTCCTCTATGAAAAGTTGATGTGTTCCTTTTTCCAACGATACCTCATTTGTGGCAATCACTTTTTTTCATTGCTCAGCAACTTGCTTGAGAACATGGGAGGTCACAATCTGAATGTTCCAAAATTGTAACTATTTTGTGCTCAAAACAACAACTGTGTCGTCTGATCACTGAAGTGTTACATTGACAACTACAGT
This sequence comes from Ophiura sarsii, assembly GCA_035610835.1. Lineage (NCBI taxonomy): Eukaryota > Metazoa > Echinodermata > Ophiuroidea > Amphilepidida > Ophiuridae > Ophiura > Ophiura sarsii. The sequence goes on from CM069458.1 coordinate 30,056,121, forward strand.
GTATAGTGATGACTGAGCACAAAATAGTGATGATCATATCGGCTTTTCATAGATAGGAAACACAATATGAATATATTACGAAATATCCCGAAATTGGTGATTGAAAAAAGTGTCCGAACTTTTTTTGAGGAATTCATATCATCTTATAGTGCCAGGTAGTTTTACATTATAACTTTACTCTGTGTCAGCTCAAGTTGGCAGGTAACGTCAGCGCATAGTCTATAAATTAATCAGTTCCAAATTTGACGTGAAATATTCGGTCGTTATCTTTTTAGGCGCAAAAATAATCCAAGCTTATGTGCGCGATTATGATCACAGGCATGCAGTTTTTACTGCACGCAAGCATCATGCATTTTGTACACAATGCGCTTGTTGTCTTCCCGCACGCCCGCGTCCTTTTATATTCATTCACTGCTGTTATGAGGCTTCGCTGATTTGGAACTGATCAAACTATAGTGATGGGCGAAGGACTTGCTGCACCACTGCTGACATTCATCTTTGATAATGCAAATGCACATGCCGTTGTATTGGAGTTATGGTTGCAATATCATGTGTTCACTAGAATATGCACTGATATCACCCCCCCCCCCCCCCCCCCCCCCCCTTGAGCTGACACAAACTATTTACTATATTCCCAACAAACTAAGTTGATAAGCCCTCTATAGTCTATTTTTCTTCCCTCTGGACGGTGACGTAACTACACAGGCGCATTATTATCACATAAGTATCTTTTGCCTTTGTATGTGTATACCCCTGCACTTCCAACAGATCATGACAATGTAATCCAATCAGTAATAACGCAGTGACGTCACTATCTAGTGAAAGCAAAATAGACTTATAGTCTGCATCGAGTAGCTTGTAGCTCATATTCTTTTCTCCAGTGCAAACGAAGTCTAAAATCCACCTGGTGGAGGTGTGGATATCCATCATATAGTTTGATCAGTTCCAAATGTTTGGTTTTTATCTCTCCGCGCGTGAAAGTAATCTAAGCGAACGCACGCAATTATGACCACACACACTCAAATTTGGATGCACGCACATGACACGCATACAAGGCACAGTGCACTTGTTGCCTTGAGCGCGCCCACATCCTTCGATATTCATTCACTACTGTAAGAAGACTTAGCCAATTTGGAACTGATCAAGCTATAGTACGTTATCGACTAATTCGAAGTTAAGCAAGATTTTAGAGAGTGCAGATTTTAGAGAGTGCATTATATCGTGTTATTAAACGCCTTAAACCCAACACCGCTGACAAATATTATTTGAAAATTACAATAATCTGTGCAAGAACCCATCACATTGCAATCAAGCTATACCAACATTATCAGATCTGTAACTGAGTGGATATTGAGTGTAAAAATGCCTAATGCCTTTTGTGTGTACATTGCTTAACCCATCTTCAATATGGCACCATGATTTCCTATGTTCATGGACTGACATGTGGTCTGTGTACAGGGTGTATCATAAAAAATGCATCACTTTTTGCTTTAAACTTTACCTGTAGAGAAAATGAACAATCAGCCTAAAATGTTGACCTCACGGAAGAGCTATTTCTTGGGTATCTCACAGTCAAATTTGAGCAATATCGGCTCAAAATTGATCAATAAATATTGCTAGCAATTGACAGAAAGATACCAAGAGACATAATGTTAACATTTTAGGCTGATAGATACTTTACTCTATGGGTTATGATTTAAAGCAAAAGTTTGTTGCAGTTTATATGATACACTCTGTACAATGTGTCCACTCAATTACTTCTGATAGCATAATCTAACTCAAAATACCAACAATAACATAAGAGCCAAAAAATAAATAAGTTGTCTGCTTGTCATCAACCAACTACTGTAAAAGTGGAAATGTTGACGCTTTTCGCGTTAAAATAAAAACGCACAAATATATTCATTTTTGTATGTAGGTCTATATAAGGAAGCTCAAAACCGCAACAAAAAAAGCCAGTAAAATTTTCAAAATGTGCAAAGTGTGAAAAATTACACACGCAAAAATGTCCACTTTTACAGTAACTTATAGGGATGAGGGCAAGCACAACATTTTATTCCATCAGCCAAATAGCGAAAAAACTTTCAATTCATCATCCACTCCTGTTTCCATTTTTGAGAGAATGTGTGATCAAACTTCATTCCCCCCCCCCCCCCGTTCTTTTTTAACTTTCCAACACAAAATTTCTTCTACAATTTTTTGAAAATGTAAGATGCACTTTAGTACAATTCATTCTTTCATGAACTTTTGGGTATTTTGATGCCACATTTCCTGTAAGTCAAATCGTCATGGAAATGCAAGAACGTCGTAAGTTACATTTTCGGACAAATTGAGTTATTAGTGTTTTATGAGAGTATAGGAAAATCCATAAGCCATTTTTACCAGTCTTAGAAGTCTTCTTACCTGTCTTGGACTTCATTAATTTTTCAATCAAATAATTAAGTTTGTTAAAACAATAACTAAGTTTACAAAATTGAACATAAAAATGCTTCTCCTGCAAAATGGCCAAAATGTCACATACAAAGTTCTTCCATTCCCACGATAAAATGAGGCAACAAGAAATGTTTCAATAAAAATAATAAATAACAAGAACCTTCCATTTTAAAATATGGATTATCAACTGATGTTTTTGTGCATTTGGCATTGTGCAAAAACAGTCCCAAAGTTACAGTATGATAAATATAAAATAGAATGATCTATTGGCCACATGCCCGTATCGTTGGGTTCCTCCGTACAGTGCGTCGCTTGTGTCCCGCTCCAACTGCCTGCGTATAAACATGAGAAGTACCACCACCCTGGTTCAAATAAAATATAAATTGTGGGGAAAACTAAAATATCATCATCTACTGGGCTTTTATTTTTTTCTCTTCCTTTACTTTTTCAATTTCAATGAAAATTGAGGACAGGTAAGAAAATGTGAAAATCAAGAAAACGATGGAGAAGAAATTAAAGCCCTAAATCATCAGGTTGATATAAAATCATACCATCATTGTTCTGTTAAAGCCTTGTATGTTTTTGTGGCCCTTCAGCATGTATAAGATAAAACTGTGTTACGGTTATGCATATGAAGTATTGCTTTACACATGTTCAGGGGCAAGAAGACTTACCAGGTGTTGATAGATGTGTATTTGACCTTGGAACATGTTTAGAGTAGACTGCCCAAATGTCATACATAGGAAGTATTACTTTATACATGCCGAATGGCCAGTGTCACCTAAAGATGATTGACTTCAGTGGATATTCATTGTGGTCAGTAATTCTGCACAAGGGCCGATTCTCTTCTTGATTGGCACAAGTATAGTAAAGGATATCAATGAGAATGGAGGTAGAATCTTTCGAAGGAAGGCCCTCATATAAATAGTTCCACCCTGATTTAGCTTCAATTGCGGTCTTTCCTGGCTACTGATCTTCCCTGGCTACCGGGCTTCCCTTGACGTCTATACGCTGTTGCTCGTATCATGGGTGGTACTCCAATCATCTCTAAATGTACAGCTTTGGCTAGGTCTTGGAACCTTGAAAAAGGCCTCCCAGCAATATTTGATTTAATTGTTGGGTCAGTCGCAGGGAGTCAAATTGGGTGATTAGGACGGACGTTCCATCAAATGGATACCATTTTCATCAAGATAGGTCTGGGTGAGGCAAGCTTTGTGAGGACTTGCATTGTCGTAATGCAGCATGATTAAATACCGTCTTCGTAGGCTCCATTTCACTGGTATGTAGCTGCAGAAATGGCCAGGGGCACAATCCTATCAGCACTTAGATTGTGATACCACCATTTTTGTAACAGCTACCAATTCTCGCTGGGGTCAACGAAGCAATTGAGAATAAGTATCTTGCCCCAAGGATACAAACAAGTTAGCCGCAGCAGGGCTACAAATCACAACCTGATGATCATGAGTCCT